>PVHT020000015.1:34807083-34820714 GCA_004024745.2 Catagonus wagneri | reverse complement strand
AGCTCCGATTCGACTCCTAGCCTGGGAACCTCCATATGCCACAGGTGTGGCCCTAAGTAGACAAAAGACAAAAAAAAAAAACAAAAAAAACACAAACTTTTTTCTAGTTCCTAAGCATATTCATGACCATGAAATTAAACTCCACCTTTTTTTTTTTTTTTTTTTTTTTTTTTGCTTTTTAGGGCCGCACCTGCAGCATATGGAGGTTCCCAGGCTAGGGGTTGAATCGGAGCTGTAGCTGCCGGCCTACGCCACAGTCACAGCAACGCCAGATCCGAGTGGCATCTGTGACCTACACCACAGCTCATGGCAACGCTGGATCGTTAATCCACTGAGCAAGGGCGGGGATCGAACCGGCAACCTCACATTCGTTTCCACTGTGCCACGATGGGAACTCCAAAAATATTTACTTTTGTGTGTGTGTGTGTGTGTTTGCCTTATCTAGGGCCGCACCCGTGGCATATGGAGGTTCCCATGCTAGGGGTCTAACAGGAGCTGTAGCCGCCGGCCTTCGCCACAGTCACAGCAACGCGGGATGCGAGCCACGTCTGCAACCTTCACCACAGCTCACGGCAACGCCAGATCCTTAACCCACTGAGCAAGGCCAGGGATCGAACCTGCAACCTCATGGTTCCTAGTCAGATTCGTTAACCACTGAGCCACGACGGGAACGCCCCAAAAATATCTACTTTAACAGAATATGTTTTCAAGTAATAATTTTCAGCTGAATAATGTATCAGATGCATATAACACTGGGCCGGAACTTCAGATCAGCTCAAGATAGCCACACTGAGGTCATTTCATTCCAGCCAAAGCCAAAAGCACTTGCTCTTGTAGTTAACCTCCGCAACCTCCTATTGTTAAGTTTCACTAGACTTTGCGCAAACCCAAGTTTAGGATCCACTGATTGCAAATCCCTTCAAGATCCCCAGTCAACAGAGAGGTTCCGTTGAGCTGCTCAGGGAACGCGTCTTACAATCTAGAACATGGGCTCGTGCATGTGAGAAAGGTTTTCCACAGCAAGAAGCTAAACAAGAAAGGGGTTGGAAGTTAACCTTTAGGAAACTGGAAAATTCCAAAATCCAGGAAATCATTCTGCTTGGATGTTCTAGGTAACAAACTAGAATTTCCTCACCAATGATGCACATGGCCACAGACTGGGGACCAATAAGACAGGCCTTAAACTGCCTCCCTAAAAGGTGACAGCCTAATGCTGGACTTAACCAGAGAGACCTTCCAGACCCAAAGCATCAGCTCTGACAGAACCTGAGGTGAGAATGCTATTCCAACACAATGCTGATCTCATGATTTTTCTCCTGACTTTTTAAGGGTGTGGACAAAAAAAAAGGAAAAAGAATCAGGCTTGCATCTCCTCTGGAGGTTTGTGATGCCTGCGTTCCATGTCTGAGAGCCCCATTTGAAGTTCTGAGCACTGCCCTCTCCAAAGGGGTCCCCTTTTGCCCAATCAGAGACTGAACAACCAGGGCTGGATTCAAAACCATTAGCCCTGGCTTCACTCAGCAGAATAAAATGAACATCAAGGAGGGTTGAAGGGGAAAATATGCTACGAAACATGTCGCTTGAGAGGCGGGAGGTAAATGGCGAGCAATGAAGGCTTCTTCACTTTTGTAGCCCCAGGGTCTAGCAAAAGGCCTGGCACTGATGGGAAAGCGCTCAAAACCTGTTTGTTGATTGAATGACTGACTGAAAGAGAGCCTTCTTCTTGGTCTGGAGGTCCTTATGGAGGCATTGTAGAGCTGCTCTGTGGGGACAGAGAATGGAGGGAGGTTGGCATGGGTCTGGAGCGCCCTGCCAGGACCTACACAGACCTCGTTTTTCTCTGCCTAAAAATTTCTCCCAGGCAAAGTTCTCAGAGGCTGCAAGTCTCGAAAGTAGATTCCTCTGAGCTCACTGTGTCCTTTATTCTACTGAACTCAAGTTGGAGGGACTTAACAGTGGCATAGTGTTGTGGGGAGAATCTGATGAGAGCACCTATATAGAAGCATATTGAAAAAGACAGAGGACCGGGGAATTCTTGTTAACTTACCAGTATGGCTGTGCATGCTCTAAATGACTCCACTCTGTGCTATTTGGCCAGGTAGGTCTCTATCCGTGGGCCTTATCGTTGAATATCCACGTGTGCAGACACCCCCCCCAACCTCCCCCCACATGCACATTTTATAATTCAGTAAACCCCTGTTTGCCAAAATCCAAATAACCACCCCCCTCAAAGGGTCGGAATGCTCTTTTTGAGACACAATGCAATAATCCCTGACATTTGTATGGGGCTTTGCAGGTCACAAAGTGCTTCCCCATCCATGACCCCATTTGTTTTTTGATTGATGTTCAGAATGGTCCCAAGGCTTTGCAAGAGCCTGGAGGGCCTTGTGAAGCATCAAAGAGCAATGACGTATGTGGTGTGAGTGGCCTTGGCTGTGTGCATGGCCTCCGAACACCAGGTCCCTTGTTGTGGCAGGGCTATCAGGGGTACAGTGACTGTCACATACCAGCACCTGGCAGACTGGGCTGGTAAGACATGGCACCTGCAGCTGAAAGGAGCTGGGAGTCATCTGCACACAGTCTGCACTAGGGCAGCAGAGGAGGCAGAAGGGTTCGAGCGCCTGTTGCTCTTTCCTTCCAACAGCCTTTCCATCAGTCATTCAGCAGGCAGACACTGGGTGCTTGAGCCCCGAAGGAGCTTGTTCTGGGTGTTGAGGGTACACAGACGAACGAGACTTTCTTTGTTCTCCCTGGCCACATGATTTCTGAGGTCCTCTCCCCTTCAAGTCACTCCTTGTTGGACTTTGTGCTGTGGCACAGCGGGTTAAGGATCTGGCATTTTCTCTGTGGCAGCACAGGTTAAATCCCTGGCCCAGTGCGGTGGGTTAAGGATCCAGCGTTGCCCCAGCTGTGGCATAGGTTGAAGCCCTGGCTCAGATTCCATCCCTGGCCCGGGAACCTCCATATGCTGCATGTGCAACCTCCCCCCAATTTTTTTTTTAATCTTTTTTCATTATAACCCTATTTTCCAGGGGTAAATGTTGAGGAAAGGAGTTCCATCCAATCACTCTCTCCCATTTCCCTCCAACTCCGTGTCTGTCTCTCTCAAACTCACACACACACGCGCACGCACGCACGCATGCACGTACACACTGCTTCACTCAGGGCCTCAAAATCCTCAAGGCCAACCTGGCTGTGTCATGCTCCTCTAGTAAGGAGAGTATTGACTATACCAGATCAATGGGAGCAAAATGAACATGTGTAATGCATAGTAATAATAACAGTAATCCCTCACATCTGTGTAGAACTTACTAGTTTACAAAACACCTCCATGCTTATTCCTTTATTTCATCCTGGGTCCTGGCATCATCTTTTATATTCAGAGACAATCTTCTGATTGTGACCTCCATCTATGGGTGAAGCAAGAGTAAGACAGGGCTAAGAGTCCCTTCTGCTCCCCCTCACCCCAGGTAACAAACCTGCCCCCTGGTTTGTCTTTTTGCACTTTTTTCTTTTTTTGTCTTTTGTTGTTTCAAGGTTGCACCCGCGCAGCACGTGGAGGTTCCCAGGCTAGGGGTCTAATCGGAGCTACAGCTGCCAACCTACGCCACAGGCTCAGCAACGCAGGATCCGAGCTGCGTCTGCAACTTACGCCACAGCTCATGGCAACGCCGGATCCTTAACCCACTGAGTGAGGCCAGGAATCGAACCTGCAACCTCATGGCTCCTAGTGGGATTCGTTTCCGCTGAGCCACGACGGGAACTCCATTGCACCTTTTTCTTTTTTTCTTCCCTCTCTCTCTTGCTGTGCAGTCTGTGGAGCCTGAAGTTGCCTGTGACTCAGCCTCCCAATCTCTTGGGATCCTGGAACCCCAGGGAATAGGGCTGCTGATCAGTAGCCCCTCAGACTGGGCCATGAAGTCTCTGGCTCCCGCCAGGATGGGTGGGATGGGGAGGGGAGACCCTTCTCCTTGGGTAGCCTCAAAATGAGCCCCAAACCACCACACCTGCAGATTGGGCAGGCCTGGCCCAGAAGAAGCAGTTTCAACAGAACAAGGAAAGGAGGGTGCCGTGAAGTTTTCACAGGATGTGAAATGGGGCTCTGGGAGTTCCCATCATGGCTCAATGGAAACCAATCTGACTAGTATCCATGAGGAGGCGAGTTCGATCCCTGGCCTTGCTCAGTGTGCTAAGGATCCGGCATTGCCACGAGCTGTGGTGTAGGTTGCAGACACGGCTTGGAGTCCACGTTGTTGCTATGGCTGTGGTGTAGGTTGGCAGCTGTAGCTCCAGTTGGATTTCTAGGCTGGGAACTTGCATGTGACATGGGTGTGGCCCTATAAAGCCAAAAAAAAAAATCGGGCTCTGGAGCTGGGGAGGCAACCGCTGAGTGCAGGCTTTGCAGGGTGCAGACAAAACAAAGGAACCTGGGTCCTGCAGGAGAAAATGCTAGTGAAGGGCAAAGAGGAGTCCCCATTTGGAGTTCCCGTCGTGGCACAGCGGAAACGAATTCGCGGGTTTGATCCCTGGCCTTGCTCAGTGAGTTAAGGATCCGGCGTTGCCGTGAGCTGTGGTGTAGGTCACAGACGTGCCTCGGATCCCATGTTGCTGTGGCTGTGGTGTAGGCCGGCAGCTGTAGCTCTGATTCGACCCCTGGCCTGGGAACCTCCATATGCCACGGGTGCGGCCCTAAAACGACAAAAGACAAACAAACAACCAAACAAAAGAGGAGTCCCCATGGTATCCACTGGGGTTGTAGGCCTTGTTTTTTTTAACTCTAACTAGTTCACTCATCCCCAGTCCCTCCCGTACTCCCATAGCTCCTTCATTTCTCCAATCTCTTCACTGAGCCCTCTTGTACCTCCATTCCTATAATGCAGCCCCAATTTGCTGAGCTCTTTATTTAAAAAAAATTTTTTTTTGCTCCATTTTTTTTTTAGAGCCACACCTGTGGCATATGAAAGTTCCCAGGCTAGGGGTCCAATTGGAGCTGCAGCTGCCAGCCTACACCACAGCCACAGTGACTCCAGATCCGAGCCACATCTGCAACCTACACCACAGCTCACGGCAACACCGGATCCTTAACCCACTGAACGAGGCCACGGATCGAACCCGCAGCCTCAGGGACACTAGTCGGTTCGGTTCGTTAACCACTGAACCACAATGGGAGCTCCTGCTGAGCTATTTTAAATGCTCTCAGCAAAAGCCCACCCCAGATTGTTCTGGAGCCATCCCAGCCAAACCTTCTCAAACTCCCCCATTCCTCTCTCCATGTGGTACTTAGCCCATGGCTGTGGCCATACCAGTCACATACTCCACCTGGCCTGGAGTCTGGCCCAGATAGGAATGCCCAAGAAATGAAGCAGGAATAGGGGGTATAAAGCCACTATGCACTAGAGATTTGCAGCAGTACAGGATCAAAGCCTGCCCTCCCCTGGTAGGAGGGGTCAGGGCCGTCCTCCCCTTCAGTTGCAAGCAGAGGGTCCAAACATTGGGGGGGTAGGGCGCTGCTTTTAGCTAGTGCCCAGTGGGACGTTTATGCCTCGTGGCTACCATGCTGGGGTGCAAACGGAGACCCACCATCTCCTCCCGTCATCCCTGGATGCGACCAGCAGTCAGCTGAGGCTTCCAGCCTCACCCAGCCTTGGAAACTCCCTTCCTTCGGGAAAGGAGCTTCGTTCCAGCCCAGGAGCCCCGGCCGAGAGCCCTCTTCCAGCTCCTACCCTGACGTGGGGGGCCGGCCGAGTTAGCATTGTCGCTCTGGCCGTGGCAGCCAGCGGGAGTGTGTAATTGCAACCACTTCCTGCCCCAGCTCGCCCTAGGGCTGGCCCCGCCCCTGAGGACAGTCGGGGCGGGGCCGGGGCGGGGCCCAGGTACAGTGAGGGTGCTAGCGGACGGGGGAGCTGCTGAGTGGGGTGGCCCTCGAGGGAAATCCGCTGAGACGCAGAAAAAGGTGGAGGTGGTGGGGGGGACGCGGGGGGGACGCCTTCCGTGTGAGCCAGGGGCACGAAAGGGCTGGGGCCTGGGCATTCCACTGGCACAACCCGTCCTTGCGAAGAAGGATTCAGACAGCAGTCCCAGTGAAAGTAGTATACCACTTGTTCCAACGTTAGCATTGCTCATCAGCTCTGAACACTCCCAAGCCCCATTAGAGAGGGGGAGGGGAGGCAGGGGTCTGCACCCTAGGGACGCTGTCCTCTCTTAGGGTGGCTCTGGCGCTGCTCTCTCTGGGCAAGTTAGGACTGAGAAGAGACAAGGGGTGGGGCTGCCGAAAAGACTGGTGGTACACAGCACCCTTGGTCTGCAGGCGCCTCTCCCTTCCTGGAGCTTCCAGGATTCGCTGGCTGGTTGCCTCACGAGTCTGTCGCCTACCAGGCCTGGGAATGCCTACTGTGCGCAGAGGCAGTGCTGCACCACGTACCCCTTAGGTAGAGAAGCAGCGGAAAGGCCCCTCCCTCCCTCTGGAGGGCTGGACAACAACTGGGCATTAGGGTGGCAGAGTGGGCAAAATGTCCCCTTTGTAGTCAAAGATGGAGTTTGTGGCCCTGCCCCATCCTCATGTACTAGCCGGGTGACCTTGGGCAGCTTGCTTATCTTCTCTGAGCTTCAGTCTCCTGGTGTTTCAGATGAAGCTACTAATACCCTCCTTACCGGGTTGCAGCAATAAAAGTAAAACCGAACAGGCTTTGAAAACTATGGAGCACCCTACAAAGCAAGGAAAGGATGCTTGTGTTAAGCGGGGTGGAGGTGGGAGGGAGGACCCTGACGGGGGAAATGAGCAGGCTCAAACGACTAGGGTGCAAACTGTCCACGGGAGTGTTAAAGAAACAGGCTTGTCATGGGGCCACCGGAGGCAGGTGGCGGGTGGGTTAAGTGTCCCCCCCCCCGGGGGAGGGCTTCCACTTAGAGGTGGGTCTGAGAGAGGAGATCCCCTAGGGAAAGGTATGCAGGTGAGGTGGAGAAAAAGCCATAATTTCTCGCCTTTTGAGAAGGGCTTGCAACGGTCCTGGTTGCCTTAATCATGCCCATGTGAAGAGAGGCCGGCGGTGGGTGGGGAGTTTGGTCTGGGGCAAGGGGGTTGCCTGTCAGCCCTCAAAGGCAGCAGCTGGAAGCGCGCCGCTTGCTCACATACCACGCCTGCAGCGTGCACACGGCTCGCTGGAATGAGCCCGGAATGTCTCCTCTCCTCGCCCTCTGCAGACGGAGGAGAGCCGAGAGGAGCACATTAATGGCAGCTGCAAACCTGTAGGCTTCTCTGTCCGCTTCGCATAGGCCCTGGTGAGGGCTGCCCTCCCTTCCTTGCTGAGCAGCCACGGCGGGGGGCGGGCATCCTCGTTGGCTAGGTGGGTGTTGGGGGGAGGTTGTGCCTGAGTGTAGTGGTGGCACTTGTTTCAGGGGTGCATCCACGTCCGTGCATGGCAGCAGCCGTGTTTGCATACGAACATGTGTCATACGTATGCCCGCCCCAAGTGACACGAACGCGGGATTGACTGACGTTTCTGCTCCTGTCTGACTTTGAACCTTCTCATCTGTAAAATGAGGAGACTTGTACCGGAGCATCTCAGAGGGCCTTTTCAGCTACATGTTCACTGTTTCTACACGCGGGGCTGGGGCTGCTTAAAAAGTCAGGCCAGTGGGAAAAAAAATCAGCCAAACCAGTTGTGACGTTGGCCTTCAACACTTCAGATGTTTAGGTTTGAAGATTCAACTTTCAAAAGGCCAGTTACTTGGCATCATATAACGTCTGTTCGCTTTCCAAGGAGAGGTCTTACACTGACACCCAGACTGCGGCAGGATGACGTTTGTCTATTTGCTCTGTGTGGTTACATGCATGTGAGTGCAACTATGGGTGCGTTTTAAATTGCATCACAGAATATTAGAGCCGAACGAAATCCTGGAGGTCATTGAATTGAATCCTTTCCATTTCTGGTTCATTTGTTTAACAGCCCTTTTGTGAGCCAGGATCTGTGCCGGGAACTGCAGAGATAAATAAGGCATAGTTTCTGCCCTCTAGGAGCTCACCATCTAGCAGGGGGGGAGAAACATGTAAACAAATAATTACAATACAATGTGATAATAGAGGTATAAATCCTATATTATGGGAGCCCAGAGGAAGGACCGATTCATTCTGCCTGGCGGTGTCTGGGACTGAAACTACAGGGACAGTCGCACAATCATTCTCCAGCCAAGGCGTTTTTACCTTCACTTTCCTACTTCCAAAGTATGCATCCTTGTTTTCCCCTGCAGCCTTCCTCTCAGGAAAGATAGGGACCTGGGTCGAGGCAACCAGGAGGACTTACAAAGTCCTAGTGAGCTGGGAGTGAGAAGTTCCAGGCTGGGAGTTTAAGGCTACGAGAAGAGAACCAGCACGTCTACACAAAGGGCCTCTCTGCACAACCTGAAAAGGATTGGCCAAGTGGCATGCTAGGATCAGCCCTGTGCACTGGGACCCACGCTGAGCCATACCCCTCCCGGCGCTAGGCCTGAGCGGACAGTTGAGCGGGGTGGCCTGGTGTCCTCCATTTAGCTCAGGTCCGGGTAGGGATGGAGACTGAGAGGGAGGCCAAGGGAACTGAGACTCCCGTCCTCTTTGCCTGGCCAGAGCGGTGTGTGGATGGAGATCGCCTTCACCTGCGCGTGCCCTGTGCGTTTTCTGCCCGAGGAACCGGGCTGTGGCAGGCAACCCGTCTCCCTTGAGCCCAGGAGCCCTGCTGAGCAGCAGTGTACGTGTCGGTGAGATGGTCGCGGAGGATAATGGGGCAGCGGCAGTCAGTGTGGAGGGCAGATTAGAGCGAAGCCAACTGGCCGAGGGGAGGGGAGACGAGACGGTAACCCTGGACTCGGAACCAGGTTCCAACCTCTGCCCTACCTGCCCAAGAGATAGCTGTGGGAGGCTAACCTCCAGCCCTCCACCTCCACCCCACCTAGCGCCCTTCTTCTTCCCCGCAGGCAGAAGGCAAACCACCCCTGGGGCCTGCCACCACCACCACCACCACCATTCCCCCCCCACCCCAGGCGGCAGCGCTCCCTCCCCCTCCACCCCTCGGTCCCTAAAGCCAGGAGATGCTATGGCGAAGGGAACCCTGGGAGTGCGCCTTGAATGACCCCCAAACACATCTGGATTTTTGGAGTTCACGCCAGCCCCCAAAACGGACCCCAGGGAAGTACGCCAGAGGGAGGGGGCGCGGGGGAGGGAGTGGCGGCGCCGAGCGAAGGGCCTGCCGTTGAGGACTCCCGGCCCCACAACTAGGACCGTCCCAAACTTCCTGTTTCTTCCGGCCGCTCTGACCCCGGGGCTGCAGCTCCGAGATCGCTCGGGGCCTGGAAGTGCATGCTGGGTAAGCGCAGACGGACGGAGTAGGCGAGCTGCTCCCTGTCGCTGTCGCTGTCGCCGCGGCGCGGGGCCGGTGTGGGCGCGCGCTCTGCTTCCTTCCTCGGCGGTCACGCTTTGCATGTGGGATGGGCAGCGGGCAGGTGGCAGGGAGGCCCCCGCGCCCAGGGCTCTGGGAGGAGCCTGAGCCGAGGCGGGGGCGGAGGGGGAAGGGGAGAAGGCGGCCGGAGGGGCGGGGGTGTGGGCCGGGAGTTTCTGCATTTTAAAGGGAAGCCGAGTCGCCCGCTTCGGAGGCCGAAGTTCGAGCCGGCCTCGCCGCGCTGCGTGCAGGAAATCCTGGAGGGGCAGCGCAGCCGGCTCGGCCCTGGCCCGGCCCCCACCCCCGGCTCTCGCGCCCCCCCCTTGAAGCCCTAGGGGGGGGTCACTTAGGACGAGTAAAAGGAAGGATTCCTTACAATCCCAGGAGGAAACTTAACTGACCCCCTCCCCAAAGGTGGGCCAGATTTGGGATTTAAAAAAAAAAAAAGTGCGGGCAAATGCTCGACTGCGGAGAGGAACTAAGGCGTTCCCAGGCGTGGAGGCGTGAGGGTAGGAAAGCACAAGGCTTCACTCAATGCCTCGGTCTTCTTCAAGATAGACGGCGTGAAGTGGGGGCCGAAGCCTCTCTGCTGAGAAGGTGCCCTCTCCCCAGCAGCCCCACTCTCCTCCCCTTGCTGTCACTTAGCGCCGCAAGACGCCCTCGTAGAGGAGGGGCGGTGGGAAGGTGCTTAACTGCATCAAGATGAAATTAAACCTGCTCCCCCACCTTCCTTTGGGGCCACACCCCCTGCGCGCCACCGCTTCTCCCGCTCCCACCGCCCGTCGGTGGTCCCCACCCTCCGGCTCGGCCACGTGTTTGAGGGGCGTCTCGAAGGAACCGGGAATTATGCTCTCACCTTGGGGCCGAGGTGGGATATAGGACCCTTCCACCCACCCACCCACGGGTGGAAGGTAGGGCGCACACGGCCCGCTTAGCAGATTATTGCTCCCATTTTGAAGATGAAGAAACTGAGGCAGCCTAGAGAGTAGAGGCGTTTTTGCTGAGCTCACACAGGGAATTTTTAATAGAGGGTAAAACACACCTTGGAGATGGGGGGGGGCGGCAGAGGGGTTGATGCTTAAGACTCAGATTAAGCCATCAGGTGCCCCACCAAGTCTCTCCAGACCCCATGCCTGCCACTAGCTGCTGCCTTAGCGGTCCTCTCTTATCCCCTCTCAGAGGGCACAACACACTTAGGGTCATTGGACTATGTTTCTGTCACCCATGCTGTGATGGACTCTGAGTGCTTCGGTGATGGAGACAGGGTCTTGGTGTTTATTGTGTGATCTCAGTGCCTAGTAGAGTGCCTGGCACATAGGAGCTGCTCAAATGTTTCTTTTTTAGAAGTTCTTTTGTGGCGCAGTGGGTTAAGGATCTGGCACTGTCACTGCATTGCTGTTGTAGGTTCGATCCCTGGCCTGGGACTTCCACGTGCCATGGGTGTGCGCAAAAATAAAATAAAAGTTTAAAAAAATAAAAAGTTAGGCCTCTCTCACCTAAGTCCCTCCACATTCTGCCTGTGGAGCGTGTATCTCTCTAAATAAACTTGTTTTCACTTTACTCTGGAAAAAACAGTTACAAAAAGTTTTCTTTTTTGAACAATAGAAATCAGTCATCCAGACTCCCAGCCCTTTTCAAGTCAAAATGCTCTCTTATCTAGCCATGTACCTACACACCTGCCTTAGAAGTACCCCTTTAGGGGCAATGTCTTTCTATTGCCATGCACCCCTGGTGCTGGAGTCTGCGCTTAGAGGGGCTTTCAAAAATGGACACAGACGGTGAGGGGCTGTCCTGGGCTGGCTGGTTAGCTCACCTAGGCAGGGACAGGCTCAAGCTGCCCAGTTACAAATCCGTCATGTATGTTCTGTACCCTGATGCCCTTCTCCTGAACCAAAATATAGCAGGCAGTGCAAACATGTATGCAAATGAGCCAAGAGCCCTGCTGCTTTCAAAAATAAATGATGGAGCCCTGTATCAGTAGTTGCAGTGTGTCTTGGCAGCGTTAGGAAGGGGCCCTGCCCACCCCTTACTAGTTCTCTTGGACAGCCCGGCACAGTGAGAAGCAGTGTCCCCTACCCCCGTAGTTTCCCCCTCCCTTCCAAAACTACAAACAGCCACAAACCACATGGCCCACAAGCAACAGAGATTTGTGGCCTTTGGAACCTCCCAGGGCAGGGGTCAGTCGGGAGGTCAAAGGGGGTGCAGGCATCACACAGTCCAGAGTCATTACTCTAACGCCCTCTGGGAGAGTTCCGAATCAATGGGCCTATTTGTCCTCCCTCCAGGGAGGACTGGGGGTAGGGCAGTGGGGGTCCATTATCAAGCCCGCCCCCACCCCTCATAACACCGCCTCCAAGAAGCTCACTCAGGGCCTGGCATCCTGCAAATCATCCTGCAGATCCACTACCCAGAAAGGCAGAAACCGGAAGTGGGATGATTTCTGTGGGGATGGGCAGATGGGACGCCTTCTTTAGATTCTAGGTCAGGACATCTAGGAGTCTGGACTTTTATCGGGGAGTCTGTGGCATTTATAACGCCAGTGGGGTGACCCAGAGCGGCTGTTGACTCCTCCACGTTTTGGTAGCCAGCCAGTTTTCAGCAATATTATGCCCTGATTGTCCCTGTTCCCTCTAGGAGAGTTTTAGAATCACTCCCTGTGCGAAAGAGGCGAGATAGTACGGTGAGTGAGTGAGTGGTGGAGGGCCTGGACTTGGGCGTTGGCCAGACCTGGATTCCAAACCCAGCTCTGCCACTAACCAGCTGTGTGACCTCTTCAAGTTACCTTCCCTGAGCCATAGTTTCCTTATCAGTTAAACCAGGATAATAATAGTACCTACCACACGAGACGGTTATTGGATTAAATATGATGTGTATTATGTACTTGGTACTTTCTTAAATGCTCAATAAAGTGTAGCTGTGGTGACCATTCCTAAAAAGTTTTGTTGCAGGATTTTTCCCTGTGGTGCAGCAGGTTAAGGATCCGGCGTTGTCACTGCAGCAGCTGGGGTCACTGCTGTAGCTTGGGTTCAGTCCCTGGCCTGGGAACTTCCACATGCCTCCGGCGTGGCCAAAAAAAAAAAAAAAGTTTTGTTGCAAGCAAGCGCTGTTCTGCCTCTTACCTATCAAACCTGGGGCATTTCTCAGCTCAAGTCCCTCCCTAAGATCCTAGAGAGATGGAATTCCTTTGGGCAGCCCTCCCCTCCCTGAATTTGGGTAATTGTTATCAGGATTGGCTTGCGATGTGCTAAGGTGCGGCGATCCAGCGTGGCTCTGGCCACAGGCAGTATCCCCTGAAGGAATTTAACTTTATTGATGAAAATGGTTTTAAGTGGTCAGCTGCAGGGGGTGGGGGGGTGTGCTCAGGGAAACTGTCCCTTCGTAGGCTCTAAAACACAAGCCACGTCATCCAGGGCCAGGCTAGTACCATGGCTCTAGCCATCAACTAAGTTTGCATTTTCAGTGAGGCAGCTCTGAAAATGTTTTGCCTGATTTACTTGATAACTTCCATCTCTAAATGGCCTTTGTTTAAAATTTTACCCTGGTATGGAATGAGAGAGAGAGTTCACCTTTAATTCCAAATTTTGGAGGCGCGCGGGGCGCCGGGGTTTGGTAGGCTGGGGAGCAGCAGCTCCCTAAGTGCTGGCCAAGATGGGTAGGGAAACACAATCTGGTTCTGCCAAGAGTTCACGGATGTGTAGGTCCAGCTCGGCTTCTTCTGCAGGGCACTTTCATCACACTTTCGGATTCATCCTTTCTTCTATTGAGTTGGTACTGCAAAGGGGAGGGGGGGGCTGTGTCTCTCCCATCAGACTCCGGCTCCCTAAGGTTGGAGACCTTGTCATCACCCCCACAGGACCAGGGGCCTTCCGACGGCGGGGTTCCAGTCTCCCCGGTTAGGCTGGCCGTTCCCCAGCCTGGGAACTGAGATCGCTGCCACGGTTCTCCGATCGTCTCCCCCACCCGCGCCCAGCGCATTCCTTGGTATTCGAGGCGCCCGGAGGCTCAGCACCGGCGGCGGCGGCGGCGGCGGCGGCGGAGCGATTGGCGCGAATGAGGCCCGGAAAGGATGATGCCTCGGGGGCCCTAACTCCCCAGACCTCGGGCCGGGGAGGGGAGGGGGGAGCTGCCTGCCGCCCGCGGAGGGAGGGGCCACGTGGTGGGGAGCTGCCGAGAGGTGCCCCCGGAGTCCGTCCAGGCCCTTTTGTCTGTCCCCAGCGCAGA
>PVHT020000015.1:34786697-34806083 GCA_004024745.2 Catagonus wagneri | reverse complement strand
CTGTGTGGGCTGGGAGAGGCTGGAGGGGTGGAGGGCCGGAGGCCGAGCCCAGAGGAGCGGCCGGAGCCGCCCGAGAAGGCGAGGAGGAAAAAGCGGAGGAAGGAAACCCATCCTGCCCCCAACACCCGAGTGTCTCCTGTTACCAACCGAAAGGTGCTGCCTCAGGAAGAGGTGATCGGAGCCGTTGAGAGCAGGCGGTCACGTGAACCGAAGGAGGGGGGGGCAGAGAGGAGGGGGAGAGAGAGAGAGAGAGAAAGCGCTGGAGAGGCAGCGCGAGAGAAAGCCGACAGACAGAACGACCGACAGACAAAAGAGCCCAAGAGGGAGGCCGGCGGGGTCCGCGAGACAAGGAGGAGCGAGAGGGACGGAAACGCGGCCCCGAGGCCTCTCCATCCTTTTCCCTCTCCTCCCGAGCCTCAACTCCTGGTCTTCCCACTTGGGGAGCCTAGTGATCGAATGGAGGCTGGAGACCCGGTCCTCCCGCGGAAGGAACCCTTTATTCCTCCGGCTGTCTCACTCTGCCCATACGGCTAGGCTTGACGCTTCTCCACTCGGGGACCGGCAAAAAGCAGCTGTAGATGGGCCTGGTAAATACTCCTTTCTAGCTTACAAAATATGGGGAAACTCCCTGTTATTCTCAGGGGGCTTCCTCAGGCCCCTGGGCATCCGGAATCCCAGGATTAGAGCTCCCCTGCCCCCAAGTCTGCTGGGAGTGGGCCCCCCCCCCCCGTAGGCATTGTTGTCCATTGGGCAGCAAGAAATGAGGCTTGGGCGAGGAGTCCACTGTGCCAGGCACTGTGGTGGGTCCGGGGGGGGGGGCTGCTGAGATGGACAGCAAAGCTGAAATGCTGTGACCTACCTTCTGGGAGCTTCTGCTCTAGCAGGAGAAGAGGTCACAGTCAGACAGGCAGAACTGACTGTGAAAGGGGCTCTGCCCAGCGCTAGGAAGGTGCTGGAGGGAGTATGGAGGAAAAAGAAATGATGGAGGACCTGCAAGGCTTCTTGGAGGAAGGATTTGAACGTGGACTTGAACATGGAGGAGAGCTCTGGTGTCTGGGGGCCGTAGGTGCAGGTGGAGGGATTGTTCTGAGCAGAAGGGCTGGAGCAGAGGCTGGCTCCACCTAGTAGGAACCTGCACTGGTTCATAATTACAAAGGTAAATCGGCTGTTTTAAAACAAATTGGGCTGTAAACATTGCTATTTTTCTTTATCTAATTGCAGGCCCTACTGCTGGCCCCTTGTTCGTGCTGATTACTGGGAATTGGCTATAATTTTCCAAAATGTTGCCAGTTCAATGAAAACTCAGTCCGCTTTTTCCATTGGGGAAGCACGGGCGAGGAGGAAATGAAGTCAGTATCCTGTGTCCTCTGTCCCCCTGCCCCACAGGGGTAGGAGGTGGCCACCTACCCCATGAATCTGGGCCTGGGGGAGAGTTTTGGTCCCGCCCTCCCCTCTCTTCGCCTGCTGGGCCTCCTTCTTGGAGTCACTGGGCAGCGATTCCAAATCCAGATTCCAGGTCCCTGTGAGGGGGTCAGGTGTTCCTCGGCTATCCTGGGCCTTTCTTTTCCTTTTTTTCCCTTTCTTTTGGTCACTCCCTCGGACATGTGGAAGTTCTCTAGCCAGAGGTTGAACCTGAGCCACAGCAGTGACCCGAACCACAGCAGTGACAACTCAGCAACTCAGGATCTTTAACCTCCTGAGCCATAAGGGAAACACAAGGCAACTCCCTATCCTGGGCCTTTCTTATTGGCATATTAATAATGTGAATTCCTTTATCTGCTATCCTTTTTTTCTTTATGGCCGAAACCATGGCATATGGAAGTTCCCTGATTAGGGGTTGAATCAGAGCTGCAGCTGCTGGCCTAGGCCACAGCCACAGCAACACCAGGTCTGAGCCACATCTGTGACCTCTGTCACAGCTTGCGGCAGCGCCGGATCCTTAATCCACTGAGCAAGGCCAAGGATCGAACCCACATCCTTAAGGACAAGACACTATGTCAGGCTCTTAACCCTCTGAGCCACAATGGAAACTCCCTGTTTTTTGTTTTGTCTTGTTTTGTTTTGTTTTGTTTTGTTTTGTTTTGTTTTAGTGCCGTACCCCGTATATGGAAGTTCCCAGGCTAGGGGGTCAAATTAGAGCTGTAGCTGCCAGCCTACACCACAGCTCACGGCAACACTGGATCCTTAACCCACTGAGTGAGGCCAGGGATCAAACCTGCATCCTCACGGATCC
Source organism: Catagonus wagneri (assembly GCA_004024745.2). NCBI lineage: Eukaryota > Metazoa > Chordata > Mammalia > Artiodactyla > Tayassuidae > Catagonus > Catagonus wagneri. The sequence goes on along the minus strand of PVHT020000015.1, from coordinate 34,803,850 downwards.
TAGTTGGATGTGTCACCGCTGAGCCACCATGGGAACTCTCCCTGTTATCTTTTTTAGCTTGCAAAATACGGTCAACTCCTGGTCATCCTCAGGGGCTTCCAGGATGCTCTGAAAATTCAGCATCTCCCTGACCTTAGATGCCTCCCCACTCCAGCCTGCTGGGAGCAGGGGGCCTGACAAACACGAAGATGTTTTAGTGGGAGGAAGGACATGGTAGCTACAAGCCTTGGATGGTAGACCCAGCACATGGGGTCCTCAAGATTAGGGATAGCACTTGAGATATGACTGGCTGGGTTGCTCAGGGCGAGGGTACCCGAGTCTCATAGGAAGGCTGTAGCCCTCATGGCACCCTTCTCAACATGCTGATGAAAAGACTGTTCCTTCCTGGAGTTCCCTTTGTGGCTCCGCAGTAACGAACCTGACTAGTATCCATGAGGATGCGAGTTTGATCCCTGGCCTCACTCAGTTGGGTTAAGGATCCAGCGTTGCCTTTAGCTGCAGCATATGTCACAGATGTGGCTTGGATGTGGCATTGCCATGGCTGGAAGCTGCAGCTCTGATTCGACCCCTAGCCTGGGAATCTCCATATGCTGCAGGTGCAGCCCTAAAAAGAAAAAAAAGAGAGAGAGAGACAGAGAGAGAGGGACTGTCCCTTCTCCCAAACACCTTGTATATTCAAGGCATTAACATCACCACGATGAACTTCATGACTCACTCACGTGTTCCTTAACTCAGTCCTTTATTCTATAGACATCTATTCAGCATCCCAGTGTGCCCCTCTGTGTTCAGGCCTGGGGACTGAGCCCCTCCCCACCAGCAGCTCCTGCTCTGCAGAAAAAGAGATGGAAAATTCTAAGGAGCAGCAGAGAATGCTTCCCTTTGTTCCTAATCCAAGAAGGATTAATTAGTTCAAGAAAAGGATAGTTGGGGGAGTTCCCGTCATGCTTCAGTGGTTAACGAATCCGACTAGGAACCATGAGGTTGCGGGTTCGATCCCTGGTCTTGCTCAGTGGGTTAAGGATCCGGCATTGCCATGAGCTGTGGTGTAGGTTGCAGACGTGGCTCGGATCCTGCGTTGCTGTGGCTGTGGTGTAGGCCGGCAGCTGTAGCTCCTGTTAGACCCCTAGCCTGGAAACCTCCACATGCCATGAGTGCGGCCCTAGAAAAGGCAAAAAGACCAAAAAAAAAAAAAAAAAGAATAGTTTGGGAAAAGGTAGGAAGCACATGTTCATTGTCAAAAATTTATAAAATAGAGAAAGGTACAAACATATTTTTAATCAGTAATTGTTAATTATGCCACTTCTGAGCTCTGTGGATTTTAGCTAGTTAGCCTCTGGGAGACGCAATTTTTTGACCTGTAAAGTGGGAGTAATTGCCTCACAGGGTTGTTGTGCAAAGGCATGTGATAATTTATGTAAGTAAAGTGCCAAGCTCAGGACCTGATACTTAATAGGTTCTTAATATTTTGCCTGTACCTTGTCCTGGTAAATAACTATCATCCAAAGACTGTCAACTGATGTTAACATTTTGGTGCATTTCGTTCCAGTCTTTTTATTTTTTTAATTACTCAGTGAATTTTATTACATTTATAGGTGTACAACAATCATCACAACCAAATTTTATAGCATTTCCATCCCAAATCCTCAGTGCATCCCCCCACCCCCCCAACCTGTCTCATTTGGAAACTGTAGGTTTTTCAAAGTCCTTCCAGTCTTTTTTAAAAATGCATAGTTTTCCCATCATACAGTTTGTGACTCAACTCAATATACCGCCCCCCTATTTTTTTTGCTTTTAGGGATGCACCCATCGCATATGGCGGTTCCAAGGTTAGGGGTCGAATTGGAGCTGTAGCTCCTGGCCTACACCACAGCCACAGTGACGCAGGATCCGAGCCGCGTCTGTGACCTATATCACAGCTCACGGCAACGCCGGATCCTTAACCCATTGAGCAAGGCCAGGGATCCAACCTGCGTCCTCATGGGTGCTAGTCAGATTTGTTAACCGCTGAGCCACGGCGGGAACTCCCTCAATATACCATTTTTTAGCTTGCCTGTTTTTTTGCTTTTACTTAAAATTATAATAAAAAATACAAATAAAATTATAATAAGCATTTCCTCGTGTTATTAGAAATGGTCCTTGTAAACATCATTTTAGTGGCCATGTAATAGCCCATTGCGTTGATTCCTTTTCCTTTTTAAAAGCTCCCCGGTTATATGTCAGTTTTTTTCTCAATAAAGCTGGGAAATAGAAAATAAATAAATTAAATAAATAAAAGCTCACAGGCCTACTGTCTCCTTTATCCCTTATCCATGACCGCCCCAGCAATCCATGTCTTTGCTGAAGACGATTATGGACCCACCTGTTCCCCCCGCCCCCATATTCAGATCCAGTTATTTCCTGAGCCATATAGTGGTCCTTTCACTTGGGCATTTCCACACTGTCTGCCTCTCCATATGCTCTTTGGCAGCCAGACATGCTCAGGCCTTGTGATACTATGTTGTAATTCAACACAACACCTGCCTCAGAAGAACTTCTCTTCTCCTCCTTCGCTATCTTTGCCTCTCCTCACTTCCTAGCCTGCCCCCTAAGCTTGCAAGTTCCTCAAAGCCCCGCTGGATGCAATTCCTTTCCCACCCTTATGGCCAGAGATGGCACCTCCTCTGCTTTACAAGCTCAGTTGTTGTTGTTTTTTTTTTCCCCCCCGAGGGCCGCACCCGCAGCATATGGAGGTTCCCAGGCTAGAGGTCGAATCCGAGCTGTAGCCACCAGCCTACACCACAGCGGCAGCAATGCGCGATCCAAGCCACAGCTCACGGCAACGCCAGATCCTTAACCCACTGAGCGAGACCAGGGATCGAACCTGCATCCTCATGGATGCCAGTCAGTTTTGTTACCACTGAGCTACATCGGGAACTCCCTACCACCTCAGTTTTGATGTCACAGAGAAAGTAGGCCAGGAGGCCAACACTGTAGCCACTGGCAGGTCTCAGGAAGACCAGACTGAGCTCTTATGTTGGAGGTCCCCTTCTCTCCAGGGTGTTGCCATAGATGAAAATGAGAATTATACAGAATTGAGGAGCCAGTGAGGGGAGTGGAGTGGGAGTGGGTGCTTGTCTTGGACCATTCCTTTTTTTTTTTTTTTTCTCTAGGTAAGACTCTCAAGTTTCTCCAAATCGGGGCTGGATTGTCAAATAAACGGCTTAATGTGGGGAGACCCAAAGTCAGCAGATGTTTCTGAATGTGGTCCTTCAGCTTAAGGTCAGGGAAATCTGGAGTTCCCATTGTGGCTCAGTGGATTAAGAACCCAATACAGCCTCTGTGATGATGTGGGTTCGATCCCTGCCCTCGCTCATTAATTTGGGGATCCGGCGTTGCCGTGAGCTGTGGTGTAGGTTGCAGACATGGCTCGGATCCCTCATTGCGGTGGCTGTGGCGTAGGCCTCAGCTGTGGCTCTGCTTTGACCCCTAGCCTGGGAACTTCCATATGCCACACGTGTGGCCCTAAAAAGAAAAAAAAGAGAGAGAGAGACAGAGAAATCCTTAGCTATCCAGAGTGTTCAGTGTGAAGCAGGCAGTCTGGGGTTCTAGAACAAGAGAATTCCCTTGGGGAGAAGGGAAAAACCCTCTGGAGTTCTAGGAGAGACATGGAATTCTAGTCAGTGGGACAGTGCCATGTTCAAGAACCATGAGGTTGCGGGTTCGATCCCTGGCCTCGCTCAGTGGGTTAAGGATCCGGCGTTGCCGTGAGCTGTGGTGTAGGTTGCAGACGCGGCTCGGATCCCGCGTTGCTGTGGCTGTGGTGAAGGCCAGCGGCTACAGCTCCTGTTAGACCCCTAGCCTGGGGACCTCCAAATGCCGTGGGTGCAGCCCTAGAAAAGGCAAAAAGACAAAAAAAAAAAAAAAAAAAGAATGCATTTTGTGGAAAATGTCACCAAATGTCAAGTCAGTGGGAAGAGAATGGATTATTTAACAAATGGTTTGGGAGTATCTGATTATTTGGGGGAAAAAGTTTAGCATCTCATGCCATTCACCAGTGTAAGTTCCATAGTTAAATCATAGTAGCCTGGTCAGTCTTCTTGATCTCAAACCACAGAACCAGATTCTAACTAACTAAAGCAGGAAAGGAGTTGGAAGGCTGTCGGGGATTTCACTGTGACTGTGAGTATATTAAAGAACCAGCCTCAGGAAAAGGTTGGGAGCAGGGGACGCAGGCATGGGCAGGACCATGCCCCAGGACTGGCTTGCTCAGCATGCTGTCGCTGCATGGTCCCCTCCAGAGACTTGCTGCTGTTCTTCTGGAGGTCTGGCTGCTGAAACCTCCAGGAATAATTGCTCTTCTCCCCTGCAGTGCCATACCGCTCAAGTTCCAGAGTCCAGAGGGAGAGAGTGCATCTGACTGGCGACCCTGGGCCAAATCCCCACTACCTCGCTGCTAGTGGATTGAGAGAGGGAATATTTGCTTTTGTGTCTCTTGGGATTTGCTGCCGGTCATCAGACTGCTTGAATACTGAGCAACCCCAAATTAAAAATGTCCAAATACAGTTGCTGATGTGTCTTGAGCACTATCAATTTGCTATAGATATCCCCCCAGCCGTTTTTGTCTCTCGCCACTCCCTAGCCTGCCATCTGGGCCTGCGCTGGGAGCTCCTTAAGGATTCTCCGCGTGTCAGTCCCATTTCTACCCTTCCACTTAGAGATGGCACTCTTATTGCTCTACGAATTCTTTACATATATTATTTCATTTAACCCTGAAAACCACCCAAACTGGAAACTGTTATTATTATTAGCAGTAGTAGTAGTCTTTTTGTCTTTCGGAGGTTCCCAGGCTAGGGGATCCATTTGGAGCTGTAGCTGCCGGCCTACACCACAGCCACAGCAATGCAGGATCTGAGCCGTGTCTGCGACCTACACCACAGCTCATGGCAACACCAGATCTTTAACCCACTGAGAGAGGCCAGGGCATCGAACCTGCATCCTCATGGATACTAGCTGGGTTCCTTACCATTGAGCCACGACTGGAACTCCCTATTTTTTTTTTTTTTTTAGCTCTGCCTGCAACATGTGGAAGTTCCCTGGCCAGGGATTAAACCCAAGCCACAGCAGTGACAATTCCAGGTTCTTTAACCTCTAGGCCACCAGGGAACTCCTGGGAACTATTATTTATTTATTTTGGCCTCAGTGTGTAGCAGCTTGATGTAGGATCCCAGTTGCCACGCCAAGGATTGAACCTGGGCTGCAGTCATGAAAACCCGAATTCTAACCACTAGACCATCAGGGAACTCCCTTGAAATTATTATTATCCCCACTCTATAGAGGAGGGAACTGATGATGCCCTTGGTCACAGGGCTAGTAAGTAAGGGATGGAGCTGATTTGGCTCCCAGCTTCATCTGACTCCAGAGCCAACATTTGTACTTACCGCTCTGCTCTAGGGTGGAAAGAATGGTGAACAATAAGACCATAAGCAACCTAGAAGAAAATAGGGGAATATTCCTCTGGTCCTGAGAAAAGGGGAAGTCTTTCTAGGCACAAAGGTAAATGAAGAAACAGTAAAAGACATGAAAATAAAGATTTGGCTTTGTAAAAATATAAAACTTGTGTATTTAAAAACTAAAAACGCACAAGCAAAATTATAAGGCTCACCGACAAGGAGTATTAACAATACATGCAGATCAGCTACAATGGAGAAAATAAAATCATAAAATAAAAAACTTATGACGAAGTTTAAGTATTTTTGATATACAAAGAAGTCTTACAAATCCACATAAAACAGCCAAACATTTCATTAGAAAATTAAGCAAAGGACATGAATTGGCAATTCACAAAGCAAGTTATACTAATGGCCAATAAACTAGGAAAAATACTCAATATTGCTGAAGAAGTACAAAATTCAAATATTGAGATATGAAAATAAAATTTTTTATCCATCAAGTTCACAAATATATGCACACATTTTAATTTTAATAATATTTAAATAATACTCTGTTGGTAAGCATTTAGGGAAGCACATTTTAAAAATCAGCTTAGGAGGGAATTCCCGCTGTGGTTCAGCAGGTTATGAGCCCGACTAGTATCCTTAAGGACGCAGGTTCAATCCCTGACCTCACTCAGTGGGTTAAGGATCCGGTGTTGCCGTGAGCTGTAGCGTAGGTCACAGACATGGCTCGGTCCTGCGTTGCTGTGGCTGTGGCGAAGGCTGGCAGCTGCAGCTCCAGTTGGACCCCTAGCCCTGGAACTTCCATATACAACAGGTGTGGCCCTAAAAATCAAAAAAAAAAAAAAAAAAAAAAATCAGCTTGGGAGCGCCCTCTGTGGTTCAGTGAGTTAAGAATCCATCTGCAGTGGCTCAGGTCACTTCGGAGGTGTGGGTTTGATTCCCAGTCTGGCATAGTAGGTTTAAAGGATCTGGTGTTGCCGCAGCTGCGATTCAGATTCAGTCCCTGGCCCCAGGAACTTCCGTATGCCCCAGGGGGTGCGGCCATTAAAAAAAAAAATCAACTTGATTGAAGGATAATTTAGCTATGATTACTGTCCATTTAAATCATGCAATTTGGAGTTCCCTTCATGGCTCAGTGGTTAACGAATCCGACTAAGAACCATGAGGTTGCGGGTTCGATCCCTGGCCTCGCTCAGTGGGTTAAGGATCCGGCGTTGCCACTAGCTGTGGTGTAGGTTGCAGACGCGGCTCGGATCCTGCGTTGCTGTGGCTGTGGCGAAGGCCGGCGGCTACAGCTCCTGTTAGACCCCTAGCCTGGGAACCTCCATATGCCACGGTGCGGCTCCACATAAAGGCAAAAAGACAAAAAAAAAATCATGCAATTTAATGAGTTTTTTTTTTCTTTTTCTTTTTTTGTCTTTTTAGGGCTGCACCTGCAGCATATGGAAGTTCCCAGGCTAGGCGTGGGATCGAACCATGTCTTCGACCTACACCACAGTTCTTGGCAACGCTGGATCCTCACCTCACTGAGGGAGGCCAGGGATTGAACACACATCCTCATGGATCCTAGTAAGTTTCGATACCGCTGAGCCATGATGGGAACTCCCAATGAGTTTTGATATATACCCACAAAATCACTGCCACAATCAAGGTACGGAACATATACATCACCCCCAAAACTTTGCTTTTTATAGTCCATCTCTTCCCCCACCTCTGTCCCCAGGTAACCATGGACCTGCTTTCTGTCACTATAGTTTTGTTTGTATATTCTAGGAAATCATATAATGAGATTATACAGTGTATAGTATTTTGGTCTGGTTTTTCTTACTCAGCATAAACGTTTTTGAGATTTATCCATGTTGTTACCTGTATTGGATTTTATTTATTTCTTTGCATTGTTGAGTGGTATTCCACTGTAATAAATATGCAATTAAAAATTAGTAACCCGGTGATAGTCATGTGGGTTGTTTCCAGTTTGTGGTGACTGGGTTATTGTAAATAAAACTGGCATGAATTTTCTGGTGGGATTGTAAGGTAGTAAAATCTTTTAATAGGTCAGTTTGGTTCTGTGTGTCAAAATATTAAAAACATGCATACCAAAATGACATTATGTACAGAGTTCGCTTCAAAATAATCCACTGGCAGGAAAAAATGAGTGAGGGTGTAAGTGAAAAAAGATTGGCCATCAGTTGATAGTTTTTGAATCCAGGATGGGTACATAGAGGGTCTGTTAAAACTATTTACTTTTGCATGTTTCCATCGTAAAATTTTATTTTACTTTATTTTTGTCTTTTTAAGGCTGCACCAGCAGCACGTGGAGGTTTCCAGGCTAGGGGTTGAATCGGAGCTGCATCCAGCGGCCTACACCACAGCCACAGCAACTCGGGATCTGAGCCACGCCTGCGACCTACACCAGAGCTCACGGCAACGCCAGATCCTTAACCCACTGAGCGAGCTCAGGGATCGGACCCGAGTCCTCATGGTTCCTAGTCAGGTTCGTTAACCGCTGAGCCACGACAGGAACTCCTCCATCATAAAATTTTAATATGCATACCTCTTGACCCAAATTATTGTAAAATCACAAATGCACAAAGGGTGTTCATAAGAAATGATATTTATAATAATGGAAAAAGCTTAAATAATCTACATGCCAAACAAAAGAGCGGGTAAATAAATTATGGCACACTCACTGAATGGAATACTATGAAGTCTTTAAAAATCATATTTTCAAAAATATTTAATAACAATGAAAAATGTAGACTATTTTACATAAAAATGCAAGTTACAAGCCAATTACGTACAGCATGATTCCATTTTATTAAAAATATATTGTAAAATACAAAGACAGTGTTAACAATGGTAAGCCATGTGGCGGGCTTACAAATGTTTTTTATGATCTATACAGTTTCCTGTATTTTTAAAATTTCTGTAATGAACATGTGCTATATATATATATATATATATATATATATATATATACTTTTTTTTTTACACGTTTATGGCTGCACCTGCTGCATATGGAAATGGAACTTCCCAGGCTAGGGGTCAATAGGAGCTATAGCTGCCGGCCTACACCACTGCCACAGCAACGCAGGATCAAAGCCTAGCTTGTGACCTACACCACAGCTCACGGCAACGCCGGATCCTTAACCCACTGAGCGAGGCCAGCGATTAAACCCAAAACCTCATGGATATCAGTTGGGTCTGTTGCCGCTGAGACACAACGGGAACTCCCTTATAATGTTTTTAATGGAGGAAAATAGTATTTCATTTTTCTCTGGTATTTTGCATTTATTGGATTCTTCTCCCTTATATTGTCTTATTTTTAACCCTACAAGATCAATAGAACAGCTTTTTTTATATTCCCACAGGCCTCAAGTAGTACGTTCCCAGAACTAGACGAAATCTTAGAGACTAAGGCTGATCCCATTTTTTAGATGAAGAAACTGACGATCAAGAAGGGAAGTGACTTGCTTAAGGCCAGTCACACAGAAAATGAGTGTCAGAGCAAGGACTAGAAGTCAAGTCCCCTGAGGTCAATTCTAGGGACCTTTCACCGCCTCTTAGAAGAAAGGGTCCCAGTTAAACCCAGATCCGGACAGGGAGCTTGACTAGACATTCTTGAATAGGAGACACCTGCCCTGACCTCTGATCCCGGCCCTAACCCTGGCCGCAGGCTGAACCCTTCCCCATTAATCCAGGCCTCAATGGACCCCTCAGCTCTGCACACAGCAATCTCCCCACTCCCGGCCAGAGGCTGAATTCAGATCTGTGTTGCAGAAGGAGCCTTTTCTCCCGCCTCTTCCCCCCATCAGACAAGTCTGTGTGCTGGAAAGGGGCACGGGGGCAGAGCGCGGGTAAATGGATACAACCTCCTCCCTTCGAGGGTCAAGGGCAGCACTTTCTTACAGGGCGGCAGGCAGGCAGGCACCTTTCAACTCGAAAGACAAGGGCAAGTCCAAGGCTCCAGCGGAAGGTGCTCAGAGCCCGCGTTCTAACTTGGGGAGAGCCTGGCCTCTCTGAGGCCCTCTCTGCCAGCAGTCCACGTGGCTCTTGGGGGCCCTCAACCTGCTGGATCCGAAGGCCCAGGCCCAGAGGCCCCGAGTTACCGAGGGAAGGGAGTGGCCCAGCGCAGGGCGGTTCTTGAAAGGCCTTTGGGAGAGTGGGGCGGGGCGCAGGGGCAGGGAGTGTTGAGAGCTGCTGGAGGAGCGCCAGGAAAGATCGAGGGAAAAGATGCAACTCCTGACGCCCGGTTAAAGGAACTGGAGCGACAGGTAGGAAAGGACCGGCCTCTCTTCGCCTCTATTCTCGAAAGCTCTGTCAGAACTCCTCCGGGCTGGCGACCCCAGCGGAGGGGACTGGGACCCCCCCCCGGGGGGGGGGGATAAGAAGGTCCCCCAAACCGAAAAGGGTAATGTCCATTGCTGAGACATAATCAGACCGGTCCTGTTTCGCTCGGTGCCTCAGTTTCCCGTACCTGTACAATGGGGCAGCAATAGCCTTCCTGTCCCCGCCTCCCTGGGCGGACAGGCAAGCCCCGCATAACACAGAATCCGAACATCAGTGTTGAAACCGCTCTAGCTGCAGACTCAGCTCGGAGGGAGGTACCCGCCACAGTAACAGAGTTAGAATCCAGTTTGGTGCCTTTACTGACGGGCACCTGAAGGCTGGGCCTTTGGCCTTGGCCTTTTGAAGGGTGGGGACGTTGCTTTCTGCGCACCCCTCCCCCAACTGAAATTTCCGGAGGTGGTGTTGGGAGGAAGGGAGGGGGCCCAACCCCTGCTTCTCCATCCTCCCTGGCCTGTCAGTGGAAACCTGTCCCACCGCTCATAGGGTAAGGCGACCCCCTCAATGCCCAGCATTTTGCCAAGTGGAAAGAATTTCTTTGGTGGCACAAGGTGGCCCGATCTCTGAGTTTGCAGAATATTGTTGTCCAACACTTTCCTGCTTTGAGTTCCTGAAATCTGGAAAATGAGCTGTCTCTTTCTAGCTGTGTGTGTGTGTGTGTGTGTGTGTGTGTGTGTTGGGCAGTTTGGGGGGAGAGGGATAGGAAGAGGTGAAGTAGATAAAGGGGCGGGGAATGGGAGATAACGTTGCAGGTGTTAAGCTGCCCGATAGACCAACAGATCTTGTTTGCCCTCCCACAAATGCTTAGCAAAAAAGAAAAAAAAAAAGACTCGCAGTGTCAGAGTAGCTTCAGGGTGAATTTTCCGTGGCTTTTCAAACCCCAGCTAGCCCTCTGCCCTTCTGAGCAAATGAAAGACTAAAAAGAAAAGATCAAGGTAAAGCTGTGACCCTCCTTTTTACCTCATGATCTTCGTAGAAAAGATGCCAGGGGCAGCAGAGCTGCAAACCCAAGCGACAACATGGAAGAAGCAAGAGGACCATGGGAAGGAAAAGGAAGCTGACTACGAGTCTTTCCTGAAAGACTTTCCTTTATTTCTCTGTAGCCAAAACTGTGGGCTCAAGGGGCTTGCAGTGTGGGCAAGGAAACACTATAAGAAACAACCAGAGAACAAGGCAAGAGAGCAGAGCATCATGATCCCGGTTAAAAAAAAAAAAAAAAGAGTCTGGGTGAAAAAGTTAAGAGGTGGTCAGAATCAGGGAAGGCTTCTGGGAGGAGGTGAATCTTGAACCTTGGCTTGGAGAATTCAGGCATGGAAAGAGGTGGGAGAGGGTATTTTAGACTAGAGGAACACCGTGAATCAGAATCTATGTGCGATGAGGGTGCTGCAAAGAACAAAGGCTGCAAAGAGCAAGGTTGGTTGAGGGAGGCAGCAGGGCTGAAGAGGAAGGTGGGGGCTGCAAGGTCACTGTGAAGATCTGAGGGGAATGCACTGTACTGCTGGAACCAAGGAAAGAGACTTTGTTTCCTTTTTTTTCTTTTTTTAGGGCTGCAAGGTCAGCATATGGAGGGTCCCAGGCTAGGGGTCCAATTGGAGCTGAAGCTGCCAGCCTACACCACAGCCACAGCAACACAGGATCCAGACTGATTTTGCATTTTACACCACAGCTCACGGTCCTTAATCCACTGAGAAAGGCCAGGGGTTCAACCCCGAAAACTCATGGAACGGATCCTAGTGCCGTTCCTAACAGCTGAGCCACAGTGGGAACTCCTGAGACTTTGTTTCCCTTTTGAGAACACTGTGGGAACTCCTGAGACTTTGTTTCCCTTTTGAGAACACTGTGGCCCCAAGAGATCCGGGAGGAGACTTCTCCAGTTCCTGCACACACACACACACACCCCTGCCCCCTCGCAGCCACCTCTCCCCTCCATGCTTGCAGGGCCGAGGGGTGATTTATAAGACGAGGGTACTGATCCCACAGTCAAAAACTTGTATTTTACAGTCCTAGTGAACATGTGTGTCGCTGTGTGTGTGTGCATGGGTGTGAGCGTGCATGCACGGGTGTGAATGTCCCCGCGTGTGTGCTACTCTGCAAGGACACACAGACGGTGTCTTGTATTCTGTAAAGCTGAAGCGGAGCAGGTGGCATGCTCTGAGGCAGGCCGCACGGCATAGCGAGAAGGGCACAGGACTTGGATTCAAATCCAGGCTCTGCTCTGCCACTGTCTGGCTGGAGGACCTAGGTCAGTCCTTCACCCGAGTCTCAATTCCTCATCTGTAAAATCGGAATAACAGAACCAACCCCACAAGGTGAGGGCGAAATGAGATCAACTGTAAGGCGCCTGGCTCACAGTCGGTACTCAAGCACAGACAGCTTTTTATTTTATTTTTTGTCTTTCTGCCTTTTTCTAGGGCTGCACCCGGGGCATGTGGAGGTTCCCAGGCTAGGGGTCGAATCGCCGCTGCAGCTGCTGGCCTACACCACAGCCACAGCAACGCAGGATCCGAGCCGCGTCTGCAACCTACACCACAGCTCACGGCAACGCCGGACCCTTAACCCACTGAGCAAGGCCAGGGATCGAACCCGCAACCTCATGGTTCCTATTCGGATTCGTTAACCACTGAGCCACGATGGGAACTCCATGGACAGCTTTTTATATTAGCTGCCCACTCCCCAAGCCCACTTTACCCCCAGAAACTCCCTCTGCAAGCCTGAATTCCCACCAAGCCCCTGCTCCTTTGTGGAAAGAGCTGCTGAAGGCAGAGCTGGGCGCTGTTTGCGTGGGATGGGGCGATACAAGCAGGAAGCAGAAACAAATGTGGCAAAATCTCCATAGCTGTGGAATCCAGGTGATCGAGGGCTCCTGGTTGTACAATCCCCTCCTTTGTGTAGGTCTGAAATCCAAACAAGGCATAAAATGGAGCAGAAGCACTCCTTGTCCCTGGGAAGTTGCCTCGAATCCCACCGGGGGAGCAGCAAGTCAGCAATTCATTTTTTATGCCAGACAGAATGTGCGAGGAGGCCCTCAAAGAGGACTGGAAGGTGACTTCAGGTGGCACCGTGGGCAGCCTCCCTGAGGCTGGAGCAGTTGAAAAAGAGGATTTGCAGAGAACAGGGTGTGTGTGGGGTGCTGGTGACAGTGGGTCCAGGCTCAGAGAACAGTTGCCGACAGCACAGACTCTGGCACAGAATGTGACGTGACATGACGGGTGTGCTTGGAGAACTGCAGGCCGCTTGGGTGTGGCTGGACAGAGAACACATGACCCCCTTAGCCCTCCATAAACAGTTGTGGAGAGGGTTTAGTTGATCAAGTTAATCTTTTTTTTTTTTTTTCTGCTTTTTGCTTTTTAGGGCCACACCCAAGGCATATGGAGGTTTCCAGGCTAGGGGTCTAACAGGAGCTACAGCAGTGCGAGATCTGAGCCAGGTCTGCGACCTACACCACAGCTCACGGCAACGCCAGATCCTTAACCCACGGAGCGAGGCCAGGGATCAAACCCGCAACCTTATGGTTCCTAGTCGGATTCGTTTCCACTTGGCCATGACAGGGAACTCCTGCTTTTTTTTTTTTTTTTTTTTAGTTATAAGGGCAGGGCCAGGAAGACGCCTATTTCAGCTGGGAGATGTGGAGGAAGGAGCTAGGGACTTGAAGACAAACATGGTTGCTGGGGTGCGGGGGATGCTTGGGTGTAGAACTGGAGGGGAGAGTGCCTGGAGGTGGGGGGTGGGTCTGCTCAGGGCCCAGAGCTCCAGGCAGAATTTACAAGGAGGCTGAACAGAATATCACAGACAACGAAGGGCAAAAGTTCTCTCTTGTCCTTGCCACCTCAGCCTGTTGAAGGCCCAGAAATCCCCTGCCATCTATTTGCATTCTTTTCTAGGCAGCTTGAGGACTTATTTTCAAGTTAAAGAGGCTCCTTTGCAACTATAAGACCTGGGGGGAGTTCCCAGGTGGTGCAGTCGGTAATGTCACTGTTGTGGCTCTGGTTACTACTGCTGCACAGGTTCGATCCCTGGCCCCACCACGCTCCCCCCGCCGCCCCCGCTCCAAAAAAAAGGCACCTAGGAAAAGGTGGCATGTTAATCCAGTATTAGCTTGGCTCCTTAACTCTGCGGAGAGAATTCTCTAAACCAACACTCACCAACCTTCCAGATTGAGAGCAAGACTCTGCTGGAACAGGAAGGGACAAAGGGAGAGAAGGGATCTGTGGAGCTGGCAAATGAAGAGGGAGAATCCATTTGGCTGAGGACAGACCTCCTTGGCAGGTGACAAGGAGGACAGCGGGCTTCAAAAGGAGAGGGTGGGGCAAAAAGCAAAGGCCAACAGCTTTCTCCAGATCACAGTTATTTCTCCTGAGGGTCCTGTGGGCCCCTCCTGACCCTTTCCTCCTCGTGCTGGCCTGTGCTCCCCACCTGTCTTCACACACAATGAGGAGAGGGTAACCAAGAACAGCCCAGAATACTTTCTACAGGGTGGGTCTGGTTGGCTGGAGAAGGATGCCCAGGCCACTGTCAGGCTGGTCTCCACCCAGGCGGGCCAGCTTAACTCAAGTTTCCTAGGCAGGTGACAGGATAGAAGGCCCTAGAATCCAGCAACTCTGGGCCAGGACAGTGATCCTTCAGGGCTGGAGCTAATCCCAGGTTAAAAGGATGGCCTTAAGAAGCTGGAATTTACCAACCAACAGCCCCACCGCCAGCTGTATTTGGGAGGTTCTGGGGACACCAGGGGTCCACTTTCACCTTTTTTTGGCTGCACCCTTGGCACACAGAAGTCCTGGGCCAGGAATCAAACCCGAGCCACTGTAGTAACAATGTCAGATCCTTAACCCGCTGAGCCACACGGGAATTCCCCTCATGTCACCTTTCATAGCTAATATCTAGCAACCATTAATCATTTCTTTTTCGTTGCTGCCATTTTGGGAGTGTATACCATGTGTGCTAAGTACTTTATTATTATCAAAAATAGCTAACAGGCACGGAACACTTGCCAGTGTTGCAGGCTCAGTACCAAGAACTTGACTTGGATATCTCACTTCATCCCCACGACAGTCCTGTGATGGAAGGACTGTGCTGGTCCCTGTTTTACAGAACGGAAAACAGAGGCTCAGAGTGTGACTCACTGAAGGCCACATGGCTACCAACCACTGGAGGCAGGATTCCAACCCATGTCTTCTAGGGTCCCAAACCCACACACTCTGTGCCTCAGCCGTCCACTCCCCAGTCCCCGGCATGCTTTGCTGCCTCACTCCTCACTAGCGATGCCTTCTCCCAATTAGTAGATTAGTCATGTGTTGACACTTCTAGTCTCAGTCTAATGGCTTGTTTATTTAACTGATGGATGCTGCTCCCCATTTGAGGCCATTAGCATTTAAACAAAACAAAACAAAACAAAACTGTTGAGCCTGGCAAAGTGACACTGTGTTTACTGTGTTTTCCCCAGTGTTAATTGTGAGTATTTTCCAAATATGTATTTTGATGTGCTAACGGTCCCTAAAGAGAACCCTGGAGCAGTTTAGTACTCTCCTCCTGCAGCTCCAGCCCCACCCCCCTTAATTTCCTTGGTGAGGGGAACATATGGCTCAGGGGGTAGCCTTGGCTCTGATGGGGGGAGGTGGAAAGGGATGGTGACCTCCCATTCTGAATAATTAGGGGGTAGAGAGACTGGGCTGAGGTAGCAACTCTGTCCTTGGGGGCTAAGCCCTGAAGCATCCCTCCTCCATGCTTGGGGAGGGAATTTTCTGTTTCTTTCCAGGACAATAAGAACATCTGTGCCAAGGCAGAGGAGGAGGCCGGGCGCTCCGAGGCATCTCTGCCCGAGTCTCTTGACACTGTCCGATTGTTACTATTTCAGTTTCTGCTTGGATCACTGACCATGTCCATTTAGAGCAGGCTGGCTTGGGTGAAGACAGTGTGGGGCCGAGGAAGGACAGAGAAAACCTGTCTGGCTGGGGGTGGGGGTGTGAGGTGGGCAGGGAGCTGGGCTGATTCTAAAGCCACCAGGTTAAAATGAGCCGCTGCAAAGTACAAGGTGAATCTTGCATTCATAAATGGGAGGAAGGAGCGCTTCCATCGTCCCTCCTCTCCGGGATTGATTGCTGTTGATCGGGTCCAGTTTGTTTGCAACCTCCTTACTCTGACACAGTGGGGTTCAGCTTGACCTTGGGGTAAATGGACGAAGAGCTACAGGTTTGATCCTTATATGGGACAGTCTGCCTCACAGGGAGGAAAAAAAACAAAACAAAACTGGCTACTTCCTTCCTCCCAACTGCTGTTGCAAACTGATGGGAGTTAAAGTGGGGAGTCTAATGGCTCCCTGCAAACCCATTCCCAGGAGTTAAGCCAGGTCGCCCAGTGCGTTGTGATGATGAATGAAGCCTGATCTGACCTTAGGAAGTCGGCCCGGGACTGGGCATGACCTAAGGCACCTCCTTATTTCCTTCCTAACTCAGGACATCCAGCTCTGGAACTGGGAGTTCTGGGGACCAGAAGGAGGTAGGCATCTGCCTCCTGCATAATTAGCTACATCGGTCTCAAAAACATTGATGGCCCATCCCTTTGGGCATCATGCTGTGCCTGGCACGAGCTAGTAATCCCCACCCGGTCTTGGCCCTCCCGAGTTTACAACCTTAAGTCACACAATAATGACACATCCCAAAGGCGGGCAGTTAACAAATACATGCACTTGTCTACGGGTCACAAGGGATCCATTGAGGGAGCCACTGGGACAAACAGGGCCCCCTTCAAAGAGCTTCCAATCTGGTGGGTAAATGGGGAAGACTGAGTGAGGGCTTGGGAAAAGAGGTGCCAGCGGTCAACCTGGGCATCGCCGAACAGACTTTCAAAAAAGTGCCCATTGGCATGTGTGTTGCTGGGTTTCCTGTCCACTTGAGCCGTGCCTCCGCCCCGGACTGAGAGTTTAATTTCAGTCCTCCACGCGCGTGGGGTGGCCAGAGGCAACATCGCTGTGCGCCGCGACGTGGGAAGCCCGGTACTAGGAGGCGAGGTGCCAAGGCGAACGGCGTGGGCTCGCCCTTTCTCCTTGGGTGGCTGGGGCGTGTCAGTGGCCCCTGCCTCCCCGGGCCTCACGGTCCGCAGTCCCTCAGGGTTTTTCCAGACAGTCCCCCACCTCTGTCCCGCTAGCCGCGAATCCCAACTGTGCGCTGCGCGTTGGTGGCACAGGTTTGGGGCCGGCGCCCAAAGGAGGCTCCGGGTAAAGTCGTCCCGGGTAGTCGGGTCGCAGTTAGTCCCCAGGGCGCACCAGCCCAGGCTGAGGTTGCTGGAGGCGCCGCGGCCCGCTCGTCCCCCAAACACTTCCGACGGGCGCCGGCGTCCCCGGCGGTCGCCGAGGGCCGGGCTGGGTGTGGGGGGCGA
>PVHT020000015.1:34739200-34785697 GCA_004024745.2 Catagonus wagneri | reverse complement strand
AAAAAAAAAAAAAAAAAAAAAGCCCCACGAAACAACAATCGAATCCGTTTGGGGGCTTGGAAGGCTGGGAGTGGGCGTCGTTTGTAGCACGTTCCAGCGCCTGCCCTCCCCTTTTAAGGATGGGGTCGCTTGCATCACTCCTGGGCCGCCGGGAGCACACGGAGCTGAGGACGGTCCCGGGAAAGTAGACGGGGATTGGCCCATTTACTGGGGGCACTTGATTGGGTACTTCGATTTGGGTGGGGGGTGTGTGGGACGGAGGTGGCAGCTTTGTGCTCGAAAGAGTGAAAGAGGTTATGGTCTCTTAAACGGAGGCAGGAGTGAGCAGAGGTCCCCCATTCCCCCTCACGAGCTACGGACTTAAAGTGTCAACCAGCAAGTGGATCGCGGATAAACCTAAACCAATAGATAACTTAAAAATATTCCTTGAGCTTTGAACACTGTCAGTATATTCAGTTCCCTTCTCAGCACTAGGATGATTCTAGAGAGGATGAGCAATGGTAGTCGGGGCACATAGCTGCCACTGGGAATGTCTACAGACATTTATGACATGGCTTTTGGCTTCGGTGTTCGTCCAGGGTCCCAGTGCTTACACAGTCACAAATTTAATGTGCATTGCTCCACTCTGAAATCTTAAACCTGTAAACTAAAGGCGTTGGGACTAGTTACTTTTGAGGTCTAAACGATTGGGAATTGACTTGGAGAGTGGCGGGCCCAGAAAAAAAGGGGCCCTACAGGTCGGGGGAGTTGCAAAAGAAAAGTCGAGTGGCACAGCTAGCTTTTGGCCCAGGGATTCCAATTGTCTGTAAAGCTCCTGAAACTGTGTAAAATGGTATAAGTGCATGTGCACTTTCCTGGGGAGGGTTCATAACTTCATCAAATTCTCAGGGGCCTGTGACACACAAAACTTAACCCCTATCTTGATCTAAAAAGGCTGGGGGCACCCATCTCCAAGGCAGGAGGTGAAGCGCAGTAGTGGTGTTTTTTCAAAATCAGTGGAGGAGTTTCTCTAGTTCCTTGTTAGGACTCTTGGCTGCAGGGGCCCTTTCTATACACAGTATCATACAAAAGGCAGGTTCCTTGAAGCCCGTGAACTGCCATATAGCAAAGTAATGCCTGAATAAACTATAAACAGTGGTGAGAAGTTGGCCCTGCATTAGGAAGTAAAGGCAATAGAGCTTTACTTATGAATGCGTATCTACCTCATCTGTAAAGTTAAGGGTAGGGACCCCCCCCCCCGGGCCGCACATGCTACATATGGAAGTTCCCACGTTAGGGTCTAATCAGAGCTGCAGCCAAAGGCCTATGTCACAGCCACAGCAACGCCAGACCCAAGCCATGTCTGCAACCTGCACCGCAGCTCACAGCAACGCCAGATCCTTAACCCACTAAGCGAGGCTGGGGATCGAACCCGCATCCTCATGGATACTAGTCAGGTTCGTTACTGCTGAGCCATGCTGGGGAACTCCCAAATCTCAATCTTAAGAATGGGTTAAGTGCTAACTACTCTGGAGAGCAACCTGTGGAAGCTGGGGGAGGCTCCCATGTTTCTGAAAAGAAAATCATAGTGGCTAGACTTAAAGCTGAACCCAGCTTCCGCACCATCCAGGACCAGCCAGAGCTGGTTCATGCACACTGCTACCAGGTTCAGAGGTTAAGAATATACAATAATTACTACCCCTGACTCTTTCAACTGGTTATTTATGGTTATATCTGATGTGATGGATTTAAGATCATAGGCTAGGGTAACCTTCCTCCTCTCCAATTTAGGACTACATAGTCCTTGGTAAGAAAATAAGGATCCCTGACAAGCGTGACTGGAGAAATGCAGTAGGGAACATCCAAAGGTGTCTATCTTGTCTGATTTGAAGGAAATGGGAAACGACACAGAATACATTCCGACTAAACAGATTAAAAATGCCTTTATTTCTAAAATGTGGCTTAAACTAATGTGGTGTGCTAAGCCAGTTTTGGAACTGATCCTGCAGCTCAGAGTAAAACCGGGCCAGTGGAGGAGCAGTCGGGGCTTCTGGTTCCGGGCACCGAGGTGTGATTACTCAAGCAATCAATCTACAGAGTTTTGCTTCAGCTGTTTTTTGTGACGGATGGAAAGTCGTTTTGGATTCCTCTGTACGACAGAGAGGTCCGACCTTGAGGAAGACCGGTAGCCCACATCCTCTGCTGTTATAGGCTTAATGATATGGCCTGGCTTGGTGACAACCTTGGGCGCAGTCAGCTTCTGGAAGGCCCTCTGGGTGTTCCACGTAGATCCTATAGGGGTCTGGATGGTCCTTTCAAACTGCTGATGGTGTGTGAATGGATACGGAAGCACCCGTACCTGGAAAGGAAGGCAGAGGGACTTGGCATGAGCCAGGCCTGTAAACTCTAATGGCACCTGGTCAGGTAGTTTTATTTTTAGTACCCAGGCCACGGTGTTGCACAAAGGCCGCAGTGAGAGAAGCTACCGAGGCCCAGGTAGCCCCACTCGTGCCCCCATCCAGCCTTAGGACCCCCTATCTGCTTGATGACATTTGGGAGTAGGGTGGCCTAATTGGGACCAGGCCCTCCCTTCCCCCAGGCTTACTCAACAATCTAGGGATTGAAAAGCCACCCCAAGAAGGTCCCTGCAGCTGTAGGAACACTACAGCAGCCGCAGGGTTGCTGGCCCCCAGTGGGTTTTCCTATATGACATCGTGGCTGCAAGACACACGCGAGCACTGGGGTATCCCTGTGGAGTTTACGACCCACCTACCCTCCTCATGCTCTTGATCCTCCCCTCGATTCACAGGATTGATGGGTTTTTCGATGTTTATTTTTTAATTAATTGGGTTTTTTTTTGGCACACCCATAGCACATGGAGGGTTCCAGGCCTGGGACTGAACCTGTGCCACAGCAGTGACAACGCTGGATCCTTAACCTGCTGAGCCACTGGGGAACTCCAGGATTGATGTTTTAAGGAACCTAAAGGTTTACTCCTGAATTCTCAACACTACTCTTAGCTTCATTCTCTCCCCAAGTCTCATTTCCTTGCCTGGTACTCTTCCCCACTCTCCCACAGCGCTGCCTTCAAACACTCAGATAATCTTTTGGAGTTCCCGTTGTGGCTCAGCGGGTTAAGAATCTGACTAGTATCCATGAGGATGCGGGTTCAATCCTTGGCCTCGCTCAGTGGGTCAAGGACCTGATGTTGCCACAAGTTGCAGCACAGGTCACGGATGCGGTTTGGAGCTAGGGCTGCTGTGGCTGTGGCGCAGGCCCCAGCTGTGGCTCTGATTCGACTCCTAGCCTGGGAACTTCCATATGCTGCAGATATGGCCCTAAAAAGGAGAAAAAAAAATCTTTAAGCACCTCCCCAATGGCCAAAGAGGAGGAAAACGACATAAGCAGAAAAATGAGGAAGTTACCATCAGTATCCTTTGGAGATACTCAATGGAACACTCAAGAGAAGCTGAATATTGGAGTTCCCATTGTGGCTCAGCGGATTAAGAACCCGACTAATATCCATGAGGATGCAGGTTTGATCCTTGGCCTCACTCAGTGGGTTAAGGATCTGGCGTTGCTGTGAGCTGTGGTGTAGGTTACAGATGCGGCTCAGATCTGGCGCGGCTGTGGCATAGGCGGGTGGCTGCATGAAGCTCTGATTTGAACCCTAGCCTGGGAACCTCTATATGCCGCGGGTATGGCCTTAAAAAGAAGAAAAAGAAAAAAAGAGAGAAGCTGAATACTGACTGCCAGGTAGTCCTGGTGGGAGTGAAGGACACAGATCTTTAGGTTAAGGGAGTGTCTTAGGTTGACAGCTAGATCCGTGCATGTCACTCAGGGGGAACAAAAAAAAAAAAGAAAGAAAAACAAAACAAAACAAAATACCAAAATCTGAAGTCTCAGAGGGATTTTTTCCCCCCTTTGGCTCAAAGTGCTTTATTGTATTGCACGCTGGGACCTGCAGTGTATAGCTTATTCAAAAGATGAGGAAAATCAAGGCAGATTCTTGGAAAGCTGTTTGTCAGTTTTGCTGTGACTGCATTAAAAAAACAAATAGATAAGACTCCTGGAAGGGATGGGTGATCTTTACTGAGTTCCACGCTCTGCCCTTCACCTAGAATCCTGGCCTAGTGAAGCAGCCCTTTTCTCTCCCTCTTATCATATAACTGCCTATTCACTGCCTGTTTTCTGGTTTCAATTTCTGCAATTGGTTCACAAAATAAGATCAAGAGAGTATTACTGAAATGATATTTTCTTCCCTCTGTACCTATTAAATAAATAAACCCCCACCCTTTTGGAAGGAAAAACAGAGCTAGCTCATTTCAATACTCAGCTGGCTAGGGACAGATCTCAGGGTCACAGACTTTCAGAACTAAAGGGAACATGAAGGTCAGTGAGTCTAATCTCATCCCTGAGTCCCCACTACACACGCTCGCAACCCTTCTCTTTGGACCAGCAGAAAGTCCTTCCTTGACCTGAACTCTGCCTTTCCTCTAACTTCTTTATGGGACTGCACGCCACGCAACAGCCTTCAGTGTACTTGGCGATGACCGCCGCGCTCACAGTTGCCTCTCTCTTGAGTAACCATCCCTAGCTCATTATCATATGACACAATTTAAAATCCTTTCACTGTCCTGAACAAGTCCTGGACACTGTCTTCATTTTTCTTAAGATGCAGCTCAAACCTATAGCTTCTGAACATTACCTGGACTAGAAACACAAGCCTGCAGAACAGCAATTCTTAGTCTGGCGAGAGCCATTTGCATCAGGAGTATCGGGGGGTACGAGCCGAAAATGCAGATTTGGGGGCCTCACGATTGCCGCAAAGATTATCCTTTACGTTTCAGCCTTCCTCCCGGTCAGTAATTAAAACAGCAGACTTGATCTGGAATTATTATTAATCTCAGAGCCAGTCAGTGGAAACAAGAATAGCTGTGACTATGCAGTCAAGATCACACAGTCCTCCTGACCACAGAGCACTGGAAGGCCCCGCCCAAGCAGGGCGGCCCGGCAGCCAGGAGCTCTCTGTCCCTCACCTGATGAGCTGCCGCGTGGATGTTCCGCTGCTCACTGAGAATCACATTCGGCAAGTTCTTGTCTTTTCTTGGCGGACCCTCAGGGGTTTTAATGAGAAACCTGGAAAGCAGAACAGCAGGACATCAGACTAAGAGCATTAAGGACTTAGTCAAAAGGGCAGAGAGGACACATGAGGGTGGAGTGGGAGAACCCGATGCCCTTCTGACAGGCTTTCTTCCCTGTTCTTACCGGCGTCTCTTCTTGGCACTGGGCTTCAGGCCCACACCACCCCACTCGCCCCAGCCAGGCAGAGTCAGGTCCACGTCCTTTGGCTTACTCGCCTCCACAGCTTCGCGCTTCTCTTTCAAGAAGTCTCTGATGACATCATCCCCAGCAAAAGCTTCCTTTATCATCTGCCTTTGATCTCTCTCTTCTTCATCTTCCTGGGAAGAAAGGAGAACAAGAGCTACAGCTTGCCTCCGGAGCCCAGGTCCCTGGCAGGACCGCTTGACTGTTGGGTCGTGACGTTCTAGCGCCCCCTAGGGGGAAGTGTGGAAACAATGACGGTCTTGCACTATAAAGTGATCCGCAGCCCATCAGGCTCCTAGGGTAAATATGCCCAGCTCACTATCGCATGGCACAGTTTTAAACTTGCAGTAAGGAAGCTGCGGGGTGGAGGAAGGGATGGCCTGTATTAGGAGGAGGAGGAGCTGAGAGGAGGCTCTGCCGGAATGTGGGAGTCCTCCAGCTTCTATCCCTGAAAGACAGGCAGCAGGGCTATTTACTCGAGCAGTTTCAACAACTGAACCGCAGAGCCCGGGACCACTGGAGATCCCCAATGGTACCTGAGTAGAGCAAAACACTAGCGACAGCTCGGTGACTCACCTTTGAGCTGTCCTGCCTGGCCTCTGGTTAGAGCTTGGAGTGACTCCCTCTTTCCTCTGAGGCCTTTAGAGTCACCCCAGGGAGGACTTGGTGGCTCATGATTTAAGATGAAGGAGTCTCAGTGGCACCCACATACATGTATCTATTTCAACTGTCCCTGGGACCAGCCTGGCCCCTTACTGTTCCAGACCTCTCAACGCCCGCCGGGGGCCCCCAGCACAACACCTCCTTGATTCTACTCCTCATGCAGGCAGGACACCAGCTCTGATCCCCCACAATGGCCCATGACCCTGCCTCTGCTCACCAACTCCTCTACTGTCGTGGGAACTGCCAAGGACTTCACAGAAGGAGACTTTGTGGTTAGGAGGTTCTGGAGATCGATCATTTGCTCCTTCCTCTTCTTCTCCTTGGGGATAGCACCAAGATGATTATTTGGGTTCGTCTTCAACCGCTGCCCTTCTACCGCAGCTCGGGGAAGCTCCTTATTTTGTAAACACCCTTCTCTGCCCAGCTTCTCCAGCTCGTCCAGGGTCTGTGCTCTCTCCGGCCTCTGCAGCAACAGGGGCTCCTCTTGCTCCTCGGCAGGCTCGTCTCTCTGGACCTCCAGAATTGTCCCCGTCCTCGCTGCACTCACTTCTTGCCTCCCGGACCGATGGTTCTCCTTGTTGAGTTTCTGAGCCAGTGCCCTCAATTCGGATAACACCTCCTGGCTGCTGGAATCTGGGGGCAGAAATGAAAGCTGTCAGAAGAGAAGGATGAGAGTTGCCTTGTCAATGAGTGTTTTCTGCGACCTAAGTCACAGCTGTGGTGACGCTGGATCCTTAACCCACTGCGCTGGGCTGGGGATTGAACGGGTGCCGCCACAGTGGGAACTCCCAACGAGCGTTTATTGAGCTCTCACTGGGCGCTGGGCACCATGGAAGAGCCTGGCAAGCCTGGAGGAAAACACGGAAGACATGCCAATGAGGACAAAGAGAGAAGATGCCATTCGATGGATGTCCCGGCAAGTTTATGAATCATGACCTGTCAAGTCACAGACAATGAAGTTTAGGAGTTAAAAGCAGCATGTTGGGAAGCAGATGTCCTGGCTCTGATTCCCAGCTTTGCCAGTGACTCACTGTATAACTGGGGCTGTGGCTTAATTTCCCCACAGAGTAAAACCCGCTGGGGAAGATCACCCCAAGTTCCAAATTTTTATTATAAAAGCTGTTTTTATAGCAAATGGCCTCTGAATGTAACTTCACTATAACTTACATTGTAATTTCCTATTTGTAAAAACCTTATCCAGTGTTGTTTTATCTTAAAGAAGTATTTCACAAGTCTACTGTGAGGTGGCCCACACTCCAGCCACCAGTGCCATTTGAGCAAATACCCCTAGTCACTCAGAGCCCGAGGGAAACACGGCTGTGACATGATTCTACACTGTCCTTTGCACTGACTCAAGTTACCTCCATTCCCAAGTTCATCCTGCTCTCTAGCTCTGGCTTGAAGCCATTAGAAGAAGCTACTTAGATCTGGCCTGAGGACACATATATTTATTTAAGGATCAAGTTTCCCGGCTCGTTTTGTTTGGGGTCCATGCCTTCCCTCTATTTTAGGACACTATTTTCCCCGAAGGTCTAGGATCATTCTATTTATTTATCATGCAAGGAAATCCAAATTCGCTTTTCATTCCACAACCAACTGTTGTACACGTTTAGATAGATGGCCAGCTTTTGAGGGGGTTCGAGGGGAAGCAGCCGGTGTCCCATGGTTGCGGAGAGGCTGCGCCGCCGTCCTGGCCTGCAGTGCTGCTTTGCACAATCTGCTTGGAAGTGACTGCTCATAATCATTAATCCCAGAACTCTTCTTGCTGAAAACCCGAAGTAAAGGCCCTATGATATACACAGATTTTTTCATTTTGGTCACGCCTGCTGCATGCAGAAGTTTCTGAGCCAGGGATCGAAATCTTCCACCACAGCAGCAACATCGGATCCCTAACCTGCTGGGAACTCCCTACAATATGACAGCTTCTAAATGACAACCCTTTAATAAATAATTTTTTTTTTGCCATAGAAAAACAGATTCTTGCTGTCATCTAAGTGCATCATTCCCACAGGAAATATAATTGGACCTGAGAATCTGTCCAGATTTAGGTGATTTCTGAATGTAGTTCGTTTCCTAAGCAGGCTTTATAACGCTCTGCTCTGTCCCCTTCAGAACAGGAACTCTGATCTGCCTCGAGGGCGCTAAGGCTGTTAGTATAATATGCATATCGAGTCTGAGCACGGGGTAACTAGTCTAATTTAACCGGGACCTTGTTGAATCACTCAGTCCTATCAAAAAAGTCACACCCCATATCAACACACATCAACCAGCATCACGGAGTGCTAAACATGCTACTCCTACCTACTTCCCAAACAAAACAGAAAACTGCAGCGATGATTTGAAGACATTTCGTAATGTCTCAAAACACACCTCTGTGTCTGTGGGTGAGAATGACTTCCAGATTCGCCAGCCCACCACATGCGCTCTCCCTAGTCTGCGGTACCAGTGATGTTAACTCCTGCCCTTCCTTCAAGGATTGTGCAGCTCTGTCCTTCTGAAGACGGAACACACAGAGCCATGCAGATGCCCGCTTATTAAATGCCTTTGAAGAAAAAGGGTCATTACGGATGTCTCTTCTCTCCAGGGATCCGGGGCACTGTCCTGAAAGTCCCTAGAGCCTAATCATTCTGCGGCACGTGTTGGGTGGACCCAGCTGCCTCTCGCGCGGTCGGCTAAGAGCGCCAGCGCTCGCGGCTCTGCCCTCGAGCCCACCACTGCTCACCTTTAGTTTCTGGGCTGCCCACAGGCCCACTGAGTCCAGACTTTTGTCTGAGCGATCGCCTTTCTTCAAATTCCTTCAACAGGATGTCTTCCTCTGCCACTGGTCCTTCTTCGTCCTCGCTTTCAGAGGCCTCGTGGCCCGCAGGCTCTGCACCTTCGTCAGGGTCCTCCTGGATCTCGGGCTCTGTTGCATCACTGGACTGATTCCTGAACATCCAGGGGTTCGGTCCGTTCACCTTCGCCTGCACCTCATTCACCACGTCAGGGACAAGGGGCTCACCCTCTTCCCCAGCGCCTTCCTCCTCTTCCTCACTCTCGGAGGCCCTCTGGATCTTCTGCGTCAGCTCTTTGTTCCTGGCCAGTTGTTCCTGCATAGCCTGGCGAGCCTGGAGGAAAAAGTCACAGCCCGAGCGCCTTGTCATTAGTGACCGCAGTAACACCTTTCCCGGGCCCCTTGTCAAAGCTGCCTCCTGTTTAAACTGCGCACACGCCACTGTGTTAATAGCTATGGAATAAAACGGAAGACAAATTCTTTGTCCTCAAGGAATGAACGTGTGAAATAAGGGTAACAAAAAAACAACTCGTCTCCCCTTCAACTGGACTGGCCTTCAATACTGCTTTATTTCCCTTTCATCTCTCCTTTTCCACCTTGTTCCTGGTCATTTCCCTCTCTGCCTTAGAGATTCTGATGCCTTTTTAGAATCCTGGCTTTCCATTCATCCTCATGGCTCTTTCCCAACTCTGCTTCTGCCCGCATCCTTATGGACTGATTTTCCTTTCTTTCCTCCAATTCCATCTCTTCTCTCACCCTGATGATCTCTTACCTCCAGGTCGTATCTGGCCATAATTGCCTTTGACTTTGCCCATTTCCCACTGTTCTGGTGCTTAAGGCTCATTCGCTCCTGGAAAGAAAGGGCAGAGTGAGATCCTTATCGTTTTCCAGGGAAAGCTGGTCCAGGGGTTGGGTGGGGGCCAGAGGCAGCCTCACCATCATTCTGGCCTTTTCGAGTTTTTCCAGTTCTTCCAATGCTGCAGCAGGATTGACCTTCCGCAGCTTCTCAAAGTCTTTTAGGGCCTGCTTGGCCTTTCCTTTCTTCAGAACTTTGTGATACCTACAGGGTGAGGGAGGCACGAGGGAAGACA
This sequence comes from Catagonus wagneri, assembly GCA_004024745.2. Lineage (NCBI taxonomy): Eukaryota > Metazoa > Chordata > Mammalia > Artiodactyla > Tayassuidae > Catagonus > Catagonus wagneri. Next base: position 34,775,863 of record PVHT020000015.1, on the reverse strand, counting down.
TTTAGCAGAAACACACACACAGCTGCCCCTGCTACACACATGGGTTTCCCGATGCAGGGGCTGGAACAGAGGTCACAGAGCTGGCTGACTGCAGGGAGCCAGTCTGAGACCCATGAGGACCAGCAGGGCTCAGTCCCTGCAGCCCCCAGGGGCAGACGGTCCCCTCTGCTTCTATAGTGCAAGGGAAGAGCAGTACAGGTTTCAAAGAGGCAAGAAGGCAGGAAGGAAGCCCTGTGGGCCCCCACAGCTGGAAAACTCAGAGCCCATTCAGCAGAACTGCTCCGTGATGCCCTGGGAGAGAAAGTGACCGAAGGTGGAAAGCCAAAGAGGAGCGGGCCCTGCTGAAGCAGGCAAAACTCTCTGAGGCTGGTTTGAGGGAAAAAAAAAAAAAAGGCCAGCCACTCCTCTTTGGGACCTCTCCTCGTGACCCCAGCTGCCTGGGGAAAGGTTCTCTCTCTCCTAAGGGCTCATCACGTCACTTTCTTCCATGGAACCCAGGGCCGGTTCACAGGGGCCTCCTTACTTTTTGCTTTTGATTTTCTTCTCTCTTCGAGCCCTGGCCTCATAGTAGGACTGCAGGGCACGTGCCCTCTGAAGCTCTGCTCGGCGCATCTTGGCCTACAATGAATGACATTTGCGGTGACTCCTGGGCTGGAGAGCAGATGTGGGGAGAAACAGGGCACACCCGGGGGGGCCAAAGGGCCCAGCACACTCACCTCTTCCAGGCTCATGGCTTTGAGAGAGGCCTTTTCCACGGGAGTCAGTAGAGGGTCTGTCACCGGCTGCTTGTTCTTATGGAGGAGGTTAAAAATCTCCTGCTCCAGGGGAGTTCTTGCCTTCAGGAGGTAAGAGAGTGCTCTAAGTTTGAAGCCATGCTCCTTCAGTCTCCCTCTTTATGGTCCTAAGGCCATCTACTCTATGACACTATAACTGGATAGGATTAGCTGTTACAGCAAGAGAAGGGGCTTCCAGGCTCACTGTTCCGCTATGTAGATAAAGCATTAAATTGTATTCTGATGTAAGATAACTTCAGTGGGGTCTCTGAGGCTACTCTCTGAATATTACTGAGGGGATCACTCTGTGTTCAGATTACCAATATACGTAAAACAAGACCATTCTCTTCAGAATCAAAGCAGGATGCCCTTAAGGTAAACACCAGCAGCACAGAGGAACAGCACTCCCAAACTGCCAGTCTTGATAACTGCGAAACTAAATGGTTCCTGCAGTGTTACATATATACTTGAAGCACGTAACTCTTAACATAAAGTTAGGAACCTCAGAACGATATCAGTCTCCTTTTAATAATATTTCTAGAGCAAAAGGGAGGTTACGTCTTAAGACGAGCACAAAATGACACTGCCTTGAAAAATATGACCTTCATGTAATTAGCCAGCTTCCTGACAGTTCAAATTTAACTCTAGTCCATTTCTAACTTTGGCTCCAACTCCCCAGGTTCCAGTTAACTCTGCATGCTGGGTGCTGTCTATGTGAATGAAAAGAATGGACCGTGCACCAGTGACTTCACATGTCAACCAAAGACCCCATTTGCTGCTTGACCGATATTGTGAGGATGGCTAAAATAATCAGGCTGATCATGTCATGGTCTGCTCTGGCAAGGCACAAAGATAGCTCTGGGCAACAGTCAGTTTCAGACCTCACGCACACAGTTTATGTGGTTTTCTCCAACAGCCATATACATCACGGTCAGTATTCAACTTACGAATATTGGGACAAATGCGTAAACACACATCATCACATGTTACACGGCACTATTGATCTAACCATAAACCTATTCTACTGAACAGTAAAGGTGCATATTCTTCCATTTTTAGCATCTGCAGTAGTGATCAATCACAGGCTACAAAGTGATTTATATTACAATGTTGTAATCTCCCTCCAATTCAATTCAATTTACAAACACTTATCGATTGCAGCTACATTCCAGGCACTTGTGCAGGGTGCTAGGAATACACAATTAATTAAGATAGTTCCTGTCCTCATAGAGCTCATCGCCTTTCAGAAGAAAGAGACGCATGTACCACTAACAACATAATGGGTTAAATGTTAGTCTGTGGTAATCACAGAAGAAGGAACAATTAATTCTGATTAGGAGGTGGGTCAGGCTTGGGGAAGGAAGAGACTTTTTGAATTAGGCTTTGCAAAACTCAAATTCTGTAAGGAGAATCTGAAAAGCACAATTCTATAAGGAGTGGGAAAAGCCAAATGGAGAGATGAGTTTATGCAAAAAACACAGATCAAGGGAAAAGAAAGATATGTCAGGGAACAGGCAGTGACCAGTGTAGCTAAAATGCCAGGTGCTTCTGTCTCATTCTGTAAGTGGAGAACCTTTTGAAGGATTTTAAGCAGAAAAGTGTCACTGGTTTTGTGTTTTGGAGAGAAGGTCCTGGAGACTGTGTAAGGGGTTCAGTGGAAAGGGTCAAATGCAAGGTGAGAATGAAGATGAGGAGAGGAATCAGGGATCCACGAGCTTTGGCTGAGACAATTACAGGACTAGCCCCCTGCATGGGCTGGGGAGAGCTGGCAGTTGAGGGTGCAGGAGGAATCAGATGCTGAGGTTTCCAACCTGCATGACTGGGGTGGGGAGTTACGCTATTGACTGAGTTACAGCATGAAGGTGGTGGACTTCTAGGGTCTGGGGGAGGACAATGTCAGGCTTACACTGCTGTGTACGAAGTTTATGTGCACAGGGGAGACCCAGGCGAGGCATGTCGGTCATACGGAATACGGGCTTGGAACTCAGAAGGAGTTGAGTCACCTATACCATTTATAGAGCAAGAATAAGAAGGACTAAGAAAGGGGTTCCCTGGTGGCCTAGCAGTTAAGAACTCAGTGTTGTTGCCGCCGTGACACAGGTTCGATCCCTGACCCAGGAACTTTCACATGCCAAATGTACCCCCCCCCCAAAAAAAACCACTAAGGAAAGTCTGAGGAGGGAGTGGGACAGCCTGGGACTCTGGGGTTAATAGAGGCAAACTATTGCATTTGGATAAGCAATGAGATCCTGCTGTATAGCACAGGGAACTATATATCCAGTCACTTGTGATGGAACATGATGGAGGATAATGTGAGAAAAAGAATGTATGTATCTATGTGTGACTGGGTCACTTTGCTGTACAGCAGAAATTGACAGGACACTGTAAATCACCTAGAATTAAAAAAAAAAAAACCTGAAACAAACAACAACAGGACTACGTCACAGAAGAGGGCCTGGAATCTGGCCACTGGGAGGTCGCTCACTAACACCTTGAGAGAAGTTTCAGGAAAGCAGTAGGGGAAGAAGGTGAGAGAACCAGCTCTTCCAAAAGCACGTTCCTTATCAGCTTACTTCATTTACCCCACCCCCACAGCATGCTGAGAAACGAGGGTTTGGAGGAGAACACTTTGGGAAATGCTAGTGAAGCACAGAGGGGGTGGGAAGTTAGCTTACATATTTCTAGCACTTTGCAGTTTTAGAAATGCTTTCTCATACGTTATCCCCTTTAATCCTCCTCAGCTCGAGTCAAATGGAAACTTACGAAGCTGGACCAAAACCACAAGTGTAGACTTTCTGGATTCTGAATCTCCAAAAATACGAGTACACTGCTAGTCCTTGGGCTTTGGCCTCTGAGGTGTTGCCAGCCAGAGAGCGCCCCGGGACCCTGATTTCTCGTGCCACTGCTATAATTTCTCAAAAGTGAACCTTAGAGTGAACAGTACCACAGGTTCGTGTATAGCAGCTGAGCCGCACTCCGCCTCGCACAGGGAGTGTCGGGAGAGCAGGCGCCGCACCATTCTCAGTGCAACACTCCACCCCTCACCTTTTATGACCAACTTGCCACCTGCCTGCCGTCTCCAAGACCACACCAGCATCTGGAAAAAGCAAGGTGCGGAACACTGTGCAGTAGTGTACTACTACTTTTTTTGATTAAAAAAAAAAGGGAAACAAATATAACTATAAAACTCTTACATTAACAACAACAGAAAATGTATAGAAGTGGCGACTTCTGGCTGAGTATGGGGGTAAAAACGAGCAGAGGCGGGACGCGGTGGGGTCAGACTTTTGGCTATATAATTTCTATACTTATTTTTGAATGCTGTAACTTATATTACCTCTTAATTTTTTTTCCCCTAAAGTCTCCCTTCCATCCTGCAGCCACACGTTAAACCTGATCTCTTTTTCATGTGGAAAAGGAAGCATCCTAGAAAGAGAATGGTGGTGACTTCAACGACAGCATCAGAAACAGAGCTCATCCCCGTGATAAGCAACGACCTGTTCATCTCTAGCTGTGGCAGCAAGCCACGTTTACTTTGCTGAGCTTTAGTTATCTCACCTTCCTGACAAAGAGGACACCGTTTTTTGATTCAGAGAAAGAAAGCAGAGAAGCATCTAGCCATGGTTTGGGCACTGCCATTCTGGACTATTTTTCTACCAAAGACAGAACATCCAATTATAGACTCCATAACCAATGGTGTATTAGAAAAGAAACACTGGCTGTTCTGAAGTTGCTCACAGACTAAAAATTGAGAATTTAGGGACCAACCCGGGATTATTAACTTTTAATTTTGCCAATGGCATAACTACTGTTCCACCCCTCCAACCCCATCATTTAGTACCACCATCACTTCATAAAAGGAAAGTTATTTCTACACCATTAAAGTGGAAAGAATAACTTCATAATAAAAAAGCTGGCAACCTTACACCACCATACTCGCAATTATCCTTTCACTTCAGAGAGATGAAAAATTTGCCCGAGATCACTGTTTGGGGACCCAGTTCTAAAATATCTTGCTTTTCTGCAGCTCAACCATAATAGGTTAGTTGCTAAAATTCTAGTCATTATCAGCAATCTGCTTTAACGTGGTATTCCTTCCTTTTCAAGCAAACTTTGGTTCTGAAGCTCATATATCCTTACTAAGGCACCATTAATGCTGCCGAGTTCCTGATTTTTCCCCAGATCAGAACGTGGCTTTAAAAAAAAAACCAGGGTGTGAAAAGGGAAACATCATTATGTCCCCTCTCTACTAGCAATCAGATGTAGTAATACAGAAACACGGAAATGACCACGTAGTGGACGCTCCAAGCTGAGCAAGTGCGCCTACAGAGCCCTGGTTACTGCCTGCTGCACGACACACCCCCACCCTGCTCCCTCCTTCCTGATGCTAAACTAAAATGACCTTGGCTGGCAACTGGGCTTCGCATGTACAACAAGAGCAGCCGCAGGCTCTGCAGTTTCCACGCTGTGGGATCTCACCTTCTAAAGTGCACTTTCCTTGTGCTGCACTCACCTTCCAGCCACTGAGCACGTGTTCGATGGGAGCGAAGGCTGACTGCGGCTTGCCCAGGGGGAACACCAGCTGCTCTGCTTGCCGGTTCTTCAGAACGATGGGATCCCACTTGGAGAGGACTTGGGAGGTTTTATTGAATGCCACTTCTCTGTGGATCTGAAACAGGCAAAGCACACAGAAACAAAGGGCCACAAAATGAAGCATCAAACTCAGAGGACCAGCAGGAAATTAGGAGGGCATGTTTCTTAGCCCAAGAAATAGTCAGGATCCTAGAGGTGAGCTCTTGCTTACTCCTGGGGACTGTGCTTGCCTTGACATGAATCTTAATCTTTTCCAAGGTGAGGCAGACACAACTTGCTCTCCTCCCTTTTTCCAGGCCTTCCTCTCTTCTCTTCTGACCCTGTTTTTCCTTGTCAGTTCAATTTCTTCCTCTTAAGGGGCCACACCTTTGACTCACCCGCTCAATCTCCTCTCTGTGAAGGGGTAACTCCACAGTCTTCTTTGATTTGACTCTAGTCAGCTGCTTTTTCACAGCGGCCACTGAGGATGAAGTCTTTATGGGCTTGAGCAAATCCGAGAGGACCAGCTTTTCTCCTGATCCTGTAGAAAGGCCAAACTTTCTGATCAGACTGAGAAGTGAGGCAAAACTTCAACATTACACAGGGGGAAGGCTCCGTAGAAAGCGCTGGAAGACAGGTGGGCATGCAGGGGAGGAATAGTTCTCTCACTTCAGTCACTAGCCAGAGAGACACCTTTGCTTCCCCACATCCTCAAATGTGTTGGAGGGTGGAAGAGAGAAAATGATTTCTTTTTAACAGTCATTTGCTTTTCTCCTAGTCTTTCTCCCCCCCCCCCCTTTTTTTTTTTTTTGCTTCTTTAGGGCCACACCCTCAGCATATGGAAGTTCCCAGGCTAGGGGCTGAATTAGAGCTACAGGTGCAGGCCTACACCACAGCCACAGCAACATGGGATCTGAGCCCCGTCTGTGACCTACACCTCAGCTCACAGCAACACCAGAACCTTAACCCACTGAGTGAGGCCACGGATCGAACCTGCATCCTCATGGATACTAGTCGGGTTCTTAAGCTGCTGAGCCACAATGGGAACTCCTCTCCTGGTCTTTCTGCTTCCAGTCTTACACCATTGCAATTCATTCTTCACAAAGCAGCCAGAGTGATTTTTTTCTTTTTAGGGCTGCACCCGAGGCATATGGAAGTTCCCAGGCTAGGGGTGGAATAGGAGCTGCAGCTGCGGGCCCACGCCACAGCTACAGCAATGCCAGATCCTTAACCCAATGAGCGAAGCCAGGGATTGAACCCGTATGCTCATGGATACTTGACATGAATCATTAGCACTGAGCCACGACAGTAACTCCCAGAGTGATGTTTTGAAAATGCAGATCACAGCACGTCGTGATCCTGCTGAAAATCCACAATACTCCCCATTGTACTTGGAATTACACAGATCCAAAGGATACAGCCCTATGGGATCTATATAAACAGTTGCTGGCATGCGGGGCAAACTCAAGTTTTGATTTTGGAACATTCTGGAATTAAAAAAAATTCAATCCGCATTAGTTGAATCCACAGATGTAGAACCCACAGAGGCAGAGAGGGCTGACTGTATTAGCTTTGTGTCCCTCTAAAGTCTAGCCTTATTTAACAAAATCTTATTCCTGGTGGCAGGGGAGGTGGGGAGGGAGGGAGGCAGTGAGGGGAAAAAATGTCTAAAAAAAAGCTGAGAAACACTGTACTAGGTGAGGGTCCTTGAGTACAGAACTTGATATTTTTCTGAGCTCCAGCAGGAGAGGAGAGATTATCTGCCTGTCTGAACTCCATGCATTGTGAAAACTGAAGTCAAAATGAAATCATGAACATGACTAAGCGAGAGAGGCAGCTGTCCTCATTCATGTCCCTCTATCCTAGAAGTAGCTCCCAAGCTCGGTGGGAGACCACGACTGTGGCCTTCTAGGCTTTCTTCTAGAAATGGAAGAAATTCAAGAGCATCTGACTACCCTTCTTCACCCCCTCACGTGTAAGTAAGTATTTAGGGTATAATGCATTAACCACACCAAAAACTGTTGGTGGGGGGCACGGGGGAGTGGCCGTTATGTTTTTGGAACCCTACAAGTTCCATGCAGATGGCTTCCTTTGTTAATTAACTTACCTTCAGAACTGACATTGAACTCTGACACCTTCAGACTAGCCTCAGATCTCTCAGCCAATTTCTGCCTGAAATTAAGCAAAACAGAATATAGAGAGAAGAGAGAGATTTTGCTGGGGAACAAACACTCCTCTTCAAACAATGCTTTGGTTTCATTTCTCTTCTAGAATTAGGTTTTGTAACTAAGCCACTAGGAAATCTGTTCCTAACCTGGACATGGTAGTCTAATCATCTCTCAGTGTAGACTCAGCCCCTCACAAACACAAGGCAATACGAGGCAGGCATAGTGAAAAAGGTACTGGACTTCGATTCAAACATATCTGGATTTGAAACCTGGATCTGCCATCTATGAGCCAAGTGACTTTGGGACACGTCAATTAAATTCTCTAATGGGGATAGATAGGTAATGCTCACTCAATGCTTCAAAAACTGTAAGTGTGGATTAAGAATCCAAATGCCTATCACAATAATAGCTACATAATGCTTACTGTATGCTAGGCATTCGTTCAAGATCTTTATATTTAATAACTTGTCAAAATGTCACAACAACCTTGAAAGGCAGGTACTATTATTACTACCTTGAAAGGTAGGTACTATTATTTTTTTTGCTTTTTAGGGCCGTACCTGCGGCATATCGAAGTTTCCAGGCTAGGGGTTGAATCAGAGCTGCAGCTGCCGGCCTATGCCACAGCCACAGCCACGTAGGATTTGAGCCACATCTGTGACCTACACCACAGCTCACGGCAACGCCAGATCCTTAACCCGTGGAGTGAGGCCAGGGGTGGAACCTGCATCCTCACAGATACCACTAGGGTTCATAACCCACTGAGCCACAACAGAAACTTCCCAATCTTATTTTCTAGTTGAAGACACTGATGTGCAGAGAGGATAAAAAACTTGCCTACACAGTCTTCCAAAGTATGTGCTCTTTTTTTTCTCCTTTTCAAATCTGTTTGCCTATTTTTAAAAATTTTATTGGAATATAGTTGACTTACAAAGTTGTGTTAATTTCAGTAGTACAGCAAAGTAAACAAATTATACATATACATATATCCATTCCTTTAACAAATGGGACCTAATTAAACTTAAAAGCTTTGCACAGCAAAGGGAACCATTAACAAAATGAAAAGACAACCCACAGAATAGGAAATAAATCTTTGCAAACAAAGCAACGCAACAAGGGATTAATCTCCAGAGTATACAAACATTTCATACAGCTTTATAGCAAAAAACCCCAAGCAACCCAATTAAAAAATGGTCAGAAGATCTAAACAGAAATTTCTCCAAAGTCAGAGAGATGGCCTAAAAGCACATGAAAAGATGCTCAACATCTCAAATTATTAGAGAAATGCCAAACAAAACTACAATGAAGTATCACCTCACACCAGTCAGAAAGGCCATCATCAAGAAGTCTACACACAATAAACACTGGAGAAGGTCTGGAGAAAGAGACCCTCCTACACTGTTGGTGGGAGTGTAAGCTGGTGCAACCACTATGGAGAACAATATGGAGGGTCCTTAAAAAACTAAGCATAGAACTACCATGTGATCCAGCAATCCCACTCTTGGGCATATATCCAGAGAAAACCCTAATTCAAAAAGACACATGCAACCCAATGTTCACTGCAGCACTGTTTACAATAGTCAAGACATGGAAGCAGCCCAAATGTCTATCAACAGAGGACTGAACAAAGAAAATGTGGTACATTAATACAACGGAATATTACTCAGCTGTAAAAAATGAAATAATGCCATTTGCAGCAACATGGATGAACCTAGAAATAACCAAGTGAAGGAAGTCAGAGAAAGACAAATATCATGTGAGATGTGGAATATGTGGAATCTAACAGAAAAACAATATAACTTGTAAAACACAGATTCAAAGATTTCAAAACCAAACTTATGTTTACCAAAGGGGAAACGTGGTGGCAGGATACACTGGGGGTTGAGATCGATATATACACACTACTATGTATAAAACAGATGGGTAACAAGGATGTTGACAACTGCCTTTACAATCTTAGGCACTCAAAAAATGTAAGTTAATAAGCTAGTTATAATCTGTCCAAATTGAAGGGAATGTTACCTATTTTTTCCATCAAGGGAACTGATAGCTTCCAGAAGCTTTTGATGCTTTCTTTCTCCATCACTGTCCCCCTAGAAATAGGAAAGAAAAAAACATCACAATGATGAGGGCAGGGAAAAAACAGTATGGAAACAGAGGCCCCTGTTCAGCCTTTCATTCTTTAGGTCAGTGAGAAGTGGAATCAGATGAGGTCTGGTGTGCAGGCATTCCAGCTGAAATGGAAAGAACTGCTTCAAAAAGCCAAACTCCCTCATTAGAAGGAACACAGAGCCTTAGCAACCAGGAGCTAAAGTAATGCCTCTGCCTTAACTTGTTTTGAGAAGAAAAGTGCTATGAGACCCAGCTTAATTATGTATGTGTCAGATAATAAAATAATTCTCTATGGAAATCCAAATTTGGGAAATAGGGAAATCTTACAATAAATAGCATTGTTTGGGCCTTATATATTCATCTTAATGCAGGACAGTGCATCCTAGATGCAATCTTCAGATTCCCATAGCACTTAATAAGCACGAAACACTAAATATAAGTATCCTCTGCTCTTTGAAAACTTGCTTTATACCATTCTGGTCTTTTTTCTTTCCTTTTCTTCTTACGGCCTCACCTGAGACATGTGGAGGTTCCCAGAATAGGGGTTGAAACAGAGCCAGAGCTGCAGGCCTATGGCACAGCCACAGCAACAATGGATCCGAGCTGCGACCTATACCGTAGTTTGTGACAACGCCGGATCCTTAACCCGCAGAGCGAGGTCAGGGACTGAGCCCATATCCATATCCTCACAGACACTACGTTGGGTTCTTAACCCGCTGAGCCACAACCCGAACTCTACACCACTTTGCTTTTCACAAAAGACCTACATTAGTACCTGTTTTTGCTAACTGAATGAAATCTGAAGAGGATTTTTTATTTTACCCCAAAAAAAAAGAGGCAAAAATTGAAAATAGCATCCATCATTTGTTTTGCAACAAGTTGTCATAGAGGCAGCACACATCCCAAATGGCTCCGCCAAGCTCCTTCCCAGGAAATTACACCCAGCCTCTCAGCATCAAGCTGCCATAGAACTGTGTCTGTGAGGATCTATGCTTTATCTTGATTTATTTTGTGCACCCATTAGCAAGATGTGTCCTAAGGTAGGTGCTTCCTTGCTTTATGCCATTCTGGCTTATGTGAGGTTTTGTAGGAACTGCTCTACTTTTGGGTAGTGATAACTGTAATTTATTTGTGAGACTTGAACAAGTATAAACAGTTGTCACCCTTTTACGTTCCAGGAACCAAAGTCTACCTAATTTTGAGACAGAAAGGAAATTGGAGAAGGCAGTGCAGCAGGTGTCACCCACCTCATCTTCACTGGAGCTCAAGGAGTCGTCTTTTGGCAAATCCTCTAGTTCTTCCTGTTGGCTTAAAGCCAGAAGGCTGCTAAAGGAGATGAAAGAGAAATATTGTCACTTGAAATAACTTTTCTTATATTGAAATAATCTCTTAAGACATAACTTCAGTTCTCAGTATAGAATAGACCTATCCCCTGGAAGAAGTGCAAATCAAGCAGTGTGAGCATTTTTGGAAATTAGTCAAGACATTAAATTTAGACCACCGAAGGCAGGCATCACCTGAAAGAGGTGAGCAGTGGTTAGTAATACCCATATAGAGCTGCGTGAAAATGAAAAAGATCTAACACTCTTTGGTGACTGACTGCATTTCCCACCGACCTCTGGTGTGTGTGTGTAAAAATGTCAGACCCTCAGACCCTAAGGTGGCAGAAGATGCTGTTGCTAGCCCATGACGCAAGGCAATCCCGCCATTAATATTTCTAAGCATCCTCCACACTGAAGACATCTGTATAGGTATAACTTACTCAAAAATGACATCTTGATCACTTGTTCTCTGGGATAGGGAAACGGGAAATTGAAAGAAAGCAGCTGAGTATACCATTTTCCTTGGAGCTTGCTCGACAAAGTAGGTGCTTAACTAAGGAGACTGGTACCCAGAAACAAATATAGTCTACCATTACCAAACAGTATATACGAGTCTTTGCAAGGTAACCATTACTGAACAGATTCTATTCACTTCCCCCGGGGGGGACATGGAACATCACAGAAAACGTCGTGGATGACTCCAATGAGCAAATGTTTCCAAGAAGAAGGGAGTTTATAACGCGGGCACTGCCTGCGCAAAGGGTCGCGCTCCCTAGCAGCGATAGAAAAAGGAGTCACGTGACTCCTCGAGGAAAGTGCAACATGTTAACTTAGCTGGAGAGGGAGAGGCCGCATCAGGACCAACCAGGGTAACACTAAAACGCTAGGGAGCAAAAGGGGCGAATTAAATTAAAGTAAAAGGGCTCTAAAGGATGGAGCACGGAAATAGTAACGAATGGCGAGGTCTTGGGAGGGGAACAACTGTCGCCAGTTAAAAGGAGGCCTCCATTCCTCAAAAGCCGGGGAACCCGGCTTCCAATGAGACCCAGACCCACCCCCTCGCGTCTGCTACCCCTCACCTTTCCGCAGCCCGGCTCCCGCTCATCTCAGCTGCTTGTCTCTCACATGGGCCAGGAGCGGAAGCCAAAAGGAAAGCAATTTCCGTGCCGGCCGCAAAGCAATTTCTGCTTCCGCCAATCACGCGCGACAAGGTGCGTCACTTCCGGCCCGCCCCGAGGCGTGCGAGAAACTGGAGCCACTTCGGAAGGGGCTTGCGGGGAACCGGGAGACAGGAGAGGAAAGCTTGTTAGCGGGCGGAGCTTTGCTTTCCCACCCACCCGGGGGCGTGCCAGAGTCAGTCTTCCCCGCCCCGGGTTTCCACGCGGCGCAGGTGGGTGAAGGTGCTGCGCTGTCAGGAACTGGGCTGGGCCTTCCTGTCCCTACCTGATCCAAAAGCAAATGCTCCAGCGTCTGTCCGTGATCGATAGCGTCCTGTGAGCCGGCCAGCTCTAGGCTTGATTGACCGCCCAGGAAATGGCCAGCTTTGTACTAGGCCCTGGCGATCCGACGGTGGACAAAGCAAGTTTCCTTCCTTCTTAAGGAACAATCCCTTTTCACCTTGAGCCCCTGTGTAATTGCAGCTCTGAGTTCCTACGTCCCTGTGTAACAAAGTTTCATCCAAGAATGGGCTGTGTCAGTGGCCGCAAATTCCTTATCTCCCATCAACTTCTAAGAATTTTTCTTTACTTAAACAGAATTCTTTCTTTAATTAAAAAAAAATTATAGGGCGTCCCGGCTGTGGAGCAGCGGATTAAGGATCCCTCGTCTGTGCAGCAGCTCCTGGTCGATCCCTGCAGGTTGATCCCTGGCCCCGGGAACTTCCATGTGGCACTGGTGCCTGGGTGTGGTAAAAAATAAATAAATAAATAAATGAAAATAAAATTTTAAAAATGTAGAAAAGCAATACAGGAAAACATCGTTGGCATTTATTCTTCGAAGCCACTCCCATTTTGCTTTTTTCCCCACCATTGCACAGAAACTGCTCTGGACAAGATCATCAGTGACACCTGAGGTTGCTAAATAAAACACTTCTCAGTCCTTGTCTGCCCAGAACTCTGTGGTATTCAATACCGTTGGTTGGTTTTCTTAGCCATATTCAGGGATAAGTTTTGACCTTCTACTATGTTCCAGGCCTCCTGGCGCTGGGGATACATTGGTGAACAAGACAGACATGTTCCATGACTTTGTAGAGTCTATGTTCTAGAGGGATTAAAGACAATTTTATCGTGGTGGAAACTCCATCCTGGGCTTCTATAACACCACTCTCCTGTTGTCTTAGCTTTGTAACCATCTTCCTCCATCCTCTCTGCACTTCCTAAATGATGTTCCCTAGGTTCTGCACTCAGTGAGGTTTGTTTATCTCACATGCTCTTCCTAAGCCTTTAACATTGGTGTGAGAACTCCGAAAACCTACATTCCTAGCCCAGACTAGTTATCTCTGATTGCCTTCTGACAATCCTTTTTATCCCACAGGCGTGTCAGCCGTGGTGTTCAATGATTTCTATCTTTTCTACCAGAGTTCTGTATTTCCCATCTCTCTGGCTGGCACTGTCACCTATCCAGTTAGTCAAGTCAGAAGTCTGAGTCAGGGAGTTCCGGCTGTGGAGCAGGAAGTTAAGAATCTGACTGCAGGGGCTCCAGTCGCTGTGGAGGTGTGGGTTCCATTCCCCGCCCAGCACAGTGCGTTAGTATCGCAGCTGTAGTGTAGTTCACTTAGATTCAGTCCCTGGCCTGGGAACTTCCATGTGCCTCGGGTGCTGCCATAAAATTTAAAAAAGAGCCCGAGTCATCTTAGATTCCTCTCTCTCTTATGCTTTACAGTGGTCTCCTCACGTTATCAGTTCTGCTTACTAAATCTCTCTCACCTAGCTCTCCGCCTTTCCATCATTATTGCCCTTGTATCAGACCCTTGCAATTTCAAGCCCATGAATGTATTGCTGTCATCTTTTCTATAAAAGGGGAACATTAAAACATGTGGACGAAGAGCGTGGGTTTTGAACTGGACTCTCTGGGTTTGAATCTTATCTCTGCTGCTTATGAGCTTTGTTATTCTTGAGTTAGTCACTTAACCTCTCTGTGCCTTTGTTTCCTTATCTTTAAAACGGGAATTATAATAATACGTTGGATAGTTGTGAGGACTAAATAAATTAATATACGTTCATTATATATACTAGAATAAATGACAAGCCCTCAGAATAATACCTTTCCTACATTAAAATGCTCAACAAATGTTAGCTCTAATTAATTTTCATTTATTTATTTATTTTTGGTCATCCCCGGCATATGGAGTTCCGTGCCATGGATCAGCTGTGGCAGTTGTGGCAAGGCTGTATCCTTAACCCATTGTGCCAGCCCAGGGATCGAACCTCCCAGTGCTCGAAAGATACTGCACCACAGCGGGAACTGAAGCGCTAATTTTTTACGGGGTTTTCAGTTGTTACTCTCTCTTCATCCAAAAACATAAGTTGGACCATGTGATGGACCATGGACCGTGGACCGTGACACGGACCATGTCATGCCCATACTTATTTATTTTTTGGCCTTGCCCTTGACGTACAGAAGTTCCCGGGCCAGGGATCGAACCCATGCCGCAGTGGTGACGACGGCCAATCCTTAACCTCAAGGCCACAAGGGAACTCCAAGTCATCTCCCAGTCGTGCCCATACTTAAACCATGCAAATAGACCCTCATTACTTTTTTTGGTCTTTTTCAGGCCTCATCTTCGGTACATGGCTACGGGTCCAATTGGAGCTGTAGCTGCTGGCCTACGCCACAGCAACAATGGGACCCGAGCCATGTCTGCAAAGTACACCACGGCTCACGGCAACGCTGGACCCTTAACCGAATGAGCAAGGCCGGGGATCAAACCTGAGTCCTCACGGATACTAATCGGGTTTGTTACCGCTGAGCCACAACAGGAACTCTGACCCTCATCACTTTTAAGATAAAATAAAAAACCTCTTTTGTCCTGCCTGCCTCTTCAACCTGTTGGAATTGCTTCCCGCTTTCCCCAAGGCAATCCAAATTATATTTTTATGGCCAGATGATGCTCTCTTAATCTTATATAAAGTATGAATAAAAGCATTTTAAGAAAACATTGACTTTTTTATTGATTTATACTTAATCTAAGTAAAGACAGTGTGTTTGCTATGCAAATGCAGCTTTGAGACAAGTCCCTTAGGTCCTACCCCTTCCTGGCTCTAGCCAGATTGCTGCCCCATTTCCCTCTTACGTAGAATTATGGAACAGCTGAGACCTAAAGTACAAGAAGGAGCTTGGGGGAAACTGGGGCTGAGCGTTTTGGGCAAAGGAAACTGTGTCTACCCAGGACCCCTGAGTTGGGAAGAGCTTGTTATATCCTAGCAGCTGAAAGGCCAGTGTGGCTGAATGGAGGTGAATAAGAAGGTAAATATAACAGCCGATGGAGAGGTGGGCAGGGTTCATGTCTTGTGGGGCCTTGTAGGCCATGGTAGAATTTGGATATTACTCTACATAAAATGGGCCACAAATAAAGGGGTTATATAGAAGAGTGACATAATCTAAAAAAATTTTTTTTTGGTCACACTGCAACATGTGGAAGTTCTCAGGCCAGGGATCGAATCCACAGCCCCAGCAGCGACAATGCTGACTCCTTAACCCCTAGGCCACCAGGGAACTCCCCAATCTAAATTTTAATAACATCACTTTCGCTAGGGTGTGGCAAATGGACTGGAGTAGAGCACTGGGTGGAAGTAGAGCGACCAATCAGGAAGTTACTGTGTAGTACAGAGAGAGAGAATGATGACTTGGATTGGGGTGGTGGCTGTGGAGACTGGTGGGCCCACCAGAGGCATGTGGGAGAAATGTAAGGGAAAGAGGAAGATTATGCCTATATTATTGGCTTGAACAAATGCAGTAGATTATTTATTAAAATGCAGAAGACGGAGTTCCCAGGTTGTGGCGCAGCGGAAATGAATCCTACTAGTACCCATGAGGTTTCCAGTTTGATTCTCAGCCACTCTCAGTGGGTTAAGGATCCGGTGTTGCCATGAGCTGTGGTGTAGGTCCCAGACGAGGCTCGGATCCCACACTGCTGTGGCTGTGGCGTAGGCCGGCAACTGTAGCCCCGATTCAATCCCTAGCCTGGGAACCTCCATATGCCACGGGGGTGGCCCTAAAAAGGAAAAAAAAAATCAGACTAGTGATGGAGGGACAGGTTTGAGGAGTGAAACTAAGAGATCAGTTAAGTACTTTTGATTTTTTGGGGGGGGTCTTTTTAGGGAGTTAGGATTTCAACACATGAATTTTGGTGGGTGTGTCCCGGGAAGTGGAGGGGAGCGGCGGTGCACAGACATTCAGACCATAGCACCACCTTTCGGCCATTGTGAATAATGCTGCTATGAACATGCCTGTACTAATAGCTGTGAGAGTCCCTGCTTTCAATTTTTTGGGGTATATAGACAGAAGCGGAATTGCTGGATTATATGGTAATTCTTTTTTTCCTTTTTAGGGCTGCACCTGTGGCATATGGAAGTTCCCAGGCTAGGGTGTAATTGGAGCTGCAGTTGCCGGCCTACACCACAGCCACAGCAACGCCAGATCCAAGCCGCATCTGTGAACTTCACCACAGCTTGCGGCAACACCAGATCCTTAACCCACTAAGAGAGGCCAGGGATCAAACCCCCATACTCATGGATACTGATCGGGTTCTTAACCTGCTGAGCTACAACAGGAACTCCCATATATGGCAATTCTATGTTTAATTCTTTTAAAAATCATTTTCCATAGCGGCTGCACCAGCTTACATTCTGACCAGCAATCCACACGGGTTCCAATTTCTCCGCATCCTTGCCAACACTGTTTTCTTTCCCTTCCTTCCTTCCTCCCTTCTTCCCTTCCTTCCTCCCCTTTTCTTCCTCTTCATCTTTCTTTCTTTTTTCATCTTCTTTCCTCCTCCCCATCCCCTGAGACCTGTGGCTCAATGTTTATTTATTTATTTATTTATTTTGTCTTTTTGCCTTTATGTGGAGCCGCACCCGCGGCATATGGAGGTTCCCAGGATAGGGGTCTAACAGGAGCTGTAGCCGCCGGCCTTCGCCACAGCCAAAGCAACACAGGATCCGAGCCATGTCTGCAACCTTCACCACAGCTCACGGCAACGCCGGATCCTTTACCCACTCAACAAGGCCAGGGATCGAACCCGCAACCTCATGGTTCTTAGTCGGATTCGTTAACCACTGAGCCACGAAGGGAACTCCATCAATGTTTAATTTAAAAAGAGGGTATGGGAGTTCTGTTGTGGCACAGTGGAAACGAATCCGACTAGGAACCATGAGGTGGTGGGTTCGATCCCTGACCTTGCTCAGTGGGTTAAGGATCTGGCATTGCCATGAGCTGTGGTGTAGGTCGCAGACACGACTCGGAACTGGCGTTGATGTGGCTGTGGCGTAGGCCAGCAACTGTAGCTCTGATTTGACCCCTATCCTGGGTACCTCCATATGCCGTGGGCACGGCCCTTAAAAAAAAAGACTAAATAAATAAATATTAAAAATCAGCGCAATTTTTCCTTAAAATAAAAAATTTTTAAATGAAAAAAACATAAAAAGGGAGTATGGAGGGAGTACCCGCTGTGGCATAATGGGAGAGGCGGCTTTCCTGGAGTGGTGGGATGCAGGTTTGATCCCTGGCCAGGCACAGTGGGTTAAAATTCCACCACAGCTGTGACATAGGTCACAACTGCAGCTCGGATCTGATCCCTGGCCCAGGAACTCCATCTGGTGCCGGGTGGCTGAAAAAAAATTTTTTTTAAATTAAAAATTAAAAAGGAGGTGTGGAAGAGAAGGGGCATTTTAACTCCGTGCCCCCTAAACACTTGATCAGGTCTCTCAGCTCACTTGAGATTATGAATCTCCAGGTCAGTGTGCTTGCATACTCTCAAATACTGCTGCGTATGGATACGCTGAGTCCTTAAAATAAAACTGTCACCAAACAGGGAGTTCCCGCTGTGGTGCAGTGGGTTAATGACTTGTCTTGTCTCTGTGGTGGTGCTGGTTCAATGCCCAGCCCGGCAGAGTGGGTTAAGGACCTGGCGTTGCTGCAGCAGTGGCGTAGTTCACAGCTATGGTTCAGATCCCATCCCCGAGTGGTGAGGTTCTGTATGCTATGGGTGCAGCCAAAAAAGGAAAAAAAAATTGTCACCAAACAAAAATGTATTCATATTTTATTTATTTATTTTGATTTTTAGGGCCGCACCATGTCATATGGAGGTTCCCAGGCTAGGGGTCCAATCGGAGCTATAGCTGCCTACACCACAGCAACGCAGGATCTGAGCCGCATCTGTGACCTACACCACAGCTCACGGCAACACCAGATCCTTAACCCCACTGAGCGAGGCCAGGGATCGAACCCTCAACCTCACGGTTCCTAGTCGGATTCCTTTCTGCTGTGCCACGATGGGAACGCCACAAAACAAAAAATTTAAAAGATAAAGCTGAGGCTACCACTGTTCTTGGTGTCACCCCTCTGAGGTTGATTCGGACACCCTAGAAAGGGAGGCCCTTGCTTATAGCAGAGGCTATTGGGGATCACTGGGAGCTTATCAGGTAAATATCCAAAAGAAAAACAAAAGAGGCGGGGGCAGTTTAGCCACAGATAAATACTACAGGTCATTCTAAAAAAAAAAAAGTTTCATGGGGACAGGGATGATTCCAGGTAGAGGTTGCCTAGAAGTCCTTCTTTCCTCCCTTCTTTCCCTCTCATCAACTGGAGACAAAAACTAGTGGCTCCAAATCTAAAACAGAAGAAAAGGGGGGAAAAAGATAAAGATAAAACACTGCCACATAGGTGATTTCAAGCCCAGGGGAAGATAAAAAGGAACTTTAAACCTTATGTCCTGAGCAAATGACAGTTCTAACAAACATAAGGCTAGCCCTAGATTACTTATTGATTTTGAAACAAATCCCTAGCTGGATCCAGGGGGAGAAAAATAGAGGGTAATTAAATTATGGATACATGTATAATATTTTAATATAAATATATAGTAAATGAATTGTGGCTATATACAAAATACATAGCTAAATTAAAACAAAATCCCATAATTTGACCCAAATGGAAATTCAAAATTTATATATTAAAGAATTTATATAACAAAATAATAAAAAGAATACAGATTGGCTTTTGTGCCTCTACAGCCTCGGTTTTAAATTAACATTTGCTAACATCAATTGATAAGAATTTTATGGACTTAATCAAGATGGGGCTTAAATTATAGCTGTGCTTAGGGATCCCAATAAATTTAAACGTGGTATCCCCTAAATCTAAAGAAAGTAACTAAATATAAAATGAAGAAAAAATGGGGGAGTTTCCATCGTGGCTCAGCGGAAAGGAATCAGACTAGTAACCGTGAGGACACAGGTTCAGTCCCTGGTATCTCTCAGTGGGTTAAGGATCTGGCGTTGCCGTGAGCTGTGGTGTAGGTCACAGATGCGGCTCGGATCTGGCGTTGCTGTGGCTGTGGTGTAGGCCGGCAGCTACAGCTCCGATTGGACCCCTAGCCTGGGAACCTCGAACCCCAGCCTGGAAACGGCGCATGCGGCCCTAAAAAGAAAAGATAAAAATACCCAAAACTAATTGGCTTAGTAAAATGGGACCCCATGTACCTCCCAGTTAAAATGGTTAACCTAGTTCAATGCAAGTTAAAACAGATAGTTCAAGGATTGAAACTTTTACATAAAACCTAATTGATAAAGGGGTGATTTTCCCCATTATTTCTCCATTTAATAGCCCGATTTTGCCTGTTCTAAAATCTAAAAAAAAGAGAGAGAATAAGAAAAGAGGAAAGGCATGTGCGGGGAGGGGGTATTCCTTATAATAAATTATTACTGCCTTTGTGCTGTGGTCCCATCCACCAAGGCCCCCATACCGGATATCCAATATTATCAAAAGTATTGATTCTTTTACTTTTTTTTTTTTTTGGCCACACCCATGGCATATGGAAGTACCCAGGCCAGGGACTGAATCTGAGCTGCAGCTTCAAACTACGCCACAGCTGCAGCAACGCTGGATACTTAACCTACCGAGCCACAGCAGGAACTCCCCAAATTACTGATTCTAGTTAATCAACAACTGTGAAAGCTTTTTCTCTTATGGATCTGGCTACCAATTTCTGTCCAGTGTCTATTTCGACAGGCTTTCGCTTATAGCCCTGAAGGGACACAATACACCTCCTCCAGGCTACCCACGGGGTGCCGCGACAGCTTTGCCATCGCACGCAGTCCTTACGGGCAAGATCATAACTACATCCACCTTCTGCCAGGAGCACAGGCGTGCCTACACACTGACGACATCCTCCTCCAAGGAAATTCATTAGACACACTGCACTGAGGACATGCAAATCCAACATCTTTTAGCCCTCCTTGGGTTCTGATGTCAACATATTTCTCATTTACAAATCTTACTCCCAAATTAAAATCAGCAGGCACTCTTGTTTGTGCTGCGTCCAAACTCCTTCACTAAAGAGACTCTGGCAACCTCTTCTCATACCTCCTGGCATCTCTGGACCACTTCCGATGGCCATGGGTTGCCCAGGGGTTACCAGTGCAATAAACTGCCCTTACTCACAGAGAATGCCTGGCTACCTCCTGGGCTCTCACAGACCTTGAGCCTGTGACCCTCTCTACTCAGCTACCCGTTATGCTTTGAGTCATGGAAACAGCACCCCACAAACTTGGCACCGGGATGGAGGCCTTCTTAATCAGGATGCAACCAGACCTGGGCCCTCTGACACGTTCTACTTGCAGGAGGGGCTGGCTCCCCCGTCCTTAATCCCTTGGCAGATTCCAGGGTGCTGGAGGAGACTACCCCTCTGCCAGACCCTTGGCTTCCTAGGAACCCCTCCTGCGATGAACTCTGTCAACAACCACGGGAGTTCATGAACTATGCAAACAGCACTGCTAACCCTCATACCCGATGGAGCTCAGTGGAACGTTGCTGTTTTCCATCCCTTAGCCAAGATGTCCTGAATAGAGGACAGGACCTCAAAAAGCAATAGGTGGTCAAACTTTAGGCAGTCATCTTTTTTTTTTCTTTTTAGGGCCAAACCCACGGCATATGGAAGTTCCCAGGCCATGGGTTGAATCTGAGCTGCAGCCGCTGGCCTGCACTACAGCCACAGCAACACGGGATTCGAGAAGCATCTACAACTTACAGCACAGCTCACGGCAGCACCAGGTCCCCAACCCACTGAGTGAGCCCAGGGATAGAACCTGTGTCCCCATGGATACCAGTTAGATTTGTTTCCTCTGCACCACAAGGGAAGTCCTCAGGCAGTCATATTAATATCGGTTGGCCTGGCCAACAAATGGTGCCATGTTCATATTTATTATAAACTGATGTGCATTGCCTAAAAATCATCTCTGTCAGGTTAAAGAAAACTGGAAAACTTCCAAGAGTTCTGGAAACTTGCCTCATAGATAACGAAAACATCAAATCACATGTCTCTCTATATATTAAGGTCACAATGCCAAGAACTCATTATAAACATTATTAATAGTACCCAAAGCACACATTTCATTTCTCAAAATATGCAATACTGGGTTCTTAGAAAAAACACTCAGTAGAAATTTCAACCTATTTTCTGTTTGTATATTCCTTCTACAAAAAATTGAAATCTGTGCAATTCATTCCTTCTTTGTACTGGCTGCTAAAAGTTTAAAGCTAGAGTTTTTCTTAGGCTTAAATTCTTGGAAAACTTTTAAACTTCTATTTTCTGGGTTTTCCCCCCTTTTTAGGGCCATATCAGCGGCATATGGAAGTTCCTAGGCTAGGGGTCTGATCAGAGCTGCAGCTGCTGGCCTACACCACAGCCACAGCAATGCCAGATCCTAGCCGCATCTTTGACCTACGCCATAGCTCATGGCAACACTGGATCCTTAGCCCACTGAGTGAGGCCAGGGATCAAACCCACATCCTCATGGGTACTAGTTGAGTTCCTTAACACTGAGCCTTGACGAGAACTCCCATTACTGGTGATTCTGAATAGAAAGAATTTAGGTTTTAGGATATAAGGTGAGAACACCATTGGCTAAAACTATACTTACATTCCATTAATTTCTGGAAATTTAAAGTCTAATAGTTTTACTAAGTTGAGATAATACATGTATGTTGCACTTACGTGACAGTTGCAAAAATAGATTAAACGTGAGTAAGAGAATTCAACACATTTTTATATGCCTAAATGAACCCCTCTATCCCCATTCAATCTCCACTTCTAGACTTAAGTATTGTGGATACCTGCAAAGTTTGCTTCAAAAAACTTGGCCATCACTATGAATTAATAGACTCACAAAATGACTTAAATTTTCATGTACCAAGGGACAGGTTCTTGCGGTAGTTGAACACATATTGGTTTTCTAGAATGGTAAGAAGCCTTAGAAGTTGCATCACTTGCCTCATTTATTTCACAGGTATGGAAAATATAGATGAGGTGAAGGGATTTCCCCAAGATCTCATAAGTTCACTGCTGAGGGAGGGCTATAATCAAGCTGATTCGTGATTGGAGGCTATTTCCACAGTACCATGATGTTTCAAGTCAAATTTTAAAATGCATATGATTTGCAGCTTTGTTCAAACCTTGAGTTTTTTGGAGTTCCCATTGAGGGTCAGTAGGTTAAGAACCCAACTAGAATCCATGAGGATGTGGGTTCGACCGCTGGCCTTGCTCACTGGGTTAAGCATCCAGTGTTGCTGCAAGCTACAGTGTAGGTTGAAGATGTGGCTTGGATCTGGCATTGTTGTGGCTGTGGTGTAGGCCGGCAGTTGCAGTTCCAATTCGACCCCTAGCCCAGGAAATTCCATATGCCACACCTGCGGCCCTAAAAAGGAAAAAAAAAGAGAGAGAGAGAGAAAATAAACCTTGAGTTTTTTAAAAATGAGCATGATACAGTGTAAAATAGCAAGAAGTTTTGATGAACTCACATTTCTAGCTAACAGCCAACTAGTAACCAAATATTATAGCAATGTTAATATCAGAGTAGATAGGTATATTATTAAAAGCAAATATAATGATGACAACCTTCAGGTTTCCTAGGATTTTACAAAGAAATTTGTGGCCACACCCACGGCATATGGAAGTTCCAGGGCCAGGGATTGAATCCAAGTTGCAGCCACTCTGGATCCTTTAACCCACTAGGCCAGGCCAGGCCGGGGATCAAACCTCCACCTCAGCAGCGACCCAAGCTGCTGCAGTTGGATTTTTCTTTTTCTTTTTTTGTCTTTTTGCCTTTATGTGGAGCCGCACCCGCATCATATGGAGGTTCCCAGGCTAGGGGTCTAACAGGAGCTGTAGCCGCCGGCCTTCGCCACAGCCACAGCAACGCGGGATCCGAGCTGCGTCTGCGACCTACACCACAGCTCACGGCAACGCCAGATCCTTAACCCACTGAGCAAGGCCAGGGATCGAACCCGCAACCTCATGGTTCCTAGTTGGATTTGTTAACCACTGAGCCACGAAGGGAACTCCTGCAGTTGGATTTTAAACCCAGTGTGCCTCAGCAGGAACTCCTTTTAGGATATTTTAAGAATCACAAACACTGCTGCTATATACTTAGGTATATATACTTAGGGTCACTAAGATTACTTTCTAAAGTAATTCTTGAAACCAGACTAAATTGCTAAGAAAATTACTTTCAGACAGACAAAAGAACATACTTCTGGAAGAAGAGCTAAAACTGTTTAATAGCTCTTTCTTATCTGTTTCATCCCCTGAAAAAAAAAAATGTGTTGAGTGGTGACTTCACAATTTGAATATTACAAATGGAAAAAGGGAATAGAAATCCACCCGATTCTGGAATCATGGATTGAGTTTTGGAAGATAATATGATCTTGTAATCTTTTTTGCTGGTTCTCTCTTGGCATTTATGATCTTTTGATGGGGTGGATTATATCTCCCCGTTTTTGCTGGATTCTCTTTCATTCTCAGCAGCTGATTCATTGGTGGTCTTTTAGTGACTTGGTATGAGCCAGAGACCTGAGACATTTTAGCTAGGATTATACGACGTTCCTCAGTGGTCTTGTGGTGAGCCTTCGATTCTCATTCCAGTATAAGTGCGTAGTCTTTCACTTCACTTTCAAGGCTCCTTTTTTCTTTTTCTAGCTGTTTAAGTAATGTACTTAAGGATTCCATTGGCATCTGCTCATAGACACGAATAGAAGATAGTCTGTCTGAAGGATTTCCACGGATTTCTTCCAGTTTCTCCCTGAGAATAACAATTTGTTTTTCTAGGTGTTCATTCAGTTCAAGTTGGGTCTCATAACGGGTTTTCCATTCATTGCTTTCATTGTCATTATTGAGTTTGGCTTCTAGTTCCACTATCTTTTGTCTTGTTTCAAGTAGCGAGATTTGTACTAAGTCTTTCTTATGGATTTCTTCCAATAATTCCAGTCTAAGGCGGTCAGTGCTCATACCTTCAAAGTCGTCATTTCTTCTCTCCCCCATAGCATCAGGTCAGAGACCACCTACACCCTTCCCCCGGCACAGCTTAGAGCAGAAGACCTGAAGGGACATCCAGAAGCTGGAGAGAAGAAATTGTTGCCAATGCTGTTGCCATGGTGAAGTGACTCTTACAATTCTTGCTGGAGTTTCCCCAGCACTTTGAATATGTGGTAAGACTGCCTTCTCCTTTCTGATGAGAGGTCAGCTGCTAGTCTTGTTCCTTTGTATAGGATATATACTTTTTCTCTAGCTGTTTTCAAGTTTCTCTCTTTGGATTTGACTTTCAACAGTTTGACTATGATCTCTCTAGCTGTGAATATCTTTGAGTTTGTGCTACTTGGAATTCATTGAGCTTCTTGGATGTGTAGATTAATGTGTTTTTTTTTTAATCAAAACTGAGAGTTTTCACCCATTATTTCTTCAAATACTTTTTATGTCCCTTTTTTTCCTCCACTGTTCTTCAGAATGCCCATTATGCATATGTGACCTATTTGATGGTGTATCACAGGGCTTTGAGGTTCTTCAGTTTTCTTTTTCTTTTTTTGTTTAAGGTCTAGTTGACTTACAGTGTTGTGCCCTCTTCGGTTTTCTTTGTATGCTTCTTTGTTCTATGTTCTTTTTATGGTCCTTAAATGGGATAATCTCTCTTGACCTACCTTTGAGTTTTCTTTTTTTTTTTTTTTTTTTTTTTTTTTTTTTTTTTTTTTTTTTGTCTTTTTGCCTTATCTAGAGCCGCACCCGCGGCATGTGGAGGTTCCCAGGCTAGGGGGTCTAATCGGAGCTGTGGCCACTGGCCTTCGCCACAGCCACAGCAACGCGGGATCCGAGCCGCGTCTGCAACCTACACCACAGCTCACGGCCACGCCGGATCCTTAACCCACTGAGCAAGGCCAGGGATCGAACCCGCAACCTCATGGTTCCTAGTCGGATTCGTTAACCACTGAGCCACGATGGGAACTCCTTCCTTAGAGTTTTCTGATCCTTTCTATTATCACCTCAAATCTGCTGTTGAACCCTTTGAGTGATTTTTCATTTCTTTTGTTGTACCTTTTCAGTGCAAAATTTTCATTCATTCCTTTTTTACCATTTGTATCGTTTTATTAATAGTCTCTATGTGATGAGTTGTTGTCATCATACATTCCTTTAATTCTTCAAACGCGGTTTCTTTGAGGCCTTTGAACATATTTATAATCATTTATTTGAAGTCTTTATGCACTAAGTCTATCACCTAGGCCCTCCCAGAGACAATTTATACAAGCTGCTTTTTTTTTTGGCCACACCCACCCTATGCAGAAGCTCCTGGGCCAGGGACTGAACCCATGACACTGCAGTGATCCACACCACAGTACCGACAACACTGGACCCCAACCTGCTGAGCAACCAGGGAACTCCTTATAGTTGTCTTCAATGGAATAGTTAGTCTGAAACAAGTTAGTTTCCCACTGACAGAAACAACTGATTTAGTGTCACAAAAGATCACTCTGGCTGTTGTGTGGAGAGTTAACAGGAGGCAGGAATGGAAATAGGGAGACCAGGTAGGAGGCTTGATAAGATGATGTTTTGTGGGGTGGATAAGCAATGAGATCCTACTGTAGAGCACAGGGAACTATATCTAATCACTTGTGATGGAACATGATGAAGGATGAAGTGAGAAAAAGAATGTGTATCTATGTATAACTGGGTCACTTTGCTGAACAGCGGAAATTGACAGAACATTGTAAATCAACTACAATTAAAAAAATAAGATGATGGCTTGGACAAGTGTGAAAATGGAGGTGTAAGGAAATGGATATAGGTTGAGAGATAGGGGTGAGAAGAGGTGGGGGAAATATAGGACACTAATGTCTTCATCTTACAAAGTGGGCAGTTAGGAGAAAATACCTATGGTTGGTCAATCAGGAAATATCACTAATGTTAAAATTGTATTCGAAGGGATAGATGGGAGTGGTAGAGATGAGCTTAATCTTCATCTCTTATGGTATTATTTAATAGGTAATGTCAAAGAAGAAATATAGAGGAAGGGACAAATTTGAAGAATTTTTATGAAGTAAAATTTGCAGGGCTCGGTGGTTGATTTAATTTAGTGAATAAGGAAGAGGTGATTTGTAGACTTCTAGTTTGAGTGATGGGATGCATGTGGCATGACAACTGAGGTAAGGAAAATGGAAGAGATCTAGTTCAAGAAAGAAAACGATAGACTCAGTTTTAGTTGAACACAGTGCATAGCAGTTGAGAACGTACAGAAGGTACATATACACACACGAGCAAAGGTTCTTAGCACAATAAAAGAAAAAAAGATATTTACAATAAAACCGTAGCAGAAAAAAATCTGGCCTCTTGGATTTAAAATGACTTGTCTAAAATGCTTGGGTTAAAGTGGAAATGAAACAGATTACAAATTATTTATAAATACATGAAAAGCAAAAAAAAAAAAAAGAACCCATGCTACTGTTGTCGTAGATAAATAGCTTTGCATAGTAGCCCTCTACTATAGACTGAATGTTTGTGCCGACAAATGCATATGTTGAAACCTAACTGTCCATGTGTTGATAATAGGAGCTGGGGCCTTAGAGAGGTGCTTAAGTGGAGCCTTCATGAATAGAATTAGTGGCATCTATCCAGAGAAAACCATGACTGGAAAAGATACATGTAACCCCACGTAACTTGGGAGTGTTGATATGCTCAAACTATGTGGTATCCCAGTACGATAGCAAAGACATGGGAGCAACCTAAATGTCCATCGACAGAGGAGTGGATAAAGAAGATGTGGTACATAAACACAATGGAATATTACTCAGGCACAAAAAGAATGAAATAATGGCATTCGCAGCAACATGGATGGACCTAGAAATTATCATGCTAAGTGAAATTAGACAGTGAGACACCAATGTCATAGGCTATCACTTACATGTGGAATCTAAAAAAAAAGGATACAATAAATTTCTTTGCAGAACAGACACTGACTCACAGACTTTGAAAAATGTATGGTTTCCAAAGAAGACAGTTTGAGGGGTGGGAGGATGGGCTGGGATTTGGGATGGAAATGCAATAAAATTGGATTGTGATGGTCGTCGTATAACTATAAATGTAAAAAAATTCTCTGAGTTAAAAAAAAACTAGGATTAGTGCCCTTATTTAAGACACCCTATAGAGCTCCCTTGCTCCTTCCATCATGTGAGAACACAGTGAAAAGATGCCAGCCGTCTAGGAAGAAGTTTCTCACCAGACACTGGATATGCTGGCTCCCTATCCTGGACTTCTCAGCCTCCGGAACCGTGAGAAATGAATGTTGTTTACAAGCCTCTGGGTTTATAGCATTTTGTTATAGCAATGCCAATGGACTAAGAGGACCTCATTGATAACTACAGTCAGGATTCTGTACACAGAGTGGGTAGATAAGTTGAGCCTGTGATGCTGTCTAAGTGAGGCCTGTGTTTGTCTGGCAGTGCCATACATTTCATTTTGTCTTGCATTCATTTATAACCCTCGGTAACAACTCTCTCTCCCGATAACCTTGATATAAATTGGCTTCATACTCTAATAGAACTTGGGAGTGTTGATATGCTCAAACTATGTGGTATCCCAGTGTTTCCATAGTAACTAATGCACACCCAGGGGGAAAAGATGGAAAATAAATGAGAATAGCATTTTAACAAAATAAGTGAGGGGTGAAGAGGCTTTAGACATGTGATTACCTCTTATTTAAGAATATGAAGATATTCATCTCTTTAATAATGGGGTTATAAAAGTTGTTACAATGAAACATGTCAGTAGCCATTTACATTCCATTTTCCCTATAATCATCACCATCAAAAGCATTTAAATGCTTTTTTTGCCCAATAATACTGTAGAGAGTGAGTTAAAAGGACATAGCTGCCATTCTCCTGTGAGTCTGCAAACAGGACGGGACAGGTTAGGCCAATGTTCATAGTCCAACCTGCCAGACAAAGCTTTGCCCCAGTGAATACTGAGAGGAGTGGGGATTTAAAGCAGCTTATTCAATCCTGTGTCATTTGTTTACCTTGCTGCAAGACTTTGCTAGCAACGCAACACTCGCCTGGTTAAAGGCTGCCAGTATAGGTTGCTGCTGCTTCTCCTTTCTTATTCCACCAGCAGATTTTTTTCCCATTCCTCCCACGAATATCCTTATTCTTCTTTCCCCAACTGCATCCTACGCATCAACTCTACCAATTCCAAAGCAGTGTTCACTGTGCCTCTTGGCCGAGTCTAATGTTCTCGGTGTTTGTATATGTGTAGGTAGACACATGCCCCTTAAATATCTCCAATAAATGAATTATTTACTAAAATATGAAGCAATCTGTTTTAGTGTTAAACCAGTTGTTAAGGACTGAATTGTGTCCCTCTCCCACCAATTCATATGTTGAAGCCCTAACCCCAGTGTCACTGTATTTGGAGACAGGGCCTCCAAGGAGGTAATAAAGGTTAAGTGATGAAGGATGAGGCCCTAAACTAATAGGACTGGCGTCCTTATAAGAGGAAGAGATGGGAGTTCCTTGGTGGCTCTGTGGGTTAAGGATCTAGCGTTGTCACTGATGTGGCTCTGGTTACTGCTGTGGCAAGAATTCAGTCTCTGGGAGTTCCCATCATGGCTCAGTGGAAACAAATCTGACTAGCACGCATGAGGACGCAGGTTCAATCCCTGGCATCGCTCAGTGGGTTAAGGATCTGGCATTGCTGTGAGCTGTGGTGTAGGTTGCAGACGCGGCTTGGATCCTGTGTGACTGTGGCTGTGGTTGTGGCGTAGGCCGGTGGCTCCAGCTCCGACTGGACCCCTAGCCTGGGAACCTCCATATGCTGAGGCTGCAGCCCTAAAAAGACAAAAAAAAAAAAAAATTCAGTCTCTGGCCTGGGAACTTCTGCATGTCATGGGCGAGGCCAAAACCAAAAAAATACAAAAAGAAGAGGAATAGAGACCCGGTCTCTCTCTCTTCTTTTCTCTCTCTCTCTTTTTTTTTTTATTAGGGCCATACCTGTGGCACATGGAAGTTCTCGGTCTAGGAGTGGAATCGGAGCTGCAGCCACCAGCCTACACCACAGCCACAGCAACGTAGGATCCAAGCCGCATCTACAACCTACACCACAGCTCACGGCAACGCCAAATACTTAATCCACTGAGCGAGTTCAGGGATGGAACCTAAATCCTTACGGAGCTATATGGCGTTCTTAACCCACTGAGCCACAGCGGGAACTCCCTCCTGTTCTCTTTCTGTGTGCCAGAGAGGAAAGGCCATATAAGGACACAGCAAGAAGACAGCCATCGGCAAGTCAGGAAGTGACTTCTCGCCAGGAACCTAATCAAGCTGGCACCTTGATTTTGGACTTCTAGCCTCTAGAACTGTGAGAAAATAAATTTCTGTGTTTAAACGACCAAGTCTACATGTTTTGTTCTAGCAAACCGAGCAGACGAACATATCAGAGTGCATGCATAACCAATTAAGCTGTTATCAGATAGGAACAGACTTTGTAAGAGTGAAGTGATGCCTTTTTTATTTTAGAATAACAGAGATCAAATCTCTGCAGATAGAGTTCTTGCTGTGAATCAGTGGGTTAAGAACCCGACTAGCATCCATGAGAATGCGGGTTTGATCCCTGGCCTTGCTCAGTGGGTTAAGGGTTTGGCGTTGCCATGAGCTGCAGCATAGGTCCCAGACGCGGCTTGGGTCCAGTGTTGACATGGCTGTGGCATAGGCCTGCAACTGCAGCTCTGATTCAATGCCTAGCCCGGTATCTTCCACACGCTGAAGGTGCGGCCCTAAAAAGACAAAAAAAATTCTACAGAAAAATATAATAACTGGGAGGTCCAGTTGTGGTCCAGCAGTAACAAACTTGACTAGTATCCATGAGGATGCAGGTTTGATCCCTGGCCTTGCTCAGTGGGTCAGGGATCTGGGTTGCCGTGAGCTGTGGTGTAGGTTGCAGATGAGGTTTGGATCTGGCATTGCTGTGACTGTGGTGTTTGTCAGCAGCTGCAGCTCTGATTCAACCCCTAGCCTGGGAATTTCCATATGCTGTTGGTGGAGCCCTAAAAAAATTTTTTTAATTAAAAAAAATCTGTTATATATATATATAAATATATATATAAAATAACAAATGGGATATTATTCAACCCAGAACACAAACACAGAAATGGAGGGTCAGAGGTGTACTGACTAGCCCCAGGGCGTTAGATAGACTGGTTCAGCAGATTCAGCTTAGCCCGATTCCTTCCCCATTTAGTAGAGAGGTTAAGAAGCATATTCCTTTTTTTTTTTTTAACGTATCACCTTTTGAAAATTAGTCTTCAGTTTACCTTCTATGCAAATGAATTCAGAGCTCAGAAGCAAGATGTGATGGGAGGTGCCAGCAGCGTGAGATTCTTCAACGGGCATTAGAGTTAATTTCCTGGAGTTGCCCGGGAAACGTATATCAGAATATGACCATTTACCTTGGATGGCCAGAGGTCTGGCAGACATTTTCAAGTTCAGAAGGGCCTTAGAAGTCAGATAAAAAAGGAGTGTATCTTCATACTAGAGGCTCAGCTTGGACAAGGGACATTTCCATTTTTTTTCTTTTTAGGGCCACACTGATGGCATATGGAGGTTCCCAGGCTAGGGGTCGAATTGGAGCTGCAGCTTCCAGCCTACACCACAGCCACAGCCAACCCAGATCCGAGCCACATCTGTGACCCCATAGTGCAGCTTGCGGCAACGCTGGATCCTTAACCCACTGAGTGAAGAAAAGGATCAAACCCGCATCCTCATGGATGCTAGTTAGGTTCTTAACCCACAGAACCACAATGGGAACTCCTGTTTTATTTTTAACTTGTGACATTCTGTGTTACAGTCACTGGGGTAATGCGGACATTTTCAGGAAACGAAGTTCTCAATAAAGCATCCTCTCACCCCGCGGGATTTGGTCTCTATCATTATTACATCCGAATTGAAACAAGGCAGAGAACTATTGATTCCTAGAAGGAATAGTCTTCTCTCATCATCTATAACACAGAGTGCCCTGGTCAATCAATTATATATCATATTAAAATATAATTAAAATTTTGTCACTGAATTTTTTTTAGACCTCTAGATATTCTTAAAGTGGGTGCTTTAGTGAGGTAGATAGACATTATAGTTTACTACAAACAGTTTTTGTGTGACTACTCCAGTGCAATTTAAATAAAATCATATCAACAAGGAACATATCTTTGCAGACATTTTCTTTTTAGTTTTTTTTTTTCTCAGTATGGGATTCAGTCTAATATATTTGTTTATTTTTTTAAATTTTATTTTATCTTATTGTCTTTTTAGAGCCGCACCCGTGGCATATGGAGGTTCCCAAGGTAGGGGTCGAATTGGAGCCATAGCCGCTAGCCTACACCACAGCCACAGCAACACCAAATCTGAGCCGCACCGCAACCTACACCGCAGCTCGAGGCAATGCCAGATCTTTAACCCACTGAGCAAGGCCAGGGATCAAATCCACATCCTCATGGATACTAGTTGGGTTCTTAACCAGCTGAGCCACAATGGGAACTCCCTGAATATATATTTAATACTTCGGTTTTGAATATAAGAAAGAGGGTCATTTTGCATTCATTTGTAGCTGGGTAGAGGTTTAGTTTGAGGTCCAAATACTGTAATGTTGTATAGTATATTGATATAAAAATGAATTAAAATTTCTGTAGGAGTTCCTGCTGTGGCACAGTGGGTTAAGAATCTGACTGCAGCAGCTTGGGTCACTGCAGGAGTGTGGATTCTATCCCAACTCCTGCCCAGTGGGTTAAAGGATCCGGCATTGCCACAGCTGTGCTGAAGGTGGCAGCTGTGGCTTGGATTCAATTCCTGGCCCAGGAAATTTCATGTGCCTTGGGCGTGGCCATTAAAAAAAAAATTCTGGGGATTTTCCATCGTGGCTCAGCGGTTAACGATCCCAACTAGGATTCTTGAGGAGGCAGGCTCGATCCCTGGCCTCGCTCAGTGGGCTATGGATCTGTCGTTGCCATGAGCTATGGAGTCAGTAGCAGACACGGCTCAGATCTGGCGTTGCTGTGGCTGTGGCTGTGGCTGGCAGCCGCAGCTCCGATTCGACCCCTAGCCTGGGAACCTCCATATGCCAAGGGTATGGCCCTAAAAAGCAAAAAAAAAAAAAAAAAAAAAAAAAAAAAAAAAAAAAAAAAAAAAAAAAAAAAAAAAAAAAAAAAAAAAAAAAAAAAAAAAAAAAAAAAAAAAAAACTGTATAGCTAATATATGCACGTGAAGCTAAATCCCAAAGTTATAAAAGTGCGTACATGGAAAATTAGGTTTCTCTCCTACCCTTATATCCAAGTTCTCCAGATCCCACCCCAAAGGCAAGCACCGTTGCTAGACTCTTGTGTTTCCTTCTACAGGTTTTCCACAGCGCATCGATGGCGTTACAAGATCTTTCCTCTTTCCCAGCAGGGGCTCAGTACCTGGCAGCATGAAAATGCTGCTGTTTGAGGCGAAAAGTCATGTTCTAAGCAGCAGCATGTGACAGTGACTGCTCCTGCTCCTTCTCTCTCCCCTCCTTGGAAACCACATACCCAAAGCAAGATGTTTGTCTAAACCACTTCTTTTTCTGGGGGAGAGGCCACACCTGCACATATATATTTTTTCTTTTTAGGGCTGCACCTGTGGCATATGGAGGTTCCCAGGCTACAGGTCCAATCAGAGCTCCAGCTGCCAACCTGCACCACAGCCACAGCAACTCGGGATCCGAGTCTCGTCTGCGACCTACACCACAGCTCAGAGCAACGCCGGATCCTTAACCCACTGAGCGAGGTCAGGAATCAAACCTGCATCCTCATGGATCTTAGTTGGGTTCATAGCCCACTGAGCCACAACAGGAACTCCCTGCGTCATACGGAAGTTCCCAGGCTAGGGGTTGAATGGAACCTGCAGCTGCAGGCCTATACCACAGCCACAGCAACTCGGGATCTGAGCCGAATCTGAGACCTACACCGCAGCTGGCTGCAATGCCAGATCCTTAACCTGCCGAGCAGAAAAGGCATTCCACGGGAGTTGTGGTCTGGCGGAAATTTTGAAATTGGAGTCTGGGATAAAAGGAAGAAGGGGGTGTTGAATATTGACTTATCAAGAGCAAAGGCGATGAATTGGACCGTCAGGACTGGGCACAGTGATGACAGTAAGGTGACATGGGATGAATGCGTTCGTGTGAAGTTTTGTATGAGGATCCATGGACAGAGGTCAGCCAGCCCCTCGGTATTTACTGTGCCTTCGAGGTTCTGTCCATCGTTCCGTCTGAAATTTTTCTCTAACAGAGGCACCGAAGAATGGGTTGTAGGCTAGTAGGATAGCTTCCCTCATTTTTTTCTTCTCGAAGGTTAATTCTATTTACTAAACAGCCATAACTTTTCCTTAATAACTTGTTGGATCCACACACTTATGTAAAACAGTTTCTCAGAGTTCCCACCAAGGTGCAGTGGGTTGAGAGTCAGACCGCAGGGGCTGGGGGTAGCAGCTGCGGCTCAGATTCTGTCCCTGGCCCTGGAACTTCCATGTGCCGTGGGTGTGGCCATAAAGAAAACAAAACAAAGCAAAACTGAAACCAAAACCAAACCAAACAAAAAACCGGTTTCTCAATCTTACCACTCTTTACATTCTGGGTTGAATAATTTTTTGTGGGGCAGTGTCCTGTGCATTGTAAGATGTTTAGCGGTGTCCCAGGCCTCAGCCCGCTCGATGTCAGTAGCACCACACGCCCAGTTGTGACAAACAATATTCTCTAGGCATTGCCAAATATTCCCTGGGGCAAAATCGTCCCCACTTGAGAACTGCTAGTATAAAGCCTCATGAATTTATGGGTTTTTTTTTTTTTGGTTGTTGTTCTGTAACATCTTTTTAAAAATTAGCATTCATAAGTGTTTGTCAAAATGATACATTCATATGGATAAAAATTAAATAGTGGAGTTCCCGTAATGGCTCAGCAGAAATGAATCCGACTAGCATCCATGAGGACACAGGTTCGATCCCTGGCCTCTCTCAGTGGGTTAAGGATCTGGCGTTGCTGTGAGCTGTGGTGTAGATTGCAGATGTGGCTTGGATCCCGTGTTGCTGTGGCTGTGGTGTAGGCCGGTGGCTATAGCTCCAATATGAGCCCTAGCCTGGGAACCTCCATATGCCACGGAGGTGGCCCTCAAAAGCAAATAAATAAATAAATAAATAAAGCCAAAAGACTGCCTTATAATAAAAAGCAACAATCTCCTACCCCACTCCTCCCCACCGGTAATCCCATTCCCTGAGGGCTACACGTTTCACTATTTCTGGTTTGGGTTTTTCTAATGTTCCTGTCATACCCATCTACCTGTTTATTCATTCATTCAAACCTCCTATTTATAGAGCACTGTGTTAGTTTGCTAGGGCCGTCATGACAAAATACCACAGACTGGGAGGCCTAAATAGCAGAATTTTATCCTCTCACCATTCTGGAGCCTGGAGGTCCAAGATCAAAGTTCCAGGAAACTTGATTTCCTCTGAGGGCCATTTGGGAATCAAACCTGGAGGATCCGTTCCAGGCCTCTTTTCTTGGCTTGCAAATGGCCATCCTCTGGCTACCTCTTCACGCGATGGTTTCTCTGCGCATGTGCAACTGGTTGTCTCTTCCTCTTCTCATAAGGAGATGAGTCATACTGGATTACGACCCCTACCCAAAAACCTCATTTTAATTTAACCACCTGTTCATTCTATTTTTTTTTTTTTTTTTGTCTTTTTTTCTGGGGCCACACCCGCGGCATATGGAGGTTCCCAGGCTAGGGGTCTAATCAGAGCTACAGCCGCCGGCCTACACCACAGTCACAGCAACGCCAGATCCGAGACGAGCCTGTGACCTGCACCACAGCTCAGGGCAACGCCAGATCCTTAACCCACTGAGCAAAGCCAGGGATCGAACCAGAAACCTCATGGTTCCTAGTCGGATTCGTTAACCAGTGAGCCACGACAGGAACTCCCTAACCTCTTTAAAGGCCTGATCTCCAAATACGGCTACATTCTGAGGTACTGGAGGTTGGGACTTCCACAAATAAAGTTTTTTTTTTGTCTTTTGTCTTTTTAGGGCCACACCCACGGCATATGGAGGTTCTCAGGCTACCAGTTGAATCTGAGCTTCAGCTACCGGCCTACGCCACAGCCAGAGCAAGCGGGATCTGAGCTGCATCTGTGACCTACACCACAGCTCATGGCAACGCCGGATGGCTGACCCACTGAGCGAGGCCAAGGATCAAACCTGTGTCCTCGTGGATACTAGTCAGATTCGTTAACCACTGAGCCATGATCGGAACTGCGTAACATATACATTTTGAGAGCATGCAGTTCAGCCCATAACAAGCCCCTACCGTGTGCCCCTCACTCTTCTCGGTGCTGGGGATAGAGCAGTGAACAAAACATAAAAACTTGCTCTCGTTGAACTTACATTCTGGTGGGGGGGAGAACAACGATAAACAAGATAAATCATTAAAATAGTATGTTGTAAGAAAGCACGATGGTGAAAAAAATAAAGCAGAAAAAGGAGACAGGGAGTTCTTGGGGGCAGGAGCCTACAATTTCAAACAGTATAGCCAGGGGAAGCCTCTACGAGAAAGGGGCATTTGTCTTTTTTTTTGCCTTTATCTAGAGCCGCACCCGCAGCATATGGAGGTTCCCAGGCTAGGGGTCTAACAGGAGCTGTAGCTGCCGGCCTTCGCCACAGCCACAGCAATGCAGGATCCGAGCCGCATCTGCAACCTACACCACAGTTCACAGCAACGTCGGATCCTTAACCCACTGAGCGAGGCCAGCGATTGAACCGGCAACCTCGTGGTTCTTAGTCGGATTCGTTAACCACTGAGCCACAAAGGGAACTCCCGAGAAAGGGGCATTTGAATAAAGACCTGTAGGAGATGACAGCGCAGGCCATGCAAATTTCTGGGGTAAAGATCATTCTGGGCAGAGAGAAGAGCCAGTGCAAAAGGGTCCTGTGGTGGAACGTGTCCAGTTTGCTCCAGGAACAGCAAGGAGGCCGCTGGGGCTGATGCTGAATGAGCAAGGGGCGAAGCGGGAGGTGCAGGCATCGAGGCAGAGGATCGTGCCAGGTCTGGTCAGCCACTGGAATGACTCTGACTTTCATTCCGAGTGAGATGGCGAGTCAGTTTCCCCCCCCCGCCGCCCCCGTTTCTGCTT
>PVHT020000015.1:34677570-34739100 GCA_004024745.2 Catagonus wagneri | reverse complement strand
CCGCCAAACCTCAGACGCCAAAGCCAAGTCCAGGCTGTCACCTGTACTTCTGACTGATGGGCTACACATCTGAGGTTCCTGTGACCCCCTCCTCGCGTTCAAACAATTTGCTAGAGCAGCTCACGGAAGTCTGGGAAACACATTTATCAGTTTATTATAAAAGGATATGATAAAGGATACAGGTGATCAGGCAGGGGAAGAGATATGTACAAACTCTGGGAGGGACCCGAGGGCAGGAGCTTCTTCCCCTGTGGAGTTGGGGTGCTTCACCCTCCTGGCACATGGATGTGTTCACCAACCTGAAAGCGCTCTGAACCCCATACCTTTGGGAGCCTTACGGAGGCTTCATCAAGTGGGAATGATTGATTATTAATTTCCAGCCCTTCTCCTTTTCCAAGTGATTGGGGCTGGGGCTGAACATTCCAAGCCACTGATCATGGCTTAGTCTTTCCGGTGACCAGGCTTCATCCAGGAGCCCATTTATCAGAACAAAATACACTTCTATTGCTCAAGAAATTATAAGGGTTTCAGGAGCTTTGTGTCAGGAACTGGGGACAGAGACCAATTAAATTTTTTTTATTATTATTTCACAGATGGGAAGCCATTGGATAAGTTGTGGATGGCAAGATCTGAGTTAACTTTTAAAAGACTCTTTCTAGGAGTTCCTGTCGTGGCTCAGTGGAAATGAGTCTAACTAGTATCCATGGGGATACAGGTTCGATCCCTGGTCTCACTCAGTGGGTTAAAGGATCTGGCGTTGCCATGAGCTGTGGTGTACGTTGCAGATGTGGCTCAAATCTGGTGTTGCTGTGGCTGTGGTGTAGGTTGGGGGCTACTTTAATTTGACCCCTAGCCTGGGAACCTCCATATGCTGCAGGTGCAACCCTAAAAAGACATGCACACAAAGAATCTCTCTAGCTGCTGTGTTAATAATAGACCTAAAGGGGGCAAAGGTAGAAGCAGGGAGACTAGTAAGGGGAGTGTTATAATAATCCCTTTTCTCTAAATGATATGCCCTTCCTTCAATGACCAGCTCTGGGCATCGTCCATTTAGTGGTTTCCTGCTCTAATAAACAGGGACTTAACTCACTTACACTGCAGCAACCACCCCATCTTCCTCCTAATACCTCACTCCTTTAGTTCTTCTATTCAGTACCCCTTCCAACAATCATTTTAATGTGTATCTTTTTGTTTGCATGCCTTTTTAGTTATCTTTGTGCCTTTACATGACACATAAATCTCTATTTCTTGTTCCATCATTTGTAGATAGTATCTCTTGATTCTACACTTTCTAAAATTAGAATGTTAGTCCCTCTACACATCCTTCCACCTCCCCTAACTTTGCCTACTTTCCAATTTCTGTACCTTATGCTTTTACATTGTTTGTTGACATTACTTTATACTCTGTAATATAATTAAATTTCTTGTGATTTGTGTCTAGCTTGGATTCCAAAGGCTCAGAATCAATAAAGACAGTGTTTGTATTATGAGACTGTATATACTTTTCAGTATAAAGACAAGAAATGGGCCTCGATTATATTTTCATATTACAACTTCCATCAGTTATTCTATATTAGTCCGTGTTCTAGTTGTTTTCATTACTAAGAAATGACATTTTTAAATAGTTGTGTATGTTCCTTGAATTTTTGATTGCCTTTTTTTTTTTGGTTTTGGGCTGATTAAACCTATGCTGTCTTTACCATACCTCTGCTATTTTCCAGCTTCTTTCTCATTTTGTCTAGTGCTCAGAATCAATTCCATTCATCTAGAAGGCCACTTCCTGTGTTAATTCTATCCAATTGTTCACATTTGATCCATGAACTTCTTGTATAGATTTTATTTTTCTTGGTGTTTCTTCATTGTCTCTTTTTTGGATTGTTTCTCAGATTCTGTGCCTTTATTGTATCCTCAATTTTTCTAGCTCTTCTTTCTTTTTAGCTATGCCCATGGCATGTGAAAATTCCTGGGCCCGTGATCAAACCCCACACCACAGCAGTGACAAAGTCAGATCCTTAACCCACTGAGCCACCAAGGAACTTCTTCTTCCTCTTTTTCGTCTCTCTCTTTTTTTTTTTTTTTTTTTTTGGTTCTTAACCATAACATCTCTTTTGTCTACTTCCCTTTTTTCTGGATGCCTCCTTTTACATTCTTTACAGCATTTTTGGGGAGGCCGGTTAGTTCCAAAGTCAACGCTAGTTTCTGTGTGTTCAGTCAATACTCTTTCCTCTAATTTCTATCTTCTAGACACTTGTGAAATATAGTGTCATCTGATGTCCCTCTTCTCTTCTTTGTTATGGGCTTATACCTTTTTAATTCCTTTACTATGATTCTA
This sequence comes from Catagonus wagneri, assembly GCA_004024745.2. Lineage (NCBI taxonomy): Eukaryota > Metazoa > Chordata > Mammalia > Artiodactyla > Tayassuidae > Catagonus > Catagonus wagneri. The sequence goes on along the minus strand of PVHT020000015.1, from coordinate 34,736,768 downwards.
ATAGTGTCTCAGGAGAGAGTAGATATGAATGCACGTGGTCATTTTTTTTTTTTTGTCTTTTTAGGGCCGCAACTGCGGCATATGGAGGTTCCCGGGCTAGGGGTCGGAATGAAGCTATAGCCACTGGCCTACACCACAGCCACAGCAGAACCTGAACCGCGTCTGTGTCCTACACCGCAGCTCACGGCAATGCTGGATCGTTGACCCACTGAACGAGGCCAGGGATAGAATCCGCGTCCTCATGGATGCTAGTCGGGTTCATTAACCACTGAGCCACGACAGGAACTCCTGTGTGTGGTCATTCTGACATATTGAATGAGAGGTACACAGCCTTAAGATAATTTTTAAAATCTTTCTTTTTTAAAAAAGTCCTAAAACTTTTGCTCCTTGTAACTAATTCAGACTTTAAAGAAGTGTGTAAAGTAAAACTTAAAAGTTTGCTTACCACTCTCACTCCCCAAAGGTAACCATGGGTCAAAGAAACATCCTTCCAGACTTTAAAAATAAAATATACATACATAAAATCATACACATACACACAAAATAAGGTTCTTTGAAATAAAGTTTGAATTTTAAAAAAGTTTAAAAACTTGGTTTTTAAACTGAATATATGTTGGGCATATTTGCGTGTCAGCAGATACTTAATTTTTAACGTAAAATCTTTATTGAAACATATATACACACAGGAAAGCAATAGTCTGCTCTTTCCCGTGTACATAGTTCAACAACTTTTTGTTTGCTAACTTTTGCAATGACAAGCAATGCTATAGTGAACATATTTGTACAAATACCTTTGAACGTTTGTGCTAGTAGTTCTCAATTGAAGTAGGATTGTCGAGTCAATGCTTACATAAAGTAAAGATACTGAGATACTGCTGAACAGCACTACTGAAAGATTTTTCCACTTTACTCTTCGATGACCAGTATTTAGAGGATACACCCCTTCTGAGGCAAGCTCTCCTTAAAAGATTGGAGACTTTGCTGTGCATGGTTGAGAACTGGACTCTGCCCTGTTTCATATTTATCTTTCATGACTTCATAAGAGCTGGTCTTTTCTCCTTTAGAATATTTTCAGTTCCTTATAGGTTGTGATCATGTCATTTACTTCTTTGATATCTCCCATAGGGCCTGGTACAGGCTGGGCAAACTTTGGGTGTTTGAAACATACTTAATGATTGACCAATAAATCAGTTTATAGTTTTGGGCTACATGGTCCCTTGAGGTCAGCTCTTGGAATAAGAGGGCTGGGCAGAGTCAGAGACTAGGGCTGTGCTGGGTCAGTATCCTATGCTCTCAATTAGACTTCAAGTTTTAGGCCATAATCTAGGAACCTAAACTGTGAACACTTAGCACAATCCCTGACTCAGAGGAGCTCCTTAATAAATGGTCTCTATTGATGTTATTATGACTCTTGAGGGTAATTTTTTTTTGGTTTGTTTTTATTTTGTTTGGCTGCACCCGAGGCATGAGGAAGTTCAAAGGCCAGGGATTGAAACTGCACCACACTCATGAACTTATCTACGGAATAGAAACAGACTCACAGACATGGAGAACAGACTTGTGGTTGACAAGGGGGAGAGGGAGGGAGTGGAGTGGACTGGGAGTTTGGGGCTAGTAGACGCACACTATCACATTTAGAATGGGTAAGCCACAAAGTCCTACCGTATAACACAGGGAATTACATCCAGTCTCTTGGGATAGAACATGATGGAAGGCAATATAAGAAAGGGGATGTATGTATGACTAGGCCACTTTGCTGTACAACAGAAGCTGAAAGAACATTGTAAGTCATCTATACTTTTAATTGAAAAAAATTTTTTTTTTGTCTTTTTAGGACCATGCCGCGGCATATGGAGGTTCCCAGGCTAGGAGCCGAATCAGAGCTGTAGCCGCCGGCCTACACCACAGCCACAGCAACGCCAGATCCAAACCACATCTGTAAGCTATACTGCAGCTCACGGCAATGCCGGATCCTTAACCCACTGAGCGAGGCCAGGGGTCGCACCCACATCCTTATGGATCCTAGTTGGGCTTATTAACTGCTGAGCCACAAAGGGAACTCCCACCCAGGCAGTGGCATCTTAAAGGTGCTTCGCAGTCTCTCACAGGAGCCGGCCATCCGAGCACGGTGACATGAACACAGAAGGTGTGTAATGAAAGAGATGCCATTCATCTCTCTCACCTGTTGAAACAGACAATGTGGACGCAGTGCTGAGGATTCGGCTGAGATGGTGGTGGCTAGAGAACAGCCCTCCAACTTGAACAAGATTAGAGCCCGAGCCTTTTCCAATCAGGAGGAGGGTTCCCTGGGGATTGGGAAACCAAGTCAGGTAAGGATTACTTTCCAGGACAAATTTTTAGGCTATGTAAACATGCAGCACATGGATGAAACGGGTTCGACAAAGTGAAGCACTGGTCTCCTTCTTACCTTTCTACCCCCAGTCAGTAGTGCAGATAAAGGAAGGAGGCGGAAAAGGACAGTTACCTGTAGAAGTCATTATAACACACAACACTGGGAGTTCCCTTGTGGTGCAGTGGGTTAAGGATCTGGCATTGTCACCACAGACAGGGGCTTGGGTTGCTGCTGTGGCGCAAGTTCAGTCCCTGGCCTGGGAACTTCCATATGCTGTGGGCATGGCCAAAAAAATACAGCATTGATTTCATTCCTCCTACATGCCAGACGTTTAGCACACATCGTCTCCAATCCCCTTTACAATCCCGTGAAGTAGGCATTGGCTCTATTTTATAGATGACAAAATTGGCTTAGAAAGGAGAAATTACTTGCCAAAGTTTACACAGGTTACCAAGTAGAGGAGGCAGGATTTGAACCTAGATTTGTCTGGCTATAAAGCTTTTGAGCTTTCTACTATGTATAACATCCTGCCTCTTGTGAGTCAGTGATATCAGCCCAGGCCTCGGGGAAACAACTATTGCTTAAGAACACTGGCTGGTCACGTGTGGACAGAGTGTCCTGTGGTTCTTCGCTCATCAATTCATTCCACAAATATATGTCTATTTATAGCAGAAAGTAGGGAGAGCAGGCCAAGTAGGTCAGGTGGGGAGGGACACATGTGGGGAAGAGAGCAAGGGGACATGGAAGAGTTGAGGCTAAAGTAAATAGAAAATAAAGGGGCCAGAGTTCCTCTTGTGGTTCCGCGAGGATGCAGGTTCGATCCCTGGCTCCGCTCAGTGGGTTAAGGATCTGGTGTGGCTGTGGTGTAGGCTTGCAGGTACAGTTCCCATTCAACCCCTAGCCTGGGAACCTCCATATGCCGCGAGTGTGGCCCTAAAAAGCAAAAATAAAAAAAAATTAATAATTAGAAAATAAAAGTTAATAAAAAATTTAAAAAAGGGCTATCAAGAGCTTGGGAGTTCCCACTGTGGCACAGCTGGTTAAGGATCAGGCACTGCCTCTGCAGCAGCTTAGGTAGACGCTGAGGTGAGGGTTTGATCCCTGGCCTGGAAACTTCTACATGCTGAGAGTGCAGCCAAAAAAAAAAAAAAAAAAAGAGAGAGAGAGAGAGAGAGTGCACGCTTGAATGCAGGATGGGGACTAAGTTTTAGGGTGTGTCCTTGGATACAGTACTGAATGGGTCTCTGGGTGTCTACAGGATAGATGTCTGGAGCAACGCTAACAGGCAAGCCAAACCCCAGTGGTGGCACTCAGGATCCGAGGCCGTTCAAACGGCACTTTACACCTACACACCACAAACCCACACTAACACAGGAACCATAAACAGGGCGACAGGTATTTTTAAACAAGCACATCAGAATGTATGTGGCTACACAGTGGAAGGCTATACCTTTATTCTACGGTGTTCGAGTGCTGGCCACGTGACCGTACCTTCCCCTTCAAAGGAGCCAACACTAATTTGAAGGCATAAAGTCTAGAGGTTTGTGGAAAAGAGAACAGAAAAAAGAAAAACAAGAAACAATCTCAGTTTATAGTCAATGTAGTTGGGTGTGTGTATCAAGACTTGCAGGATTATATAAAATGATGGAATGACATCAAAAGGAATTGGTATGGAATGTTCGTCCATATCAATTTTCTTTATTTTTCTTTTAGAGGTGAGCACAAATAATAAGAGATTGTAAAAACAACTGGCCTGACCGACACAGCCACTTAATCCCAGAGTGAATGTGACCTGGAGCAGGGAGGGGCAGATCTCAGGAATGTGTTGCTGTGACACATCGATTCCAGGACTCCCTGGACTTCACCTGCACCTGAGATATGAACAAAGTATGTCTGGATGCTGCAGAGGTTTATTTTTGTCTGCTCCTCAGTCAGGAGGATGGCAGTTGGGGTGACTGTGCCATTCCTAAGGGCATCTGGTGTACACAGGCTTGAGAATTCAGGGGCCTGATGGGGCCGAGGGACATTCCTCTCCCACAGCAAGTGTGTGCGATCCCAGCACCCTCCTGGATCCAAAGGGAAGAACTGGAGGCAATGATACTGATCATACAGTTTATAAAGACTAAACCGATGATTATAATCAGCATGAGTACTAAGGAACAATAGAAGAAGCTTTATAAAGACATACTTTCCCCTACAAATTAATTATAACACATCTCTCTCATGAGAGAATTACCTAGTCATTTCTTTTAATCCTTTAAAATTTTTGATTGAAGGGTGCCATGAAAGTGTCAAATGTAATTATTCTTAGGTAGCGTTTTGCTTCATATCACTGTGGGATTCAAATCCTGGAAAAGGAGGAATAGCTCTTGACCATGTATGTGGTTCTTCAACTAACACAAAAAAACCGCTTTGGGAGGAACTTCGGCAGTTTCTCTTTCTCTCTTTTTATTAATTGCAAATACGTTTACCCTAGAGAAACTTTATTCAAACTCAGGAGAATAGCTGACAACTGGACACTCTCTCCAAAAGTGTGACAGGTAAGGAAAGGCCATCTTCAGCCCTTTCTCATATTTCCTCATATATTTGGAAACCAAGAACCATGCTAGTGGAAACAGACCTTGTGTCTTTTATTTTTATCTTTTTTTTTTTTTTTTTTTTTTGTCCTTAGGGCCGCATGCGTGGCACATGGAGGTTCCCGGGCTAGGGGTCGAATCGGAGCTAGAGCTGCCGGCCTACGCCACAGCCATAGCAACGCGGGATCCAAGCCGCTTCTGTGACCTACACCACAGCTCATGGCAACGCCGGATCCTTAACCCACTGAGCGAGGCCACGGATCGAAACCGCGTCCCCATGGATGCTAGTCGGGTTCCGTCAACCACTGAGCCACGAAGGGAACTCCCGACCTTGTGTCTTTTAAAGTCTGCTGTATAACATTGGTTCTGTGGTTCTCAACTGTTTTCCCACTCCAACCTTGAACTTCTAAAGGATGAGACTCACTCAGATCAGTAGCAGTGGCTCACCGTTTCAATAACTGCGGAGGCAGGCTGTTGAAGGAAAGAATCAATGTGGTTGGTGGGTGGAGACTCTGCCTTGGATACCGCTCCCCCGCCCCATTATCACAAGCTCTTCAAAGCTAATAGCAATGTACAAGCTTTTTGGCAAGCTACTTCATTACCTACCTGGATGAATTTACATCCTGTCAGTAGAGTTTCTCTAACCTCGTCACTGTCAGTTTTTTGTTTACGATACTGCAAAGTGATTCGATGTTCTCGGGCACCTTTATCCCTTTCACGTTCCTTTTTACGTTTGTTTTGTTCCGAAAGCCTTAGAGTTTGCAGGCCAGGGTGCCTAGGACAAGAGGTGGGGTCCCTAATTAATGAATGGGACTTGGGAGGCAGAGGGCTTGTTTTCACTCCGGCAAGGAGTAAAATTCCGAGTCGCGGTTGATTTCATGCAAGTAGGGCTGGAGAGGCCCAGGGCGGACCTAGTTTGGGGTGAGCACCCGGATCTGCGAGCCCGTGTTGCTTCAGCGTCTCAGCGTGCGTGTGGGGGGAGGCTGATCCCATCGGCACTAACCTTCACCCCAGTCTCTGCGGAACTATATTAATAGAAGGCGACACTCCACACACTGCCGCTCAGACCCCAGTGGGAAGCTGCCAGTGGCTTGGCAGGTGGGCACGAAGCCGGGAGATGGGTGGGGGAGTGGGGCGGAGGCATTGTTGAGTGGCGTTCGGGTCAGCCAATGGTAGTTCGGAGCTGGGGTGGCAGGGGCAGAGGCGCCGAGGCCGATCAACCAATGGCGGGCGAGCAACTACTGGAACGACCTGGTGACGTGAGGAGCGTTCCATTCGGCCAGCGGTGGGCGGTTGCCACAGCTGGTTTAGGGCCCCGACGAGTGGAGCCCCTTGTCAGGAGGAGGCAGCCTTCGGGCTGGGGAGCAGTCGCTGCCACCTCGGGCTGCCGACGCGGTCCCCTGGGACAGTGCACTTCCTGGCCTCGTTTCCTCGCCGAGTTCGGTCTCCGGGGTTCAGGTAACAAGAGGTGGGGGTGGGGGTCTCCGGGGCTCGGCCGCGTGGTGGGCTGCCGCCCCCCTCCGCTGCACCGGGACGCGCGGACCTGGCCCTGCCTTTCTCGGGCTCCGCGGCTGCCGAGCCCCTGGCTGGGGGTGACTACACGTGGCGGGGCGTGTGTGAGTGTGTACGAGCGTGCGGAGGTGGCGCGCGTCCCAACCTGCCCGGGGCGGTGGTCGGCGGCGTGGCCGAGGCAGGGCGGGTCTCCCGAGGCCGCGCCCGCCGCCCGTCCGCCTCGGACTCCGGCCTCGGGTCTCGGGCCGCTGGGCCGGTCCCTGGTTCTCGACGGATTTTGATCTTTGTTCTCCCAGGCCCAGCTCCCCTTCCTGGTCTCTCTGCTCCCGCTGGGTTGGTTTATCAGGAGGAGATTGTTTTCCAGGTTAGTTTTACACAAAGGAAGTGTTAACTGCACCTCTGGTGCCTCCTCCCCTTTCCCAAACCTTCCACCTTCTCCTTTCCCTGCTCAGCTCCTAGATTCTCTTTGGACCCTTGCCCTCTCCAGCCCCGGAATGATTTCAAGTTGGTTGTTTCTCATCGGTCAGTCGGGCTGCAGGCTTCTACCTCATTCTTGCCAGCACTGGGCATGTGGTATCAGTAAATAGAGGCCACAGCACCACACCTGAGAGGAGAAGGGTGGCGTTGGTGGAGAAAGGTCTGGGGATTCAGGATGCCGAGTGGAGATGGTACTTCTGAAATGTCCCAGAAAGCACCCTTATGACTTTTCCTAACTGCTGCTATCCCTCCCCCACCGTCCAGCCATATCAGAACCTCTCCTGCTTAAGGCAGCCTTTCACCTACAGGTTTGTGAGGTGGTTTCATTAGGATTCCCACAAATGTTAGGCTAGACCAGCAAGACTGGTTCATTTCCCGGGCTCAGGAAGTTAGGAGGGTTTGATTAGGGGAAATCTGTTTTGAGTAAATACAACCTGGGTTTGTGTACAGAGTGTCCAGAACCTCCTAGCTCTGCCAGAGGATGGCTTGTTCGCTGGTGTGATTCATATCTGACTGGCTAATTGAAGAAAGAAGGTAAAGAAGCGGAGGAGTGGAGGGAATGGTTCCTTAAGAACAGAGATTCTTACTGTTATTTTTAGAGTCCTCTTCATGATGATCATGGAGCAATATGGTAGAGTGGAAAGTGCCCTGGCCTAAAAGTCAGCAGACTTGTTTGTTTTCTTGGCTTAGCTTCGTGGCCTTGTGACCCTGGATAAGTAATTTCCCTTCTTTGGTCTTCACTTTACTCATTTCCAAAACAAAGTAGTCAGGGCTAATAGCTATAAAAATGCCTTCTAGTTCCAAAGTTCTCTGGTAACCACATCATCAATATTATAGCGGAAGTAAAGGAGTGTATTTACAAAGATAGACTAGCCCCCTTCTCTTTTGGCGAGGCTTTAACTTTTTCTTCTTCTAGGGGACAAAAACAGATTAGAAAGAAACTTCCCCATTTCTTCACCCCCACCCCTTCAGGCGTTGCTCTTCTTTCTGCCTCTGGGAAGGAAGATTGAACTGCATTTTCTTGTTCCTGCCTCATTTTTTTCTTTTTTCTTCTTGTGTTTTTTTCTTAGGGCTGGAAATTGGACTTTTGATGATGTTTGACCCAGCGGCAACCATAGCAGGCAACGTGATTTCAAAGCTGGGCTCAACTTCTGTTTCTTCCCGCTTGTAATCATAAGACCCATTTTGGAGCAGGAATTCCAATCATGTCTGTGATGGTGGTGAGAAAGAAGGTGACACGGAAATGGGAGAAGCTCCCAGGCAGGAACACCTTCTGCTGTGATGGCCGCGTCATGATGGCCCGGCAGAAGGGCATCTTCTATTTGACCCTCTTCCTCATCCTGGGGACGTGTACGCTCTTCTTCGCTTTCGAGTGAGTTTCCGTTGAGCAGAGTTGCCTGATTATAGTTAACCTTGGGCCCAGGGAAAGAACCTTCTTTCTGGGGAGTTTGCCAGTAGTCCTGAGATGGCGGACACTGTCCTCTTGAACAGTGTCTATGGATCACGCCGACTAAACTCATTGCTTTGCGCTTATAACAGAGTATGTGCTTCTTAAAAAGCCCAAGACCTTTGGTACCAATTTTACAGCCCTGATTTGGGGCCACCCCTGGAACAGTTGGGAAGTAAAGGAGTTGTCTTTATCACTTACCTCCCCTTTTCAGTGGTCTCCTTAGGTGCTTAGTGACGGATGGCCTCTTCCCCATCCCTCCTGAGCCTAGAGCCTAGGGGCACTTCTCGTGGCCCAAAATATTCACAATACTCACCTATTCTGCTATTCTGGGTCCTCTTTCCTTAGAGCTCCTCTCTCAGCTAGCTGTTAAAATTGAAAAGCCAACTGAATTGGGAACCTGCAGATTGGTTCCAGCCTCAGCTGTGCCACAGTCTAGCTGCGTGTGTGGCACATATGTGCTTATTAAATGTGAGTTGCTCTTTCTTTCAGTCAAAACTGCTCAACATAAACAACTCTCTCTTCTGTGTGTGCCTGATACCAGCCTGGGAGTTATTTTTTCTGTGGTGTAATAGCTGGTACTAGACCCACTTTTTGAAATCTGTGTGGGTTGGCACTCTAGGGAAGTGGCCAGTTGGATTCTAGGGTGTTGTGGCATGACTTCTGGGTATGCTGAGAATGCCATACACTCCAGGGATGGGAGCAATGCTAATTGGTTTGGGATTATTATGAGGAAGGCCTCGAGGAGCCAAGAGGTGTGTTTATAGACTGTGAGCCACACCTAAGATGAGCCTGCTACAGTTCACGTACTCGGGTGACCTGGAAATGGCGCTCCCCTGCTGGGGCATGGCCATGGGACGGAGGAAGGAGCTTCTTGGCCAGGCTTCGTGGGTAATTAAAATGAGCTCTGGTCTCCTGGGACTCGTTTTTGTCCTGTGAGGGCTTCAGGCTTACCTAGTGCATCAAGAGTGATTTTTTTCTGGCTGCTTTGCCGAACTTTCTGATGGTTGCAGCTGGCTTGAGTAACGGCAGGCAGAGAGAGGGACCTAGTTTGTAACAGGGCTAGGAAAGGAGGGTCAGAGGGCCTCACTGTCAAAGGTACTTCTGTTGCTGCTGCCGACTTTGTGAAGTATTCGGCAAAGTCGGGCAGGTTGATGATGGCTTTTTAGCCGCTTTCCAGTCTGAGTTTCATGACTCTGTGTGTGTGTGTGTGTGTGTGTACCTGTGGGTGGTACAAGTGAGTGTGTGCGGGTGGGCAGGCATATGCCTAACATTAAAAAGTATTTCCCCACTCCTCACCCTTCTCTCCAAGTTTTCTTTGCTTTATTCCTGCTCTGCTGCTGTTTGGAAGCGCAGAGCTCAGCTCTGCTCTCTGTCATTCTCCCTCCTTCGCCTGCTCAATCACTAGCTCTTTTTGCTACCACACCCCCCTCCAGGATTAAATTTTTGTGGTTGGAACCATTCAAGACAGAGATGAGATTTGTTTCCAGGCCCTGAGTGAGCTGGTAATTCTGGGCCCAGGAAGCCTCTGGTTTGATTGGCCAAGAGAACTTGAAATTTGGAGCTATTGGCGTCCAGCCCCTTTATATCTGGGAGCCAGACAGAGTCTGATTTGGATCTGTTCCACTTAGGCCATGAAGGCCTCTGAAGAAAACTGCCTGTGGGGTGAAGCTTATAATTAGCCAGTTACTGTTTGACAGAAGCAGGTTGGGTTTTCTACCAAGACTTTTTTTTCCCCAAGTTATTTCTTGTGCTTTGCCCTCAGATATAAAGGGTGAGGTTGTTCGTAAACTGCCCTGAGTTCCAGCTGTCTGTGTGGTAGAGTCAATATTTTTGAGGGTAGGGCTGGGGGGAGGGGGCGAGGAGGAGAGGGGGAGGGTGGAAGGAAGTGTTCGCTGAGGAGGAGAATGGGGAAGTCTACATTTAACCAAAGTGAAGAGTACCCTGGCAATGAATCCTTGTTACTGAGAATGGTGGAGCCTGTGTTTGTGAGCATAAGTGTATGTGTTTGTGTGTGTGAGCGCCTGTCTGTCATATGCAGACACACAGACACTCTAGGTGGCGGCTGCCTTGAGCCTAGCCAATGACAGGCTGTGCAGAGGACACCAGCATGGCTCAGAGTAATGAAATCTCTTTCTGGTTGACCTTGCCCTGCGGGGGTCTGTAATTTACTACCGACCACATGGTGGGGGATCGGGCTTGGGGTCAGAATATGGGCTCCTTCTTTCGTATGAGAACTTAGGGAGACGTCAGGAAATCTGCTGATCTAGACCCCTACCTTCAGGCAGTTGAGGGTGTCCGAACCACCAATGACAAAGGGCTGTCTATTTTCATCTTTAAATTGTCTAAGAGCATTGACTGCGCATTGTCTGGCTGCTGCGTTTTGGCCTTGAGGAAGAAAGTCCAGCTCTTGAGGCACATCTGGAGCCGCATCTTAGTAACAGGGTCCTTCCTTTAGCAGGTGCATAGCAATGAGTGCGAGGTGATTTATAGCTGCCCGTGGCACAGCCCTGGGTTGGCCAGATGGCTTGAGAAACCTGGTCAGGCGTGTGGGCGCCCGTTGATGCAAAGCATACAGTGTTAGTGGTACCAGTGGACATCTTTTTATTTTTGGATTTCGCCTTTACGCATTTAGACTTCTCAAAGGAGGGACCTGTAATTTTCAGTGGACAGACAATAGATTGACTACCTAAGATGAAAAAAGGATGTATGGTGAGAAGTGTTTCCAAAGAAGCTGGGTAGCCATCTCTTGGGGCTGTTGTCACAGGATGGATTCCTGCACAGGGTGGGAAATTGGGCTGGAGTATTACTGAGCCTCTTGCAACTCTGAGAGTCTGAAATTCTATGTGACTCTTCTGTCCGTCTGGAAGATTCGAATACACACACAGAAAAGGAGAAGACGGAAGATTACCAGTAGGTAGCTGTATTTTAAATGTAATCGCATCTATAGTAAATGTACTTGAATTTAGAAGCAGAGTGTAATTTCTGCAGTGCTTTGAAAAAAAGTAGAATTTCCTAATGTAGTCTTAGGGTGAGGTATTTAGGAAATGCGAGTGTGTATGCTGGTTTCAGCTTTGAGCACGTGAACCCTTTCTCAGTCCTTTCTGCCCAAACCGTGTCCAGCTTGTGTGATGAACACATAGCCAATAGCTTGGTGGGGAACGTCAGGACCATAACAGAATGACACTGATGACCTGTGAGCTGTCCAGCTACTGAAAGGCTATTGTGGTATTTAGTCAAATTCAACTTGCTGATAAAGCTTGGGGGAAAGGGCCAAATGCACTGCCTTCTGGAAGTGACTTTCTAGCTGTCTCTTTCAACTTTCTGACCAGATCACTAGTGGGGTCAAGGTCCTGAGACTTGTTTTGTGGCAAGAATGGCTGTGTGACTCTTGACCTCTGAAGTAGAAGTAGTTTGCTTGCTGTGATCAATGCTTATGCCTTTCCTATACTGTCTATAGACGAAATTGTATCAAGTGACTATCAAACTCTGTTGCACTGACCCTCATGGATGCTTCTGATGTACAGAGGAGTCATTGAATTGGATGAACTGAAACAATCTTTGTAGCACTGCTTAGTAATTGTCCCACTTCTAACCTATTCAAATTCTACCTCTTTTTCAAGTCCCTTCTTGAGTCTTTCTTCATGAAATTTTTCTAGTAATGTCTGCATTTGTAGGACTAATTGTACATACTAGTCATTTAACACATCATTATATGATATTTCTTGTATTTCTGAAGTCTATGGTTATTACACTTTGAGCTCTTTCAATGTCAGGGACTATCTTCTGTGTCTGTGTGGCCCCCACAGTGCCCTCTGCCAGGCCTTACGTAGAGCAGGTGATCAGTGAATGTTGTGGAACTGATACATTCTGGATGCACTTCAGTTTTATGTGTTTTGCTAATACATTTATCTGGATGCAGTTCAAATGTAACAGTCTTGACTTACAAAATCATAGAGTGATAGAGCCAGAAGGGGCCTTTAAGACTGTCCCCATCCTTTTGCAGGTGACGAAACCAAGTCTATAGAAATAGGGTTATTTTGTCAAGATCAATTGGCCAGCCAGTGCCCCTCTAGGACACCACTCTCATCTCATTGTTCCTTTTGAATACGGAGTCCTGAAGACATGCAGATTACCGTGCATAGTGCCAAATGCGGATCGGCATGTTCCGGATCCTTACTAGCTAGTCATTGTTTGTGTTACATAGTAAACTCAAGGTGGTTTTGGCCTCCATAGCTCATGCTCCTAGAAAACGAAGACTTCTTTGTGGGAAACTGATGGCATTCTGGTAGACTTGCGGGAACAAGGAAGCCTGTCTTCAGTGTGAACTTAGAAGGTAAGCTTTCTGAGTGGCGAAGGATCATCACCTCCGTGGCCACTTCTAGCCCATGCTGCCGGGGTGAGGACAGCGCAGGGAAGAACTGAGCACTGTGTGCTCTCTTCCATGTCACTCTGTGGATGATGGTGATGGAAGGGACACCATGTCCCCATGGACAGGTGGAAGAGAAGAGGCAATCTGATAACAAAGTTACCAGGTGTGGGGAGACACAGGGCTAGGTAGACCAAAGCCAGACTGACATGACAGGATATCTGTGCCTCTAGTGACAGAGTCCGGGTTCCTGAATTCCTTAGGAGAGATTAGGAAGAGGAAGAAGGGACTTTATCGTGATCTCTAACCAAGGTAATACTCTCCGGAGAATTGCTCTGTGGAGGTTCAGTCTCATGCTTGTCCAGCCCAAGATTCTGCCTGTGACTTGGCCAACCAAACCACAGTTTTCGAAAGGCATAGGTGCCTCTTTGATAGCAATCTGTTACAGTACTTGGCTAAGCTCAACTTCCTGATAAAGCGTGTCCCCTGGAGAAGGATTGGGTGTGTCTCCTGAACTGTGTGCTTTCTTTTAATGATTAAGGTTCTGTCATTTAGAATTCATTTGTATATTTGCATCCTCTGCTACCTTTTGTGGTAACGAGTTTCACACTGTCATTTCTCCGCTGAATGCATCTCCCGTCTTTTGAGAATGAGTCTCAGTTGAGCATAGTGATCATCTATTTTGAGAAAAGTGAGCACAAAGAACAGGGATGTCCCGCAGGAAGCCAGCATCAGTTGAGATGTTTCTTGAGGGAGAGGAGTCCTAAATCTTCCTCTTCAGAGATACCAGAGCTGGTATCGTGTTTAAGAACAAAAGAGGCACCTTATGCCTCTTGCTATTGCGAGAGGCTAGTGAATTCCAAGCAGTGAGGGGGATGTGTCTGGAATGAAGCAAGGAAAAGGCAAGAACATTATGATGATGATTAGATAAGGACAGTTAATGATGGGCCTCGGAATACTGGCCCCAGGAGTTGGGGGGCTTAACTCCTTAATAGGCAACAGAGAATTGTTCTAAGTCCTAGAGCAGGAGGATATTATAATTGAAATTTGTTATATGTTATATTGGAAATTTGTTATAAGTTAAATGTGAAACATTATTATAACTGAAATTTGGCAACTATTCAGCAGGTTGCCTAAATAGAGATTTTGGCCTTCCTCAGTGAGAGGATGGCTCATTGCTGCAGAATTGAAAATGTCCCTGTTTGCTTAATTTTCCCCATTGCTACTGGAGCAAAACAGGGTTGTGCATTTTCCTCTGACCTTCACATAGTTGTAAATCCGGAAGCTGATTTTTAATTATGGGTTTTTTTTGGGGGGGGTGGCGGGGGTTGGCCATACCTGTGGCATGCGGAAGTTCTTGGGCCAGGGATCAGCCCGCACCACAGCAGTGACAATGCCAGATCCTTAACTATTAGGCCTACCAGGGAACTCCAGTTATGTTTTTAGTGTCTGGGGAAATTTCTCCCCTCTTAGCAGACTCTTAAGTGTCATCAGAAGGATGTTGAACCAGACTGTGCTCTAGAGGTAGGTCGTATGTAAAAGGACAGACAGTCATCCATAGCGGGGAAGACTTATAACAAAGGCTTATTTCTACTATATGGGATCCAGGACCATCGTGGGGCTCTAATCCTTGGGCCCTTCCTGATGTTCCAAACACAGCTTTTCCTTAAAGCCACCCTTAATGGCTGCTGTGGGAACTGTTTCAAGCAGCCACCAGCTTCCCAAGAGAGCTCTTCTCTGACCACTTGCACTCCTTAGAGTCTGACTCACCATCCTGAACATTTGATTATTGGTCTTATTTAGCTGTTTCATATGTTAGTTATGTTTTCCCCAACAAACTTAGCTCCCATTTCTCTCATTCTTCATTTGTTCGACCCATAAATGCTTGTTGGCTGATTGATTGCACTGATAAAAGAACAACAACAACAAAAACATAGCAAGAAAGCTATTAGGAAGACTTAAAAGCAGAGTATAGAAGAGCAATCTCTACAGGTCTGCGAGGCAGCCCTGCCACGGAAGCTGTCTGGCTTCTTACCAGCCCCACTCATGAATCTCTTCGGAGTTTTTTTCGGGTGAATTGAAGTCTGTGTCATTATCATTGTCCCTCCAGCGAACTAGTGTGCTAGGGATGGGGGATGGGACACAACATACCAGCCCAGCCTGGCACTGCTGGCTACTGCTGATCGGTACCACCATGTGGTCCATGAGACGTGTGGGAGTCCCGTCATCTAGTCCAGATATGGAAGCCTGAGGCCAGTCAAGATGTTGGTAGAAGATGACTTCAAATGAGGATGTCTCTTCAGGTAGAAGAAATGAAGACTAAGTGGGGATGTGGTTACATTTATTAAATTCACAGGGGAGAAAAGCAACTTCTAACCCCTTGGTACTCCGAAGAGGAATTCTGTTTCAAGAAGTGTATGAATATGATTGTTCATATTGATATAGATGGACAGTACTACGAGGTTTCAGAAACAGCTTATACTTGTGGATGACAGATCCAGTCTTTCACTGGGACGCCTTAGTGATGTTTGAGGACCCTCCTGACTTTGGAGGTCAATATTGGGAATTACCACCAAATCTTCACGTAGCTTATTCCTGGCCAAGACAGATCTCCAGCTTACTGCAATGATGGGACTAGCTTAGGGGGCTGGTAAAGACAGACACGTGGGTTGTAGTTCACAGCAGTCTTAGCCGCTGGCTCTAAATTTCCTCTTACTGGGGGTAGAAAGGCCTGCTGGTCCCACATCTGCCTTTCCAGCCACACCCACTCACTAGTGACAACTGGCTGCCAGTGGCCTCGTCTCTAGAGAGCAATACAATGGTTCTGTTGTGTACTTGTTGACATACAGAGTGGATTGTTTTAGCAGGTGCAGAAGATAGTCTGTGTGGAGATTACAGAGACCTTTATCCTTGATGGCGTAGCGTAGTTCAGATCTAAGTTGTCCTTTGTCTGCTCAACAAGCAGATGTTGGAATGGGACTTAGTTAAGCTCGGTCCTTCTGTGCATGGGAGCAACATTAGTGTGTGTGTGTGTTCTACTCTCTCTGTATCTTTTCCCTGTAATAAAACAATTTAAACTCCCTTTGGTGGCCAGTCAGATGGCTCTGATTTTTCTAAGGCTTTTCATTGGAGTCTGTACACCCAGGACGGTTTGAATCCTGGAGAAATCACTTCTTTGTTTTCAAGAATGATTTCACAGTGACAGGGAAGATGGCTGTTTTCTGTCAGTGTGGTAATTCCACTTGGCTTTTCGTGACTCAGAGCCTGGTGTTTCTCCTGTGTCCTTTGGGTCCCTGATAAGTGGAGGTGACTTTGGTTTCTGAATTCACTTCTTGATTACCTATGCCAGTGAAGGGGAAACAAGAAAAGAGGTTAATCCACAAGCTAGTGGTATGCAAGGACCTTCATTATCCCGAACTCAGTTCTCCAGATCCCACTCAACGGCTTTTAGGAGAAGGAAGGAAATCATACAAAAGCAAACTCACGCCAAAGATTTTGTTAAACAAACAAAAAACGAAATCTTAAAAAACAACACGAAACAAGCAGGCAAGCAAACAAAAAGCCACAAAAATTATTTTGCAAGTTCACTCCATATGTTCACCTTCATGGCAAACTGCTCAGCCTCGTAGCGCAATTGGTTTGCACCCCCGTGCAGTCATGTGTGCGGCGGGGAGGCAGGGAGTGGGTCTCGCGGAGATTGTTCCAAACCTGCAGTGAAAGTACAGCCCGGGGTTAAACTTTTGCTCTGAGTGGACAGCAGCTTGCTTAATCCCCGTGCCGATGAGGTCAGCCTTTCTCCCCAGCTTACTCTCTTCGCTTTCCCTCTGGTCCTTGCCCGTCCACTTGCACTCCGCCTCCAAGAAAAGATCTCTATGTCGAAGGAGAAAATGTGCCTCAGGAGGAGGAGAATAAAAATAGGTCAGTGAAAACTCTCATCACCTATTCCCATTTATTTGGTTTGATATTCAGTTTTACTCAACAAGTATTTGTTCATAGCTTCTTTGTTCCCGTACTTACATTAGGCTCTGGGAGATATACAATCATGCTGATAATAGCTGACATTTACTTAGCGTCTACTACGTGTCAAGGGCAGTTCTGAGCACTTTATTTATATTCATGCACTTGAGCCACACAGCGACCCTATAAAATACTATTATTATCATCCTCATTTCACAGATAAGAAGACTGAAATTAACTAAGTGAACCAACTAGGAGCTGGTAGAGTCAGAATTCAAACCCAGGCATTCCCACTCTTAAAAGACAGAAGTTCTTGGGAGTCCCCGTTGTGGCTCAGCGGGTTAAGAACCCAGCTAGTATCCATGAGGACACGGGTTAGATCCCTGGCCTTGCTCAGTGGATTAAGGATCCAGTGCTGGGAGTTCCCGTCATGGCTCAGCGGAAACGAATCTGACTAGGAACCATGAGATTGTGAGTTCAATCCCTGACCTCAGTCAGTGGGTTAAGGATGCAGCGTTGCCATGAGCTGTGGTGTAGGTTACAGACGCAGCTCGGCTCCCATGTTGCTGTGGCTGTGGTGTAAGCTGGCAGCTGTAGCTCCAATTAGACCCCTAGCCTGGGAACCTCCGCATGCTGCGGGTGCGGCCCTAAAACGACAAAAGGAAAAAAAAAAAAAAGGATCCAGCGCTGCCGTGAGCTTCGGCGTAGATTGAAGACACAGCTCAGATTTGGTGTGGCTGTGGCTGTGGGGCAGGCTGGCAGCTGCAGGTCCGATTCGACCCCTAGCCTGGGAACTTCCATATGCCTCGGGTGTGGCCCTGAAAAGCAAAACAAACAAACAAACAAAAAGACAAAAGTTCTTTCTCTTATGAAGCTCACGTGGGGGAGATGAGGTCAACATAGTGAAAAATAGTGCAGTTTAGGATAGGCCTTTTGGAGGAATCAAGACCTTACTAAATCCCAGATTCTTCAGCTACAATGGGTATCATAAGACTTCACCTCATAGACGTAGTGTAATAATGCATCTAAAGAACTTAGTGGGAGTTCCCTGGTGGCTCAGTAGGTTAAAGGTCTGGCGTTGTCACTGCTGTGGCATGGGTTCGATCCCTGGCTCAGAAACTTGCACATGCCAAAAAAAAAAAAAAAAGCTTAGTGCATATGATGTGTGCCCAATAAACTGTGGTTGCGATGATGACAGTGATGGCGTTGATGGCTCTGAACCTGAAAGATGAGTAGAGCTGGGACATCCAGAGAGAAAGAGGAATGGCCTTCCAGGTGAATTATGAGGAAAGAGGGGAACAAACATGATGTTGAGAAGGGGTGCTAAGGAGATGCAGTTTTCTCATTCCCTTGCTGTGGCCACTACTGGTTGAGGTAATTGAGGAAGGAAGAGAAGTGAGTCAATGGTGCAGAGTCACTCAGCAGCCCTGAAACTTTTCATTGGCCTTGAAGCGTGCCGGCCATACCCTCTGTCTGATACTGGGACTCTGCTTCACAACTGGCCCTCATCTTTTCTTCCCTCTCTTCGAGCTCAGGCTTAACGCCAGATGAGTGAGTATGAAAAGCTCTAGACGTTCCCAGAGTGAGAGCAACCTGTGGTGCCTACAGTCCATGCTCTGTTGCATCCCAGAGCCTTTGCTGAGGTACAGAGGAAATGTAGCCCCCATCAGGCTGACAGGAGGGACTGGGTTTGGTAGGTAGCAAAGGTCCCTTAGACCGTCTTTGTGTGTTACGGGTGGCATCAGTTATTTGTTGAGCTCCTGGTATGTACAAAACCTATGTTAGGAGTTTTAGGTAATTTGAAAGAAGTAAAAAATGTGGTTTTTGCCCTTGATGTACTGCTCGTTTTGCTGTGGGGGCCAGATTGATACACCTGTAACAATTCGAGGTCAATATAGGTAGGAATAACTAATTGTTCAATTGCCTGCTTTCTTTAGATGCCGCTACCTGGCTGTCCAGCTGTCTCCTGCCATCCCTGTGTTCGCTGCCATGCTCTTCCTTTTCTCCATGGCTACACTGTTGAGGACCAGCTTCAGTGACCCTGGAGTGATCCCTCGGGCCCTACCAGATGAAGCGGCTTTCATAGAAATGGAGATAGGTGAGTTTTCTAACCAGTTGGCAAGAAGCTGTGCAGTGAGTGGCTTTGATTGGCAAGGGAATGGAGTCATAATTGTAGTTGCAGATTAACCATCACTTCTAGCCTTTTCCCTCTGAGATCCTGAGTGTAAAATCATGATCACCCTGTAAAGACTGTGAACTTCATTCTTCCCTGTGTTGGGTCGCGTTTCAGGAAAGATCTGTTACCAGGGTTCTGCTGCACTGTTCCCAAGAGGATTATTTTAAAAACTTTTTTGGGGTCATCAATTCATTTGATTTTTTTTTTGATGAAAGCTATAAACCTTCTCTTTGTAAAAATATTCCTAAGGAGTTCCCTTGTGGCCCAGCAGGTTAAGGATCCGGCGTTGCCATTGCAGCTGGTCAGGTTGATGCTGTGGTGAAGGTTTGATCCCTGGCCCGGGAACTTCCACATGCTGTAGGCACAGCCAAAGAACAAACAAAAATATTTCTATATGTATTTCATACATACACTTTTGGATCTAATTTCAAGGATGCATAGATCTTTTGAAGCACATACGTGGATTTCTAACTAAGACTTCTTTCTGCTTTAGTGGAACACACAAGACGGGAGGGGAAAGGAACCATTGAGAATTCTAGGAATGGTAAAAGAAGTAGTCACAGGCTCATTACAGTGTAGTCTGTGGCTCAGTGTAGGGCCCTTTGGGACAGAGATCAAGTGCTACACTACCCAGGGGCCAGGCTGCCTTCGTGAATTGAAGCAGAACTTCCCAGGGCTCAAGGAGGGAATATCCTGGGAGCTCACACTGGGACAGAAGGCTCTGATGCCAGTACTCACGGTGTGAGAGCCCACCAGATCCAACAGGAGTGCCTGCCTCAATTGTTCTCGTATCTGGTACCCAAGTAGCTAGAGTCAGCATCCAAGTCACATGCGGTAGAAGAAAGGGCTCCAGGACTTCTAAGGCTAAAAGCTGTGCCTTTGGAGCGCCAATCTGTGGTTAGCTTTACTTCTTTTAGGTGCTTTGTTATTCTTGGTTAGTTGGATTTTAGTCTTTTATTTAATTAAGAGGACACAAATGGGAGTTCACGCTGTGGCACAGTGGGTTAATAATCTGACTGCAGCAGCTTAGGTTGCTGTGAAGGTACAGGTTCCACCCCCATCCCCCGCAGTAGGTTAAAGGATCTGGCGTTGCCACAACTGGTGTAGGTTGCAGCTGTGGCTGGGATTCAGTCTCTGGCCCGGAAACTTCCATATGCCATGGGTGGGGCAAAAAAAAAAAAGACACAAATATATTGAGATTCTAATAGGTATTACATTAGGTAATAGGTATTGCATTTATATATTATCTTTGAAAGGATTTACGTTTGTATAATTATGTGCCTATTCAGGAAAATAGCACATCTTTCTGTATTTTCAGACAGAATTTTATGCCCTTTAATAAGATTTTTATAGTTTTCTTTATCTAGTTTCTTCTCATGTTGAGTTTATTCCTAATGTTTGTATGCACGCTGTTGTTAAGAAAATATTTTCTCCCAGTTCTAGTTGCTTTCTTTTTTTCCCATAGTTTTATTGTGATACAGGTGGCACGTGACATTCATAGTTTTATTTATTGTGATACAGTTGGCACGCGACGTTATGTAAGTTTACACGACATTATGTAAGTTTAGGGTGTACAACGTGTTGATTTGTTACTCTTTCAGGGTGCTCAGAAAGCTTCTAGCTTTTGTATTTCTTTCGTTTATTAAGCTGTGTTTATCTAGCTTCTTAGTGGATTTCTTTTTGGAAAATTTCAGCCTGTTTTAGTTGCACCGAAGGGACAGGTTTGTGCATATTTGAGCTCAGACTATTTCAGATGGGAGTGAGGGTGGGAATTGTGGGGAAGAAACAGAAGCGAGGTGTGTTGGCACAGCTGGAGTTGGGGGAGACCTGGGCTAGTTAGGAGCAAGATGGGAAGGGACAATTGTGCATGCCACCTTTTCTCTCTCTGGGTTTTTCTTTTATCACCCCCTTTCCATGCACATGTGGCGAAACTGAAGGTCATGGCAATGCCTTGACTTGCATCTCACAACAAGCAGGCTGTGAGCAAAGTTAGCTCTGTTTTGCTAAATCGTGGGCCCGGGGGCCCAGGCTTGAGCTGTCAGGCTATTACCTTTGCATTTAGCATGTTTCTTTCAATAGAAGAGTGTGTTCTTGAGTTCATACATGTGTTTAGATTAGCAAGTTTTTGTCAGTTTACATTTAGCCCTGTACTGGGTATGCTGTGGGTAGGGGTTGGGCCGGGAGAGAAGACATGTGGTTCCCTTGCATTATAGCTCGCCTTTTTCTCCCAGGTGTCCTCAGGCAGAACACATACAGAAGAATGTTAAGGTGGCATGCTGGTACTTATACCATCCTCTAACGAATAGTTATCCCCATCCTTTTAAGACTTGTGACACACTGTTATTGTTTGATTTCACAGCATCCACCCTACTCCGGAAAAAAAGGAAAAAAGTTCCATATGGCAGATATTTTTAAAATCAATGTGAACTGAAAAAAATATTCTGTTTTTAGAATTATCCTGCATAGCGAGGGTGCAGTGAGGCAGGCACTCTCATATGCTGCTGATGGGTGGGTGTGCAAATTGATACAATCTGTCTGCACAGCAGTTTGGCAATAAGTAATATGGGCTTTAAGGGTTCATACCCTTTGACCCAGTAATTTCACTTCTCTCCGGGTTAGCTAAAGGAAATAATCAGAGATTTACGCAAGCAACTGTAGAAGGGTTTTTAATGCATCATTTTTTCCTTCTCCTAGCTATTTTTTTTTAGTAGCACCCTAGGCACATGGAAGGGATTGAACCTGCACCACAGCAGTGACCTGAGCCACTGCAGTGACAACGCTGGATCCTTAACCACTGAGCCACACGGGAATTCCATTCCTAGCTGTTTTAATGCCAGCAATGTTATATATTACTGCCCAGACTTTAACATACGTTTCTTTTTTTTCTTCAAGTTTTAGAAATTGATTTTAACACATGAACATATTCTTGAGGAAGGGAGGAGGGCATTGGGTTTGGGCTAGAGATCAAGGGGACTTAAGCTTTATCTGTAATGTTTAAAGTTTTTGCATGAGGCATCATTTAAGTAGCAAAATACCAGAGGCAACTTAAATACCCAATAATATGGAGTGGTTAAATAAATTACAGTACATGAATATGATGGAAAATTGTATTGCCAATAACGATGTTTTCAGAAAAAAAAATTAACCATGAAAAATGCTCACTGTATAATGTTAAGTGAAAAATATAGGGTATAAAGTTGTATTTATAATATAATCTCAAATCTTAAAAAAATCACGGATTTTGTTGTTGTTGTTGTTTTGTTTTGTTTCTGTTTTGTGGCCACCCTGTGGCACATGGAGTTCTGGGGCCAGGGATCCATTCCTAGCCGCAGCTGTGACCTATGCTGCAGCTGTGGCAACACTGGATCGTTTAACCCACGGTGCCAGGCTGGTGATGGAACCTGCATCCTGGCGCTGCAGGAATGCCCTGATCCCATTGCCCCACAGCAAGAACTCTAGTACATGCTTCTGTTTTGTGTACATTTTATCTTTTTTTAAACTATTTTTTTTTAATTTTATTGGAATATAGTTGACTTAACAAAGTTGTGTTAATTTCAGGCGTACAGCAAATTAAATCAGTTGTGCATATACATATATCCGTTCCTTTTCAGATTCTTTTCCCATATAGGTTATTACACAGTATTGAGTGAATTTCCCTGTGCTATACAGTAGGTCCTTGTAACTCCTCTATTTTATATGTAGTTGTGTGTATGTATCAATCCCAACCCCCTAATTTACCCCCCCCACTTCCCCTTTGGTAACTGTAAGTCTGGTTTCAAAATCTTTTTTTTTTTTTTTTTTTTTTTTGCGTTTTTAGGGCTGCACCCATGACATATGGAAGTTCCCAGGCTAGGGGTTGAATCTGAGCTTCAGCTGCCAGCCTATACTGCAGCCACAGATCTGAGCCACATTTGAGACCTACACTGCTGCTTGTGGCAACACTGGATCATTTTACCCACTGTGCGAGGCCAGGGATCAACCCGCATCCTCATGGATACTATTCGGATTCTTAACCCACTGAGCCAACACGGGAACTCCTGGTTGCAAAATCTTTGAGTCTGTTTCTGTTTTGTAAGTTCTTTTGTATCATTTTTTATTGCAATCCACATATTAGTGATCTCATATGGTATTTGTCTTTCTCTGTCTGACTTCACTTAGTATGATAATCTCTAGGTCCATCCATGTTGCTGCAAATGGCATTTCATTCTTCTTATGGCTGAGTAATATTCCATTGTATATATGTATATCTAATCCTCTGTCAGTGGACATTTAGGTTTCTTCCATGTCTTGGCTATTGTAAATTGTGATGCAATGGACACTGAGTTGCATGTATCTTTTCGAATTATGGTTTGCTCCTGGTAGATGCCCAGGAGTGGGATTGCTGGATCATATGGTAGTTATATATTTAGTGTATTTTCATTTTTCAACATACTGTGAACATTTTCCTATGTCATCATTTAAAATGATGCATGCATTTTAAATGTCTGCATAATATTCCATCCCATGCATATATCACAAATTACTTAACCAACTTTCTATTATGATACTGAGGTTATTTTCAGTCTTTCACTATTAAAAGGGACTCTATGATAAATATCTTGTGATAACATCTTTTGTACACCTCTGTCATTTTTTTTGACCATGCCTGGGACATGTGGAGGTTCCCATTTCAGGAACTGGAACTTGTGCCACAGCTGTAATCAGAGCCACAGCAGTGACAAAGCCAGATCCTTAACCTGCTGAGCCATGAGGAACTCCCTACCTCTTTGTAATTTTGATAAGTTCCTAGAAGTAGAATTGCTGGATCAAGATTATACACATTTAAGATTTTGGTAGTCGGGAGTTCCCATTGTGGCTTAATGTATTAAGAAACTAACTAATCGGGGAGTTCTCTTCGTGGATCAGTGGTAAACGAATCTGACTAAGAACCATGAGGTTGCGGGTTCGATCCCTGGCCTTGCTCAGTGGGTTAAGGATCCGGCGTTGCCGTGAGCTGTGGTGCAGGTTGCAGACGCGGCTCGGATCCCGCGTTGCTGTGGCTGTGGCGAAGGCCGGCAGCTACAGCTCCGATTAGACCCCTAGCCTGGGAACCTCCGTATGCCGCGGGAGCCGCTCTACATAAAGGCAAAAAGACAAAAAAAAAAAAAAAAATAAGAAACTAACTAATCGGTACAACCACTATGGAAAACAGTATGGAGGTACCTTAGAAAACTATATATAGAACTACCATATGACCCAGCAATCCCACTCATGGGCATATATCCTTGAAAAAGATACATGCACCTGCATGTTCATTGCAGCATTATTCACAGTAGCCAAGACATGGAAACAACCTAAATGTCCATCGACAGATGAATGGATTAAGAAAATGTGGTATATATATACACAATGGAATAGTACTCAGCCATTACAAAGAACAAAATAATGCCATTTGCAGCAACATGGATGGAACTAGAGACTCTCATACTAAGTGAAGTAAGTCAGAAAGAGAAAGACGAATACCATATGATATCACTTATATCTGGAATCTAATATACGGCACAAATGAACCTTTCCACAGAAAAGAAAATCATGGACATGGAGAACGGACTTGTGCTTGCCAAGGGGGAGGAGGAGGGAGTGGGAGGGACTGGGAATTTGGGGTTAATAGATGCAAACTATTGCCTTTGGAATGGATAAGCAATGAAATCCTGCTGTATAGCACTGGGAACTATATCTGGAACTATATCATGGAGCATGATAATGTGAGATAAAAGAATGCGTATGTGTATGTGTGATTGGGTCACTTTACTGTATGGTAGAAAATTGACAGAACACTGTTAACTAGCTATAATGGAAAAAATAAAAATCATTATAAAAATTTTTTTAAAATAAAATTAAAAAAAAAGAAACTGACTAGTATCCATGAGGATGTGGGTTCGATCCCTGGCCTCACTGAGTGGGTTAAGGATATGGTGTTGCCATAGGCTTCAAAGTAGATCACAGATATGACTTGGGCCTGACATTGCTGTGACTGTGGTGTAAGCCATCGAAGATGGCGACCTCTAGCCCGGAAACCTCCATATGCCATAGGTGCGGCCCTAAAATAAAATAAAATATTGGTAGTCAGTGCCATATTGCTTACTGGTAAAAAAAAAAAAATACCTTCTCCCCATCCTTGCCAACACTGGTTGTTTTTTTTTTTTGTTTTGTTTTGTTGTTTTGGGCTACACTGGCAGCATGCTGAAGTTCCAAAGCCAGTGATCAAACCTAGGCCATAGCAGTGACACGAGCCACTGCAGTGACAGCAGATCCTTAACCTGCTGCCCCATAAGAGAACTCCAAGAAACAGTTTTATACATGTACACAAAATGATTCTGTGGCACTCGGTGGAATTTTGGGAGGATATCCTGTGATGTTGAGCGTCTAGTCTGGAAATGCCAGCCTAGAGATGACAGTGGGCCTAGGGAGCCTTTGATGCCTCCCATTGCTCTTGGAGAGGTAGGGAGACTGTGGGGCTCAAATAACGGCTAGCAGGGGTGTTAACTGTCTTTACTGATCTACAGAAGCTACCAATGGTGCGGTGCCCCAAGGCCAGCGACCACCCCCTCGTATCAAGAATTTCCAGATAAACAACCAGATTGTGAAGCTGAAGTACTGTTACACATGCAAGATCTTCCGGCCTCCCCGGGCCTCTCACTGCAGCATCTGTGACAACTGTGTGGGTGAGTAAAACCAAAGGGACTTCGCCTGACGCGAGGGAAGCCAGAGTTGAAGAAGAGGGTCGGGGTGATTTTTCTCAGGAAAAATCGTGGGGGTGGGAAGATAGATTTTAGATAGGAAACAAGCTAGATTTATTTAGGAAACCTTAGCTAGGGAACAAATTTCTGAGCAATTATAAATCAACTATAGATCTGTAGATCAAATCATAATTTAAAGAAATCATAATTTAAAGAAATCATAATTTAAATATCCTTCAGTCTAAAAATTTTAAAATAAAAAAACCCTCTTTGGTAAATGAGAAAATAAACTTCACCTGTTTTTCAAATCTAAATTTTCCTCTATTGGGTCTCTTTCAAGTGGAAGCCACCCTACACAAGGGGAGGAGAATCCCAGTCCACTGGAGGGCAGCATCGGGGTGGGAAGGGCTAAATAGAAGTCGTGTTCCCAAGAAGAGGAAAGTTACCAGCATTTATTGAATTCCTAGTATATACTGGACACTATGCTAAGTGCTTTCCTTGTCTCTCATTTAAGACTCTTAAGAACCCCGTAAGATAGGTATTATCCCCATTTTACAGATGAGGAAACAGATGAAGCACCTTAGTGTAGGTTCATGTAATAAGTATGAGATGAAGCTGGAACAGGTCTGATTCCAAACCCTCATTTATTCTTTCTTTGCTTCCGCAAGGGTGGGGGGGTATGTGTGTGCGTATTACAGGGGTCTGCGCTTCTATCTGCGTATATGTGACTTAGCTGTAATCACTGTAGTCACTGCTGAACCCTGGGAAAAGTCAAAAACAGGCAGTAAATATGTCTGTTGATAAGCGGATATGTGCATTTCCTTATATTATCAATAGGTGTATTTCCAGCATTTTTTTTTTTTTTTGGCCGCACCCATGACATGTGGAAGTTCCCAGGCCAGGGACTGAACCCATGCCACCCCAGCAACCCCAGTGACAACACCGGATCCTTAGCCCTCTGTGCCACAAAGGAACTCCCGGCATTCTTTGTATATGCCATGGAGCATGCCTGAGTGCACTACTTTCCTCTTATTAGCCAGTTCTTTTTAGGCTAAGGATAGGAATATGTATCTTACTTTGTGTGATAAAAAGCTATATGTAGATAGTACTTTTGTAGTTGAAAATGATTTTTTTTTGTTGCTTTTTTGGGGACTGCATCCACGACATATGGAGGTTCCCAGGCTAGGGGTTTAATCGGAGCTACAGCCGCCCACCTACGCCACAGCCACAGCAACACAGGATCCGAGCCACATCTGCTACCTACCTACACCACAGCTCACGGCAACACCATGTCCTTAACCCACTGAGTGAGGCCAGGGATCAAACCCGCAACCTCATGGTTATTAGTTGGATTCGTTTCCATTGCACCACAACGGGAACTCTGAAACTCACTAAATGAGCCAGGAAACTTGCTATTTCAAGAAAGTCTGGTATAAAGGTTTTCAAAAATAATTCCTTCGTATTAATATTCTTAAACATAACTCATTTTTTCAAAAAGAAGCGGTATTGTTTTAGTAGAAATATGAATAGCAGATAAAACAGTTACAATTAGTTAACAGGAAAAAAATGTCCATCTCTACTTAAAATCAAAGAGATAAAAAATTAAAACAAGATCTTTTTTAATCTAGAAAATTAGCAAGGAAAATCTGATAATGCCTAGTCCTACACCAGTAGGAGTGTAAACTGGAACAAACGTTTTGGAAGGCAACCTAGTAAAAGTTATAAAACCCTTAAAATGCGTGTACCCTTTGAAGCCAGTGACTCACTTTCTAGGGCTCTATCCCAAGAAAATAATTAGGAATGTGGTAAAATATTTAGATATGTACATATTTACCTCCAGATTATTATAATAATGAAAAATTGGAAAGAACCTGACTTTGTACCAGTAGACAAATGGTCAGATTGTGGGACACTCACAGAGTATACTTCTCTGGGGAAAAGCTCATACTAAGAAAGCTAAATGAAATACAATAGAAGATAGGCTACGTTTATCGTGTGATCTCAAGTTACACATGTGAAAGATATAAATATGCATAAAGAATTATGCAAGGAAGTATTCCAGAATGCTTATTGTTTGTTATCTGTAGATTGTGGGGTTATAAAGGATTTTGTTTCCTTCCTTAGAAAAGAATTATTTTCACGTTTTTTTAACAGCGAACATATATTACTTATATTATCAGAAAGAGGTGTGATTTATAATATAGTAAAAATATATCTGTATAAAGCTGCAGATATGTAGATTTATATGGCAGGTTTGCTTAAAGTAAGGCTGTCTACCCTCCCTTTTCAGAAAAGATATGTTGCAGCCCTTTAGCCAGGAGATGCACCGTTCTTAACAAGCTTATTTTTTGGCTGCTACACAACTCACTGTGCCTTAAAAATGAAGTATTTTATTCTTTGCGCTTTTTTGATTCATTAAAAGAATCCATGTTCATTGTAGAAAATATGGGAAGTACGGATGTAAATAAAACTTAATCCCAGAGTTCCTGCTGTGGTGCAGCAGATTAAGGATCCGGCATTGTCTCTGTGATGGCACAGGTTCAACCTCTGGCCTGGTATCGTAGGTTAAGGATCTGTGGTGTAGGCTGCAGCTGCGGCTCAGATTCAGTCCCTGGCCTGGGAATTTCCATATGCCGTGGGCGCAGCCAAAAAGGAAAACAACAAAAAAACTCCAAACTTAATCCCAAGCTCACTCTCCATTTTGCTATATTTGCGTCTAGTCTCTCTCTTGGTTATGAAATTGGATCACACATGATAGTTTTTAGTCCTGCCTTTGTCACTTAACGTTATATACTGAGCATTTTTCTACATCTTAGAAAGTATATTATTTTAAAAAAATTAGGGAGTTCCCTTCGTGGCTCAGTGGTTAACGAATCCGACTAGGAACCATGAGGTTGCGGGTTCGATCCCTGGCCTTGCTCAGTGGGTTAAGGATCCGGCGTTGCCGTGAGCTGTGGTGTAGGTTGCAGACGCGGCTCGGATCCTGCGTTGCTGTGGCTGTGGCGAAGGCCGGCAGCCACAGCTCCTGTTAGACCCCTAGCCTGGGAACCTCCATATGCTGTGGGTGCGGCTCTACATAAAGGCAAAAAGACAACAAAAAAATTAGATTTAAGGATGTGGTGAAATTGGAACCTTCATTTCTAGTGGGAATGTAAAATGGTGCAAACACTGTGAAGAACAGTTTAGCAGTTCCTTTAAAAGTTGAACATAGAATTATATGAGGATTTCCCGATGTGGCTCAGTGGGTTAAGAGCCCAGCATAGTGTCCATGAGGATGCAGTTTCAATCCTGGCCCTGCTCTGTGGTTAAGGATCTGGCATTGCCACAAGCTGTGGTGTAGGTCACAGATGGGGGTCTGGATATGGCGTTGCTGTGGCTGTGGCATAAACCAGCGGCTGCAGCTCCAATTTGACCCCTAGCCTGGGAACTTCCATGTGCTGCAGGAAAAAGAAAGAAAAAAAGAAGAATTATATGACCTAGCAATTCCACTCCTAGGTGCATACCTGGATTTAGTGTGCTCAGGCTCCCATAACAAAGTATCACACACTGGGTAGCTTAAATAACAAAAATTTGTTTTCCCATAGTGCTGGAGGTTAGAAGTCCAAGATCAAGGTGCCAGCTGAGTTGATTTCTGGTGAGGCTTCTCTCTCTGGCTTGCAAGTGGCCACCTTCTTGCTATATCCTTACATGGGCTCATGCACTTCTGGTGTCTCTTCCTTTTCTCCTTTGTAATATTTTTAATATATATGAATTTTTTTGTGTATGGAGTCAAATCTATTTTTCATTGTCATTTGTGTTTTCTTTTGTTATTTTTATGCTTAGAAAGCCCTTCTCCATATAGGAGACAAATGTTCATCTATTCTTTATTTTAAGGTTTCACTGTTTGTTTTGTTTTTTTTTTTGCTGCACCCACAGCATATGGAAATTCCCAGGCCAGGGATCAAATCTGAGCTGCAGCTGTGACCTATGCCACAGCTGTGACAACGCTGGGTCCTTTACCCACTGCACCAGGCCAGGGATTGAACGCATGCCTCAGCAGGAACCCAGGGCACCACAGAGACAACACTGGATCCTTAACCCGCTGTGCCATAGCAGCAGCTCCCGGTTTTTACATTTAACTGTTTAATTCATCTGGAATTAATTTTGGTATGTAGCGTGAGGGGAAAAGATCTAACCTTATTTTCAACCAAGGAGTCAATTATCTCTGAGTTGTCTATGGAATAATACTTTCTTTCACCACTGGTTTTGTAATGCTGCCATTCTTAGACAGTAAACTCTTATAAATTCTAGAGTCTATTTCTGGGTGCTTTCCATTCCATTTGAGCTATGCCACACCACTTAACACCACTTAAAGTACTGTAGGTTTATAATTTTTTACTAACTGGAGGTGAAGAAAAACCACACTACTCACTTTTCAAAAATTCCATGGCTATTTACACCTATTTATTTTTCCTGTACTTAGTAGAAGCACCTCCTAAGGCTTTTCTTTAGAAAAGTCTCTGCTGTGAAGTGGCCGGGAGACAGCACCTTACCCCTCACTGCCTCAGTTTCCTCATCTGTAAAATGGAGAAAAGAGTATCTTCTTTTGCCCAACTTCCAGTATGATTGTGGGCATCAGAGTCGATGGCTATGAGAACATTGTGGAAAAGCAAACAATGAAACGCAGTGTTTTTTACCATTGAAATAGGCAATGATGGGGAGAATGTGCGAATTAGCTATTCAGTGGATGGCGAGCTTGTGCTTGGTTTTGGAGGCTTTGGCACAGGAATCTCTCTTTGTCTCGCAGAGCGCTTCGACCACCACTGCCCCTGGGTGGGGAACTGTGTTGGAAAGAGGAACTACCGCTACTTCTACCTCTTCATCCTTTCTCTCTCCCTCCTCACGATTTATGTCTTCGCCTTCAACATCGTCTATGTGGCCCTCAGTGAGTATACAGGGCGCTGTCTGTCGTTGGAGGGGTGGGTGGTGGGAGAAGCCTTGAGGACGGCCCAGGGGAGTGGTTGTGTATTTGCGGTGGCATTTCCCATTGGGAAGGCACCAAGGACCAGTTAGAAGCCAGCACTACCATTTGCTCTTGAGCAGGGCTGCAAACCTCAGCTCCCATCCGTCAGTGTTTACTGAGTGTGTTGTCCTTCTCAGTGGCCCTCTGCCGGGGACCAGGACCGTAATTACTGCTCTGTACCTAGAGTATTGGGCATTTATGAGGTGACCCCAAAGGTTGGGGATGTATTTTTAGCTGTATGTGTCCTCTCTTCTACTTTGTAAGACCTGCCTTGTGTCAGAGGTTCTACCAAAGAAATGTCTTTTAGTAGCTCATGGTCTACTTTGGAAGATAGAAAATATACACCTGTGTGTGTGCATGTACACGTGCGCACGCACACACACACACACACACACAAAAGCCCAAAGGCAGATGGGATGTGGAGTTAAAGGAGGGGTCTTCCTCAAGGCAGCTTCCTGGTAAGAGATGAGTCCTGAGCTGAATTTTGAACAATGGAGAGATATGGATTGGTGAAGAGAGAGGATTTCTCTTAGATATTTTTGATTTTTTGCGTCTAAGAGTGGATATCCTCATCCGTGCCCGTAGCTGGAGGCTAGGGAAGGGTAGGGGAGCCAGATGCTTGGCTTGAGCCTGACTCTCTAGCCCAGTGTTGGGCCCTGCATTGGAAAGGTCAAGAGAGGTGTGACCCCTTGCCTGAACCAGGGCTTATCTCTTGCCAGCTGGTAACTAGGGAGGGAAGAAAATGAGTAGGCACTAGGATGAGTGTGTGTGTGTGTTCATTTGTTTGTTTGTTTTTACTAAAGTTACTAATCTGTCTTTCTACTCCTCCTCCCAATTTCACAGAATCCTTGAAAATTGGCTTCCTGGAGACCTTGAAAGAAACTCCTGGAACATATCCTCCCTTGGCACTATGTCCCTGTGAAGCCTCTTAAACTACTTTTCAGCGTGGTTTCTCTCTGCACTTCTCCACCATCTCATGTTTTCAGACGCCAGAGAGTGCCAACGTCTAAAATTTTTTGAATGTGGTCTTAGGAGTTCCCGTTGTGGCTCAGTGGGTTACGGATCCAGTGTCTCTATAAGGATACAGGTTCAATCCCTGGCCTCGATCAGTGGGTTAAAGAGCTGGTGTTGCCTCGAGCTTCGGCATAGGTCACAGATGCAGCTGGATCGGGGGGCCTGTGCCTGTGGCGTAGGCCGGCAGCTGTAGCTCCAATTTGACCTCTAGCCTGGGAACTTCGATTTGCCACACAGGTGTGGCCCTAAAAAGACAAAAAAAAAAAAAAAAGGTAGTCTAAGTGGTAGCACCCAGAACGGAAGATGGCCAGGGCTTAAAGGGAGGTCTTTCCTTCACTTTTGTCTCCACTGCGTCCCTCCCAAGTCCTTCTGATGTCAGGCTCAGCCCTGCCTTCTCTAGTGGGCTGTACGCAGTCTACCTCTTGTGTCACTTACTAAAAGTCCCTCCTTCCTACTACAGCTAAGGCTTATTTTTGTACAGCAGTTACATTTCTGAAAAGGAGACTCAGGTGGGATGTCTGTAAATCACCTTCTGGTTTTTTTCCCCCAATTTTTTGAATTTTTTTCCAAATTTCACCAATTTTTTCATTTATGAATGTTTTTGTTTGTTTTGATTTTGGTCACACTTGAAGCTTGCAAAAGCTCCGGGGCTAGAGCTCGAACCCACGCCCCACCAGTGACCCAAGCCACAGCAGTGACAATGCTGGATCCTTAACCCAATGAGCGACCAGGGAACTCATAAAGTTTATTTTTTGATGTGTTTTCCATGGCACCGATGGGCTCGGAACCCCTCCTAAACGTCCCTTTCGAAGATCTGATTATGAATAAACAAACCCTTTTTTTAATTACTTAATGAACTTTATTATATTTATAGGTGTACAACGTGAATATTTAACAAACTTAAATTCACTAGAGATGTCAGAGAGCTACTTGTAGTGAATAAACAGGAGTCCTTTACCTTTCCTAAGGCCTATAGCCAGTGAGTTTAGATTTCATCCGTTGTTATATATGGATTTATATTTGTGATATACATTCCAAGCGGTAAAGAGGGTGTGACTGGTGCCATGAGTATGGGCTGAGGCATCAAGTCCCCTGGTGTTGGCTTCTTCAACATTCCTTAACCTCAGCTCACTGTTCTAGAAGTCCTCATTTGCTTCTTCACACTCTGGTCCGTCGTGGGTCTGACCGGATTCCACACTTTCCTTGTGGCTCTCAACCAGACAACCAATGAAGATGTGAGTCAGCTTTTCTCTCCTCATCACATATTCTTCCACCAAAAGCCTGTTCGCTAATTACCTGCTAGAGAACTAAGTCTCCAGGGCCTGGGAGGTTGAGGCAGGCAGAAGCCAGGTATGGCGACTGTGAGGTCAGATGTGTGCAAGAGAAAGCAGACTGGTTTGTTCGCAGCTGAATGCCTGTAGGGAATTCGGAAGAAGGGATTGAATGGTTACTGGGCACAAGGTCTTCGGCATTTCGTAGGCCCTTGAAGGCTAACTGGTGCCTCTGGATTTGGAACGGAGAGGGACGGTTGCATTGAATTAAATTAAAAAGTTACCCGACCAGTCCATGTTCATTGTCAGAAAATACAAATGAGCCCAGAATAGCAAATAAGTCCCTGTAATTTTACCTCCAAGACGTCACCATTATTAAGGGTATGATCTGTAGTCTTCTAGACTTGTCTAGACTTGTTCCCATGTTTGTGTGAATAGATTATGTATCTTTAAATAGAAATAATACATAATGTTCGGTTATCTGCTTTTTTCACTCTATTGTGAATATTTTTCCGTGGCTATGCACATTTCTTTTTTTTTTCCCTATTGTGGTAAAAGACATAATATAAAATGTACCATCTTAACCATTTTTAAGTGTGCAGTTCAATGGCATTACTGTATTCACATTGTGCAACTGTTACAGCCATCCATCTCCAGAATGTTTTCATCTTCCCGTGCCACATGTATTTCTTCAACATAATGTTTAATGTAAGCCTTGGCTTTTATCTTACAGATCAAAGGCTCATGGACAGGGAAGAATCGTGTTCAGAATCCCTATAGCCATGGCAACATTGTGAAGAACTGCTGTGAAGTGTTGTGTGGCCCCTTGCCCCCCAGGTATTTGGAGGTCCTGGAACTCTGGGGACAAGCAACTTGACCCGATCCTGTTACTTGATGGATTCTGAACATGGCCTCTTGCTGTCAGAGAGGTCTTGCCCGGGATTGTCCTCGGTGCCAGATCTACATGGACCGTAGACCATGGGCTGGTTGAAGGGCTGACCTTGCATTCTTATTTCATGTTTGTTCCCTTGGTAATGTGGTCTTCCCCGGTTTGTGAAAGGAAAAGTGAATGGAAGGCAGGAGACGTGTGCTAAGATCAGGCTGGACTGCCCAAGGGCAGCTTTCCGTTTTCCAGCACAGACAGCGGGCCGGGTGGGTGTGGAGGTGGAGGCAAAGTGCTTTTGTTAACGCTCCCGTCTCCTTCAGCGTGCTGGATCGGAGGGGTATTTTGCCACTGGAGGAAAGTGGAAGTCGGCCTCCCAGTACTCAAGAGGCTAGCACCAGCCTCTTGCCTCAGAGCCCAGTAAGTGTTCCTGATTTTTTAAGGCTTTTAGACTTTAAGACTGAGCCGGGGATAGAGGATGCAGGCTAAATTTACACCTTAGAGATATAATTAGGCAGTTCCGTGTCCAGTCACTCCAACTTCCCTGTCTCTGATTCTGCCCTAACATTGCCCTAAGATCTTTGTGCCCTTGACATAGGTTAAGATGGAGTCATCTCTTCAATATTCTGCTGGTGCTAGGAATACACCAGAGAACAAGGCACACGATGCCCCCGCTCTTAAGGAGTTCGTTGTCTAGTGAGGACGAGAGACGAGAAAACAAGCCCTGTTTAAAATGTAGGATTCACTGGTTTGTAGTATATTCACAGAATTGTGCTATCATCACAGCAATCAATTTTGAAACATCGTCATTGCCTTACCCCTGAAAATCCCTGTACCCATTAGCAGTCACTCTCCCTTTCTCCCTACTTCCCTCAACCCCAACACTAGGCAACTATTAATCTGCTTTCTTTCACTGTAGACTTGCTTCTTCTGTGCATTTCATATAAATAGAATCATATCATTCTGTGGTCTTTTGACTGGGTTCTTTCATTTAGCTTTGTGTTTTCAAGGTTCATCCATGTAGCACTACTTCATTCCTTTGTATGGCTGAATAATATTCCATTATATGGCCAGACCACGTTTTATTTATCCATTTGTCAACTGATAGGCATCTAGGTTGTTTCCACCTTTTAGTTATTATGAATAATGCCGCATGAACGTGTCTGTGCAAGTTTTTACATGGGCATAAATTTTTCATTTCTCTTGGCATTATACATGGGATTGAAATTCCTTGGTTATATAATAACTCTTGTGTTTAACCTTTCGAGGAACTGCTGTACTGTTTTCCGAAGTGGCTGTACCATTTTTCATCCCCGCCAGTAGCATATGAGGGTTCCAATTTCTCTATATCCTCGGCAACACTTGTCATTATCATCCAACATTTTTTTTTTGGTCTTTTTGCCTTTTTCTAGGGCCACATTCGTGGCATATGGAGGTTCCCAGGCTAGGGGTCCAATCGGAGCTGTAGCTGCCGGCCTATGCCACAGGCAACGCGGGATCCAAGGCACGTCTGCGACTTACACCACAGCTCACGGCAACGCCGGATCCGGATCGTTAACCCACTGAGCGAGGGCAGGGAACGAACCTGAAACCTCATGGTTCCTAGTCGGGTTCGTTAACCACTGAGCCATGACGGGAACTCCTATCATCCACATTTTGAGTCTAACCTACATCCTAGCAGGTGTGAAGCGGTATCTTACTGTAGATATGATTTGCATTTTCCTGATGAATAATGAGATTGAACATCTTTTCATGAGTTTATTGGCCATTTGTATATCTTCTTTGGAGAAATGTCTATTCAGATACTTTGTGCATTTTTTTTTTATGGCCGCCTACAGCACATGGAGGTTTCCAGGCTAGGGGTCGAATCAGAGCTGCAGCTGCCAGCCTACACCACAGCCACAGCAACACCAAATCTGAGCCACATCTGCGACCTACACCGCAGCTTGCAGCAATGCCAGATCCTTAACCCACTGAGTGAGGCCAGGGATCGAACCCACAACTTTATGGTTCCTAGTCGGATTCGTTAACAACTGAGCCACGACAGCAACTCCTGTCCATTTTTAAATTGGATTGTTTAAAATATTTTATTGTTCAGCCAAAAGAGTTCTTTATTCTGTATATAAGTCCTTATCAGAGAAATGATTTGCGAATATTCTCCCATTCTGTATATTTTTTCACTTTCTTGTTGGTGTCCTTTGAAGCACAAAAAAATTAAATTTAGGTGTACTCTTTTTTTTCTTTGTTGCTTGTGCTTTTGTTGTCAGATATAAGAAATCATTGCCTAATCTACTATCATGAAGACTTATGCCTCTGTTTTCTCCTAAGAGTTTTATAATTTTAGCTCTTACATTTAAGCCTTTATTCATATATTGTGTGAGGTAGGGGACTCAAATTATTTCTTTTGCATGTGGATATCCAGTTGTCTCAGCAGTATTTGTTGAAGATTGTTCTTACTCCTCTGAATTTCTTGGCACCCTTGTCAAAAATCAATTGACTGTAAATGTGAGAGTTTGTTTCTGGACTGTCAGTCCTGTTTCTTTGATCAATATGTATATTCTTATGCCGGAATTACACTGTCTGGATTAGTATAGACTTGTAGTAAGTTTTTAAATTAGAAAGTGTGAGTCCTCCAAATTTATTTATTTATTTATTTTGCTTTTAAGGGCCGCGCCCATGGCATATGGAGGTTCAGTGCCGGCGTACACCATAGCCACAGCAGCACTGGATTCGAGCCATGTCTGCAGCCTATACCACAGCTCACAGCAACGCTGGATCCTCAACCCACTGAGCGAGGCCAGGGATCGAACCCACTTCCTCATGCATCCTAGTTGGGTTCGTTAATTGCTGAGCCATGAAGGGAACCCCCACATTTATGTTTTATTCAGTTGTTTTGGCTGTGCTCCCTTGAATTTCTATATGAATATTAGGATCAGCTTGTCAATTTCTACAAAGAAGCCAGCTGGAATTTTGTTGGGGATTGCACTGAATCTATAGATCAATTGGGGGAGTACTGTCATCCTAGTTAAGATTAAGTCTTCTGAGCCATTAACATGGGCTGTCTTTTCATTTATTTAAATCTTTAATTTCTTTTAACAGTGTTTGTGGTTTTCAGAGTATAAGTTTTACACTTCTTTTGTTATCCTTATTCATATATATATATATATATATATATATTTTGTCTTTTTGCCTTATCTAGGGCTGCACCCGCGGCATATGGAGGTTCCCGGGCTAGGGGTCTAACGGGAGCTGTAGCCGCTGGCCTTCGCCACAGCCACAGCAACGCGGGATCCGAGCCGCGTCTGCAACTTAACACCACAGCTCACGGCAACGCCGGATCCTTAACCCAGTGAGCAAGGCCAGGGATCACACAACCTCATGGTTCCTAGTCGGATTCGTTAACCACTGAGCCATGACGGGAACTCCCATATATACTTTATTTTTTTGATGTTATTATGAATGAAATTATTTTGAGCTGTTCGTTGGGAGTATGTAGAAATACACTTGAATTTTGTATCCTGAAACCTTTCTGAAGTTATTGGTTCTAATAGATTTTTAGTGGACTTGAACTTTCTTTTAAAATCAAATCCTGGGGTTCCCGTCATGGTGAAGCAGAAACAAATGCAGCCAGAAACTATGAGGTTGCGGGTTCTGAGTGCGGTGTCGGTGGTGCAGTGTGTGTGGATTAGCTCCACTTGGGTTTTGAGGGAGAGCCTCGTGTTGAAGTCGATCCCTTTTCCTTCTCAGGCCCCGACAGAACATCTGAGCGCGAATGAGATGCCGGAGGACAGCAGCACTCCTGAGGACATGCCGCCCCCAGAGCCCCCAGAGCCTCCGCAGGAGGTGACCGATGCTGAGAAGTAGCCCATCTGTGGAAGAGACTTTTGTTGTGTTCAATTAGGGCTGTGAGAGATTTAAGGGGAGAAGATAAACCTGAGACAAAGAGCAAGTAAGCTGTCCCTATTACCGTTTTTCCTTTGGTCTTTATTCACCCAGTTGTAAACTGGCATTTTCTCGCTGCAGACTTTTTTTAATTTCTGGACTCCAAGCAGTCACAGAAGATGTCAGTCACCTCTGGTAACTGGACAGATGGGTCCCTTGGACCCTGGCACTAGTTTTCCATGGCCTCAGCCACGGAGCCTCCCTACACTCCCCTCTTCCAGCTCTCCTGCTTGGGGTCACTGGCCCAATTCTGGGATTCAAGGTTCTTGAGACTGGCTCAGGTCCTCTCAAGCTGCTGCACACCACGAATCCAGAGGCGGTCACAGAGAGCTCCGGCCGGGGAATTCTGACTGGATTCTCGGGGCCTTCGGAGTTGAGAAGGATGGACAGTGTGGGGGCAGGATTCTCCTGGCTACTAAGTGCCAACATTGCCAGCAAATCCGTTCAGGAATGGGGCACATAGCTCCCACTCGTGTTACTCATGTAGCTTCTCCTTTGTCACCCGTCCACTCTCTAACACCCAAGCCCACTCTTTTCCAGTGAGATATATGTAAGTAGCTGCAGTATAGGTAACAATTTACATTTCTCGTAGAACTACCCAGAAACTTTCTAATATCCGTGCCATTCTCAACGAGAACTTAGGAGAGGCCAGTGGCCTGGCCCCTCGCACTCTCTGTCTCATCTCTCCTCCTCTCTCTCGTCAGCCCCCTTTCATTTGTTTTCCTCTGACTCCTGCTCCCGTCTAGGAGTGGGAGCGGCAGTAATAACGGTCTGCACTTTGGGGGTTCCTTTTCCTCAGAGGAAGCCCGAGTGCTCACGCGAACACTACCCCCTCGGACTCCCTGTGTGAGGCCCGCCGAGGCCCTGTATGCACAAATGGGGAAACCAAGGCACAGAGAGGGTGTCCTCTCCTCTCCTCTCCCCTTACGTCCCCTCGAAAAAGAAAAAAAAAAAAAGGATAACCAGTACTTGCATTAGGCCTCGGCTGCGCAAGGCGGCAAAGCCCCGCACTGCTGCCCCCGGGTGGCCCACTCCAAGGCTTTGGCCCACCTCGGGCTTGGTAACCACACCCGGGCCGTCCTCCGGGCCCCGCTCTTCCAGCACTTCCACCGGCAGAGTCCCAGAGCCGCTTCCCCCTGGGGGTGGGCGGTGGCCCCCAGCCAGCTCTGCTCAGGACCTGCTCTATTTCAGGGAAGAAGATTTATGTATTATATGTGGCTATATTTCCTAGAGCACCTGTGTTTTTCTCGAAGCCAGGGTCCTGTCTGGATGACTTATGGGGAGGGAGGGAGTGTAAACCAGAACTTTTAATCTATTGGAAGGTGATTAAACTGTGTCTAATGCAAACTGCCTGCCTCCTCCTTCCCCCCTTCCATTTCAGGAACCACCGCGGGGGGTGTCTTTGGGGGGGTGGGGGGTGGAGAGGGGGTGGGGGTTGAAGGGGTTGCTTGTTACTACCCGCATTTCCATTTTCCAGGGGACCCTTGGATCGGAGAGCTCCCAAACTCTCCAGTGATCTATTCCACCTCCTGGGTTGAAGTTTACCTTATTCTGGACTGTGGACAAAGGGCTCCCAAGGCCATGTACAGTGTTAGCAAGATCAGCAGGGCAGGGAGTTTTATTAAATTAAGAGAACGGGTTCTTTATGAGGGTATTGCTTTTATGCAGATGGATGCTGTTAATCACAAGTGAGTCTTGGTTATTAAAGCAGGCTCATCAGGCCTAAATATTTCGTTAGTGATCTTTTACAAGTGATGGTATATATTTCTTTTCAAATGGTCTGTAATCGAGGTTCCTTACCAATTTCTGTCTCACTCTTCCCAGTTAATGGGAAGTAATGAAATTTGGCTGCTCCCAGATTTTTCTCTACACCTGCCTATTTTCCTTGGAGCAGGATTTGAGGTTAGCAATCCTAAGAGGGAGAAAGGGAGACTGGGACTCTGACTAGATTCCTCTCCTATCTGCCTCTACTTTCCCATTCTTTTTCTGGCTCTCTCAATGTTGTCCCTGTGGTTACATATTAGTTTAGTTCAGAATAAGGCCCAGCCAGAGAGTCGAGAAGATATTAGATTTTTTTTTCAATTAACCTGCCGCTCAGATGAACCCATTTTCAGGCAGTCCCTGGCCATGTCCTCTCCCCTCTGCCAGCTCGCTAGAGCCGCCCTTCTGTTGACCCTTGAGCCAGTTAGAGAAGCTTTCTTTTTCTGAAGTGAAGAGTCAAAATGGAAACCCCTTATCGCGGATGTGAAATGAGTTTTTGCTGTTGAAGTTTCTGCTTTTTCCTAGTCTCTGCCCTTGTCCTTTTCCTTTACAAATCCTCTGCATTTAAGACCTTGGCCTGAAGAGCTGTCCCATTCATACCAGCTGGGTCTGTTCCTAGTCTGAGTTCTGATCAGAGGGGAGATTGAAGAATGGCTCCTTCCCTGGGGAATAGGCCTTAAATTGTTCCCTCTTTCAATGGCTGACATTCTTGCCACCTCCCTCCTTCCTCCCCATTCCTTAGGTTTCCTCTGCACCCCGCTTCCCCAGGCCAGGTTGGTTGGCAGGAATCCAAAACCTCTGGGGACTGGTGGAATTTGGCTCCTCAGGACCTGTTTTGTTTGGTTTTGTTTGTTTGGTCGCATGCCATGCAGGCGTGTGGAAGTTCCTGGGCCAGGGCCCAGGGATCGAACCCAGGCCACAGCAGTGACAACACTGGATCCCTAGCTGCTAAGCCACCAGGGAACTCCTTTGGGACCTTTTTTTTTTTTCATGTCCGCTTGGCCCTGGGGCCCTTCTTGCACAGAGAACACTTTCTTCTGCTTTGCTTCTTTTTCCCTAGCTGCAGCGGTGAGTTCTAATCCCATAACAGCTAAATTCCATTCTTCCTGACTTTTCTGCCTTTACACCTAAGGCCTCTTTTCCTACTCACCAAATCTCTTTACCTTGTTGGGGGAGAAAAGAAGTTCTTTGTTTTGATATCTATTTTCTAACTTAAATGCAATTTAATATGTCAACCTCTGCACTTTTGTGTGAATCTAGAAATGTGTATGTTTGGTGGGTTTTTCACTCTCTGGTGTTTTGTAATAAATCCTTTTCGGCGGCGGGGGACTGGGGGAAGCCAATTAACGAAGTAGACCTGAATGGTTTTAGAAATACAGGGGTGTCTTTCTTTGTGCTTCTGCCTCATTTCTTTACTTGTGCCCTAGTGCGAGTGACCGGACCCCTCCCCCACCTTCTGACCCCCTTCCTCTGAGAGGGCCCTCAGCCTAGTGGGACAGAGAGAGGGACCTTACCGCATCTGGTACCTCTCTGGGACCACTTGGATTGGCTCAGCTGGTAACTTAGCAACCTAACCCTCCTCCCTCTCCCCATGGCCTGGCCCTGTTAGTCCTTTTCTTCCAGCTCAGTTCATTTTGTACCCCTGAGGCTGGGGCCAGGCTAGGGGAGAATCACCAAGGGATTATAGTAAATGATCTTAAAAAAGTGATAATTTGCTCTTGTGCTTTCGTGTTGCTAAAGAAGACCAGTGCTTCCAATAATTCAAAAAGCCGTAAGGATACATTCTAGTAATGGCTTGCTGTCTTAGGCAATGGGTTTTGGAAACAGCATCAAAGACTAAAGCTGAGAATATCATTAGTTTTAAAGGAAGCAAGCCCAGCTCACAAAGAAGGGAAGAGTCATTGCGTTGTTCGTGCTCTGGATAAATATGAAAGAGGAATTAGAAGTAGAAATCTGCTTCTGTAAACA
This sequence comes from Catagonus wagneri, assembly GCA_004024745.2. NCBI lineage: Eukaryota > Metazoa > Chordata > Mammalia > Artiodactyla > Tayassuidae > Catagonus > Catagonus wagneri. The sequence goes on along the minus strand of PVHT020000015.1, from coordinate 34,695,341 downwards.
GTCAAATGCCCTGTAGGACATCAATGTTGGTAGAAAAATGTAGCATAATTATCCGGGTCAAATTATTATCCAGATAAACTCAAAACGTATTTTTACCATTTTAATGTCAGACACTGAATTTCCAGTTATGCAGTAATTGTGTAAATTGAGGGAAGATGATACTTCAGAACTTTACCAAGAGTTGTGACTTTTAAAAGTCATGTCACCAGGAGTCCCCCTCTGTGGTGCAGTGGAAACGAATCTGACTAGTACCCATGAGAATGCAGTTTCAATCCCAGGCCTCACTCAGTGGGTTAAGGATCTGGCATTGCCGTGAGCAGCGGTGTAGGTCGCAGACACGGCTCGTATCCCGCGTTGCTGTGGCTGCGGTATAGACCAGCAGCTGTAGCTCCCATTCAACCCCTAGCCTGGGAACTTCCATATGCCACCAGTGCGGCCCTGAAAGCAATGCCATTCATGGCTTTTTTTTTTTTTTTTTCTGGTAGTTTTAGGGCCTCACCCGCAGCATATGGAAGTTCCCAGGCTAGAGGTCTAATCAGAGCTGCAGCTGCCGGCCTACACCACAGCTCGTGGCAACGCCGGATCCTTTAACCCACTGAACGAGGCCAGAGATCGAACCCGCATCCTCGTGGGTACTAGTCAGATTCTTAACCCACTGAGCCACAATGGGAACTCCCCATTCATGGGTTTTTAAGTTGCCAATACCACGTACCTGTCTAAGTCATGTCACAGTGAATCTACAGATTCACTGTGGAAGCATCTGACTATTAGATCTTTCAGTATGTTCTTGCACAGGCATTACGTACTGGAATATATATTATCTTATTTTGGTTTGGGGGTTTTTTTGGCCATGCTTGCAGCATATAGAAGTTTCCAGGCCAGGGATCAAACCCGTGCCACAGCAGTAACAATGCCAGATCCTTAACCTGCTCAGTCACCAGGGAACTCCTGAAATATAAATTATCTTATTATACACTGTTGTTTTTATTTCTCCTTTATACTATAGTTAGTGTATTATATTGCTATTCTGGAAATTGTATGTATATTAACTATGAAGTTCATTTCAGGGTGGCAAAGGGTACATTACAAAATATTGTATGTACCAAGGGAAGGGTGGGGCTGATAGGGTTGAAAACTGTTGGACTAGATTATCTCAAAGGTTCCTTTCTACCTCCAAATATTTAGAAAACTCAGAAAATCAACAAAAATCCCCCATTCCCTTACACTTTTTAATGTGCTTCTTAAATTCTGAAAGTAATAAATTTAAAAGTAACACATGTTGGAGTTCCCTGGTGCCCTAGTGGTTGGGGATTTGGCATTGTCACTGCTGTGGCATGGGTTCGATCCCTGGCCTGGGAACTTCGGTGTGCCACAGGTACGGCCAAAAAATACCACGTGCTGAAATTTTTGAGAAGACAGGACAGTAAAATTAAAAAGAAATCACTCATGGAGTTCCCGCTGTGGCACAACGGGATCGGCGATGTGTCTGGAGCACTGGGATACAGGTTCGATATCGGCCTGGCACAGTGGGTCAAGGATCCAACATTCACACTGTGGCTGCAACTGCAGCGCAGATCTGATTCTTAGCCTGGGAACTCCATGTATCATGGGATGGCCAAAAAGAAAAAAATCACTCAAAAACTCATCACCAAAGATAATAATCACTGTTAATGTTTGGTGTATTTCTGTGCATATATGTATTTGAAGATAACTAGAATTCAACTATAAATATGGTTTTGTAGTCCTCTTTTTTTGAACATTTTCCATGTCATTATAAATTATTTGAAAATACTTCTTTTTTCTTGTCCTTTTTTAGGGCCACACCCGTGGCATATGGAAGTTCCCTAGTCAGGGATCGAATCGGAGCTGTAGCTGCCGGCCCGCGCCACAGCCACAGCAACGCCAGATCCAAGCTGCATCCGAGACCTACGCCACAGCTCACAATGCCAGATCCTTAACCCAGTAATCGAGGCCAAGGATCGAACCCACGTCCTTGTGGATACTAGTCAAGTCCCTTACTACTGAGCCACTACAGGAACTCCTGAAAATGCTTCTTAATGTCTCCTTAGTATGTACATTACCTTTCCCCTATTGTCAGACATTTAGGAGTCTCCAGCTTTTGGGTTTTTTTTTTTTTTTTTTCGGCTGCACCCGTGGCATATGGACGTTCCTGGGCCAGGGATCAAATCCTAGCTGTATCTGTGACCTATGCCACAGCTGCAGCAATACCGGATCCTTAACCCACTGTGAGCTGAGGATCGAAATGGCAATGCCATGAAGACTGGATCAGTAACCCACTGCACCACAGGGGAACTCCTCCAACTTTTCATTAATGTAAATATTGCTGTGATGAACTTCCTTATATATGGTTGTTCTGTGATTATATTCTTAGGATAGATTCCTAGAGGTGGAATTATGGAGTCAAAGGGAGTGCTCTTTTTAAATGCTTTTGATGGGAGTTCCCGTCGTGGCGCAGCAGTTAACGAATCCGACTAGGAACCATGAGGTTGCAGGTTCGATCCCTGGCCTTGCTCAGTGGGTTAAGGATCCGGCGTTGCCGTGAGCTGTGGTGTAAGTTACAGATGCGGCTCAGATCCCGCGTTGCTGTGGCTGTGGCGTCGGCCGGCGGCTACAGCTCCTGTTAGACCCCTAGCCTGGGAACCTCCATGTGCTGCGGGTGCGACCCTAAAAAGCAAAAAAAAAAAAAAAATTTGGTGAATACATGTTGAAAACCAATCATGCGCTAGGATTAACTTCAGGAGAAATTGCATTGCAGACCCCATTCTCTCGTGAGCTGAGAAACAACAACGATTTTAAGATTTTTTTTTTTTTTGCCATTTTGGATGAATTTTCCCAACGATCTCTCCATTTGAGGCTTTGTCCTGGTGATCTCTCAGTTTAGCCAGACTATATATGGTCAGGCTGATATTGGGTTTTTGTTTTAAATGTAAGTCTCTTAAATCTCCCTCCAGACCTCTGCACTTAGGTTGAACTGATGATGAGGTTTCTTTAACACAGAAAGTCAGGAAGTTGCCTCGCAGGGTTCCCACAGTCAAATTGCCTGTCCCTTTGTGAGGGCCATTGCTCCTGGCTCTTTCTACACTCTCCGCTCTCTGTGGCAGGTCCCAGAGGCAATGGTATACAAATGCTATATTGGTGACTGTGAAATTATAGGAAAAGGTGAAGCCTACATATCAAGTGCTATAGAATTCCGTTTATTTAGGGCCTTCCTGGAGGAGGAGTTTTGGCTGGGTCTAGAGGGGAGGCAGTTCCTTCCCACTTGATTGTGTTGTTGCCTGAATAATACTTAAGCTAAGGTAGCTTCTATTGTGAAGGCGTGGTGGGAGGGCCACTTCTTTTCTTCAGCTGGGAAACTTCATACCTCATCCTGAATTTCCTGACCTAGGAGGCAGGAAGGTGTTGGACCTCACCGAAACTACCGTGATCACTGCCCTTTTTTGCCCATTACAGGCCTCTTTTAGCTTTTGTTTTAAGGTTCTTGGTCTCTACTGGCCTCAGTGTAGCCTCTGCTTCTGTGAAACACTTGGGCGGGGTCTCTATGAGAGAGTCTGGGGAGTTCCCTTTGTGGCTCAGCGGGTTGAGAACCCGGCAGAGTGTCCATGAGGATGTGGGTTCGATCCCTGGCCTCGCCCAGTGGCTTAAGGATCTGGCGTTGCCACAAGCTGCAGTGTAGGTCACAGATGTAGCTTGGATCCCGCATTGCTGTGGCTGTGGTGTAGGTTGGCAGCTGTAGCTCCGATTAACCCCTAGCCCAGGAACTTCCATATGCCACAGGTGCAGCCCTAAAAAAACAAAAAAACAAAAAAGAGGAATTCCCTTCGTGGCTCAGTGGTTAACGAATCCGACTAAGAACCATGAGGTTGCGGGTTCGATCCCTGGCCTTGCTCAGTGGGTTAAGGATCCAGCGTTGCCATGAGCTGTGGTGTAGGTTGCAGACGCGGCTTGGATCCCGCGTTGCTGTGGCTGTGGCGAAGGCCGGCGGCTACAGCTCCTGTTAGACCCCTAGCCTGGGAACCTCCATATGCCACGGGTGCGGCCCTAGAAAATGCAAAAAGCCAAAAAAATAAAAGAGAGAGAGAGTCAGAAGCAGTGGCTGGGCCCTGTTTCAGACCCTGCTGCTCTAGGGTTTGGACGGTGGCAGGTGAAGGAATTTGTGGAGGTGAGAGCCTTTGTTGTGGCGGTGTGTGGGACCTACCTGGGAAAGTTCAAGGTATTGTCGTGAAAAACAGAGGCAGCGAGTGAGAGGGGAGATGGTTTAGCTGGAATGTGCTGATACCCCCAACTGCTTCCCATGGTGGGCTGAACTACTGAGGAGCTGGCTAGACTCTAAACTCTCTTGTTGTGCCTGGCCGTTCTCCTCTTCCTTCTAGCAGCCCATTGATGTCCAAGGGAGGTGCCTAAAATAAGTCCGCTATCCAGGGTTGACCATCGTGCTGTGGGCTGGCCAGAGGCTGCCCCAGGCTTCTCAGGTAGACTTTCACCCCATGACCCACCTCTCTGGACACCAGAGCTGGCACCCTATACCCTGAATCCCAGCACCCTCTGGGAGCTTCGACAGAGCCTGTCTCTGGACCACAGCAGTTAGTCTGCAGACAAGCACATGTCAGCTTGGCCTTTGTGCCCATTCTTGAGCTCAGTACATTGGAGGTCACAAAAAAGGTCAAAGAACCCCAGCATTTATTGTTACTATGTGCTGAGAACTTTATACACTATCTTGTTAATTTTTCTGACGACCCCAAGAGGTAGGTATTATTAGCTCATTCTTCCTTTCTTTGTTATTTAATTTTTACTTACTTTATTTTATTTATTTATTTATTTATTTATTTATTTATTTATTTATTTATTTATTTTATTTATTTTGCATTTTAGGGCCGCATATGGAGGTTCCCAGGCTAGCGGCTGAATTGAAGCTACAGCTGCTGGCCTACACCACATCCATAACAACGTGGGATCTGAGCCACCTCTGCGACCTACACCGCAGTTCATGGCAACGCCAGATCCTTAACCCACTGAGCGAGGCAAGGGATCGAACACGCAACTTCATGGGTCCTAGTCGGATTCATTTCCGCTGTGCCATGACGGGAACTCCTTAAATTATTTTAAAATTGAGATATAATTAATATACAGCATTGTGTAAATTTAAGGTATGCGATGTATTGACTTTATATATTTATGTATTGCCGTATAAATCATTATTCTTATTTTATAGAAAAGAAGTATACCTGTATATAGTTACCTGAAATTTTGTAACTAGTGACTAGTGGAACCAGGATCGGAAGACACTTTAGCTTAACTCCAAAGCCTTCGCTCTGGATCACTACACTACCTAGGGGCCCAAGGTGAGATGGGCCTTGAATGGAGTGCAATGGAGGTAGCCGGACGGGGACACGTCACCACTTATTGAGCGTGGATTTTATGCTCAACAGCGCACTCGGTATTTTACATAAACTAGTTCATTCAATCTGTATAACAATCCCACGAGGCTCCACTGTACTGATGTGGCCAGTAAGGCTCAAGGAGGTTAAGTGGCTTGTCCAAGGTGACCCAGCTAGTGAGTGACAGAGCCGAGACTTGAATTCAGGTTGACCAGAGCTACTAACCGCTAGGCCTTGTCTGCCCTAGAGGAGCCTCCACTTGCTGGAGGGACCCAAAGGGCACAGGCAGAAGGCCATTGTCCTCAGGAGCCAGCCCACCCCCATCCTTCCAAGGGGAGCTGGAGGCTGTGACTCCCAGAGCCTCTGACATCCCAGACTGGGGCTGGGGGAGAGGGTCTCCCGCTGTGAAGACCCGGCCTCATGGACACCAGCCCTCGGTTTGCTGGGCTCTGGGCGCCCCTTGGCATCTTCTGGACATCCGTGGGGCTGCACAGGGGCCTCCAGCAGCCCTGCCTGCAGGAGGGGCTTTGAGCCCTGGGCTGCAGACCCGCAGGGGCACTGCCTCTCTTGCTCTCAGGATCTGGCCTATGGTCTACGCTTCCTCACCAGCCCCTCCCAGAGCCCTGTGATCACTGGAGCCCTTACACAACCACCCACTTTCAACCTGTATTCGACCCACCGGCCCAACTGAAGTGCTGTAACTCTGACATGTCCCCTATTCCCCTCCCCAGAGTAGGGGAGGGCTTCAAAACATCATTTTCTCAGTCATTCCTCTTATTCTTCTACTTTCCATTACCCAGTGTGGAGCTAATAGGTATTACTCTGGGGGTTTAAAAGATGTAGGAGTGTCCTCTGATAGGCTCCCCTTGGCGTGTATGGATTTTAAGCACTTTGAGTCTTACTCACCCCCACTATCTTTCCAGAAGCCTGTATCAAAAGGCAGCAGGATAATGACCTTGCTGCTACCTTAAATTGGAGGCTTGGGTCTGTTTGTTTATTTAGTTAGTTTCGTTGTTTTCTAAAACCGAAAGCTTTCCTTCTTATAGATATAAAAATAATACTTTTGGAGTTCCCTTGTGGTGCTGTGGGTTAAGGATCTGGCTTTGTCAGTGGCTCTGGTCACAGCTGTTGAGTAGGTTCGATCCCTGGTCCAGGAACTTCCACATGCCTTGGGCATGGCCAAAAAAAATACTTTTGAAATTCAAATAGGAATGTATTAGATGAACACTTATCACCCTCACTCCCCCAGTCCCACACAGCCCCTCACACAAGATCACCACTGGTAACCATTTGGTGCAGATCTTTTTGGTCTATTTATTTATTTATTTATTTATTTATTTATTTATTTATTTATTGTCTTTTGGCTTTTTTTAGGGCCACACCCATGGCATATGGAGGTTCCCAGGCTAGGGGTCCAATCAGAGCTGTAGCCGCCGGCCTACGCCACAGCCACAGCAACGCGGGATCCGAGCCGCGTCTGCAGCCTACACCACAGCTCGTAGCAACGCCGGATCCTTAACCCACTGAGCGAGACCAGGGATTGAACCTGAGTCCTCACGGATGCTAGTCAGATTCGTTTCTGCTGAGCCACTACGGGAACTCCTGGTCTTTAATTTAAATTGTGTATGTTTTCCTTTTCTTAAATAATAATGGAATCGGCCTATAGATAAAGTTTATTACTTTCTTTTCTCCCATGACAGCACATGGACTTCCTTTATAACAAGAATATTTTTATGTTATTTGTATAATTTTAAAATTTCAAGTTAAACAATAAAGGATCATAAAGATTTTCCCCGTGTCATTAAATATTTTCCTGCAACATCCTGTTTAATGATATAGTGTGAAGGAACCATAATGTATCTAATTCCCCATTTGCATTGTTTCCAATTTCTTACACAAAGCTGGCTTGAATGTCTTTGTCCATATATCTGTGTACATCTGTGTAGCTTTTTTTTTTTCTTTTTACAGCTGCACCCGTGGTATATGGAGGTTCCCAGGCTAGGGGTCTAATTGGAGCTGCAGCTGCCGGCCTACACCACAGCCACAGCAACGCCAGATCTGAGCTGCACCTGCAGCTTGCAGCAACGCCGGATCCTTAACCCATTGAGCCTGAGGCCAGGGATTCGAACCTGCATCCTCATGGACACTATGTTGGGTCTTTAACCTGCTGAGCCACAATGGGAACTATGTGTGTGGCTCTTTGCATGGCTGGAATCCTAGGAAGGGAACGGCTGGTTCAGACGGTGCCAGAGGCCCATCACAGAGGGATAGGTTGCGCTCCAGGGGCGGCCGGCTGAGAGCTTTCGGGCTTCCCACCCAGCATTTTCAACCTGTCTGATCCTGTTTCCCCTGTGAATTGGGAAGATGACGGTACCTACGGGGGTGGGGGGGTGGGGGGACAGGAGGATTGTAGGAGAGATACGGGCAAAGCCCGTGGGGCCCAGCACATTTCCGTGCTTATGATAAAACGGCAAGTATTCAGTACCATTAGGGCGGTGAAGCCGTTTGGGCTCCTCATTTCTTTGGTGAGGACGATGCTGCAGTTTCCTGACACCGCAGCCAGTAAGGGCAGTGGGACTAGGGCAGCTGAGAATAAAGCCTAGAAGTAGAGAGGCCTTGTCTTCACTCTGCCAGCAGCTCGCACTCATCTGCCCTCCCTAATGCAGTTAATACCGGAGAGAAACAAAGGGAGCCAGGGACCCTGTCTCCACCCACCTCCCAGAAGATGGTGCGGCTTCAGTGGGCACACAGAGGGGCCCAGGATGAGGTGGCCTTAGAGGGAAGGCCTGGCTCACTGCAAATCTCCCCCTCTTGGACTTGGGACAGCCCCTTCCTCCCTGGGGGCAGTGGGCAAGGCGCTTGTAAATGAAGTGCCCACTCTCAGACCTCAGCAAGGCAGGTGGCCTCTGGAGCCTAAGCTCTGAGGAGGGCTGGTTATTGGGTCAGCAGTGTCAAGGGCACTAGAGCTTCTTCAGGGAAGGGACAGATGCCCTGGAAGGGCCGTGGAGGACATTTTGCCGAGTTGGTCTTCCATCCCCTGCCCCCAACACCACCCTGGAACAATGAACAGACAGTCATTGAGTTCTACTGTTTATTGCTATTAACCCTTCTCCCCGCACCCCGTTATATTTACAACCCAAACATTCCCCCAAGATACCTTCTACCAGAATTCCTGGTAGTAGGTCCGGAAGTGTGTCCACTAGGCAGCCGATCCAAGACGTGGGCACAAGGGTTACTCTCGGAATTGAGGGTACAGACTTGGCACTGGGGTCGAGGGAGGCCCCTACCAACAGATACTCTCCCTCCCCTTCTGAAGTTCAAGGTACATCAACACCTGTAGCAGAGCAAAGGTGGAGTAGTAGACTCCCCAGTGTCAAGCTTTGTGCTGTCCCGGCCCGGACCTGCATTCGGCTTCCGGGGGGGCCCTGCTATCCTTGGAAGCCAGATCTGGCCATGTGCCATCAGCCTTGGGGGAAACGTCATTGAGGAGCTGGGAGTGGAAGGTGGGGGGCACATTGTCTGAGGTATGGGCATTGTTTTAAGCTTGGGGGAGTTGCAGCTTGGCCTGAGTTACTCGGAGAGGTATGCAGAGGATAAGCGGGAGGAGCCAAGGCCCCTCCAGCCCCCTCAGTGAAACCCACTGGTGTCCTGGGCTGCAGGGAACAGGACAGCAGGCACTTAATGTCACAGAGTGTCAGAGCTGGCAAGGCCTTCAGCAACCAGCCATTCTTATCCTGACTTTCATTCTTACCCTGACCGGTCCTCCACCCAGATTGAGGAAGGCACTCTGTGTTCAAGTGACATAGTGATTTAGTGGCTAAACCTATAAAAAAAAAAAGTTAAGGTGAAGGAAAGTAGAAAAGATACATGTGGCTTTCTTCAAAACTTATCGAAGGAAATGTGCATGATCAGAGCAGAGTCCTTTTCAGTGGCCAGACTTCGCTCGGGTGTTGACCTGAATCACTGACTTTGGCTCCCTTTTCAGAAGCGATGAGACATGAAGGTGGTGTGCAGGTGGGGAGGATTTGGAGGCCTTGGTGGTGAGGGACAGTGGGGCCCGGTGGCCCTTTGGTGCCCCTCCTTGCTTCGGATGCAGCTGGAAGGGCTGTGCTGTCAGTAGCTGGCGGAAGGAGGTGGCCGGGCAGACGATGTGCCTTGGTGGCTCAGCGTGTACTCCAGCCACACCTTATAGGCCCCGGCCGGCCCCTGTGGCCCAGGGAGCCCCTGGGGGAATGAGCCGGCTCAGTGACAGTCCTCTGGCCTGGGGACACTGTGAGAGGCCGGGCCCATCCCCGCAGGCTGCCTGCCCGGCCTCGGCCTGAGCCACCGCAGCCTCAAGGCGCCCCGGCCAGGGAAAGGCTGTGCAGCTGCTCTTCGGCACTCGCCAGCTCAGCCTCGTCGCGCCCGCTCTCGGAGCCCTCGAAGCAGCCGGAGTCGCGAGGGATGTCCACCTTGGGCTCTGACACTGTGTGTACCACTGGCTCCTGGCTGCTCTCGGCACCCTCTTCCGCTTCCTCACTGCCAGCTGCCAGGGAGGGAGAGGAATACAGAAGGCTTGGGCCTTGGCTGGGAGGGGGCCTTCAGAAGTCCGGAGGGCCCCATGTGGGTGGAGGGACCCTGGGAAGGCCACTGGAGGCCATGTCTCCCCTGGGCACCCACCACCAACCCCTGCCCCTTCTCGTCCCTTCTGGCTTAGACGCAGGCTGGGTTGCCTGCCGGCTCCTCGGCCCAGCAGCTCAGACTTGAGCACTGAGCTAACAGCCAGGAAACCTGCTCCTGAATCCTGGGCTCTGTTATTACCCAATGTTGAGACCTCAAATCCATGCTTTATATCCACCGGTCCTAAATCTACCCTTTGATTCCAGAGGAACTGGAGCCCAAATGATTCCTAACACCTCTTCTTTCCCCCTGGACAAGAGACTGGAATTCAAATGTGGAAAGCGCCGGCCCACCACAGAGGGCCGCCGGGGGCGGAGCGTGGTCAGGGGCCGGGCCAGGGCAGCCCCACCCCCGTCCCCGCTCCCCAGCCCACTGCCACTCACTGTCGTAGTCCAGCAGCAGCTCGGCGGCCGTGAGCAGCTTGGCCCGATGCTGCGGGTCCATGATGTTCAGCTCATTGAGGTGTGTTTCCCGCAGCTCTTTGAAGTCCTCCAGCGTCTGGTAGCCGTTGAGCAGCAGCGTGGACGTGTGCTCCTGCGGGCAGGGACAGGCCAGCAGCACGGCCGCTTACAAGCCACTCCCACCTAGGAACCCCCTCCCCCGACAGAACTGGCTTGCCCCGGCCCCGGCCCCCGGGTCCTAGACCCTAGCACGGGTCCTGCCTCCAACCTCGAGGCCGATGCGCTCCAGCAGCTCGTGCAGCGTCTTGGGCTTGGGCCTCTTGCCCTTGCTCTGTCGGCGGCTGGGGCGGGCGGGTCCCGCGGCCTCCTCGGGCAGCACGTCCACGTAGATGAACTTGAAAGAGCCCAGCCTGCCATTGAGCAGGCCCAGCCATGTCCCCACGGGCGGCTTTTCAATGATCTGGATCACGTCCCCTTTCTGTGCGAGGAGAGAGCCGAACGGAGCAGGGGCGAGGAGGTGGCCCCTTGGCCTCTGCTTGGCGCTGTCCCACCTTGGCTCAGCAGGGGGCCTGGTTGCCCACCTTACCTGCAGTTTCAGTGAGTCATGGTCATAGGGGCTGGGAGTGAAGTCGGTGTGAACTCGTGCCCGGCCACAGAAGGGCCCTGTGTACTGGGGGGCAGGTGGGTCCTCCCCGAAGCTGCTGGAGCCCGGGCTGGGGCTGCAGAGCTCACTGCCTGCGGGAAAGAGTGCGGGGAGGAAGGTCACCTAGGTCCCAAGATGAGCTGGGGCAGTGCCCAGCAGGTGCCTTGTGTGTGGTGGCGGGGGGGGGTTGGCGCTCTGGCCAGAAAACCCCAAGGATACGTGCTGGGGAAGAAAGCTGGGCTCTGGTTCGCCTCCCACTGCATAGCTTCCCCTCTGGCTCCCAGATAGGAAAATAGTTGACCATAGGGAGACATGGCTCAGACTAGGACAATTGAGAGGGTCTCTAGAGACCAACTGGGCCAATACCCCAACGAACAGCAAATGAGGAAAACCGAGGCCAGATAGGCCCCTCAGCTCATCAGCAGCAGCACTGAGTCCATGAGACTGCGAGTTCTTGACTCCCACTCCAGTGCTCCTGGAAGCCGCCTTCCACCCAGGAAGCCACACTTTGCATCACTATTTTACTTTTTCTACTTAGTAAAGACTCGACGTCTAGTTACAATGTTACATGGAAACTCATTCCTTCTGTCTGGGCAGGGCAGGGTGGCAGGCCTGAGTGGCTTTCAGTGGGGGCAGGGAGACGTCTTTGGAGCCAGAGAAAGATCAGAGAACTTGGAACTAGCCCGAAGGGAGACAAAGGCAGTGCCTCTGCGGGTCTGCAGCCCAGGGCTCAAAGCCCCTCCCTGCAGGCAGGGCTGCTGGAGGCCCCTGTGCAGCCCCACGGACGTCCAGAAGATGCCAAGGGGCGCCCAGAGCCCAGCAAACCGAGGGCTGGTGTCCATGAGGCCGGGTCTTCACAGCGGGAGACCCTCTCCCCCAGCCCCAGTCTGGGATGTCAGAGGCTCTGGGAGTCACAGCCTCCAGCTCCCCTTGGAAGGATGGGGGTGGGCTGGCTCCTGAGGACAATGGCCTTCTGCCTGTGCCCTTTGGGTCCCTCCAGCAAGTGGAGGCTCCTCTAGGGCAGACCTAAGTTCAAGACTGGGTCACCCTGGGCAAGTCACTTAAACCTCCCCGAGCCTCAGTTTTCACATCAGTAAAATGTGAATAATAAGAGTATCAGCCCCATGAGACTGTGGTGAGGGCTTATCATAAAGAGGGCTGGGAAAGGTCCCGGCGGCAAAGGATAAAGGTCCTTCACTTGGTCCTTTTCTGCAGACTCAGCAGATGTCCCCCCCCCCCTCCTCTACTCACCCGTGGATGCCTGGCGGCTGAGGGCTGGGAGCTCCCGCTCTTCGTGCTCAGAAAAGGCCAGCGCCATCTTCTCAGGGCCAGGGCTGTCCAGGCTGCAGTCTGGAGACGTCGGGGAGGCTGAGCCCTCCTCCAGAGTGTCCCCCTGCGTGCAAGAGGAGGCAGGAAGCCCTGAGCAGCCTCATGGCCGGGCCGCACACGGGGCAGCCCCCGGCGCAGAGGAAATGGGCCTGGCTCAAGCTCTGCCAGCTCGCGGGCTGCATAGCACCCTCCGGGCCCTAGTTTCCTCTTCTGTAAAGTGGGGCTGACAGTCATTGCTCTGCCTACATCAGAGAATGAGGCTCGACTGGGGCACCCCATGAACGTGCTTCATTCATCAGCTTGCAGGTGCCAGTGTACACACAGAAGAGGCCTCGGTGCCAGAGTTTGGACTCAGAGCCGTTACCCAGGCCGAGTCGGGCAGTTCATGGCCCTGGAGTCATTACTTAGGACCGTGCTCCTATGTGCCAGGCAAAGGATTTCGTTTCATCCTCACTCGAGGATACGTGCTTGACTGTCCCAAGTTTACAGACGAGAACTAAGGCCAGGCGGGAGCCCACAACCAAGCCAGCCTCACTTTTGCCTCACCACACCTCGGTGCAGGCAGGAGTAACTCTTTCACAACTGGCTCACTGGGAATAAAAAGCCCTGATTTATAGTGGTTGCTGACGCCTGTGCAATTAAGTACCCTGCCCCCGCCCCCGCCACGGTGAACTTCCCTGTGCCTTCACTGAAAGAGCAGCATCATAGACTGTAGATGCCGGCAAGCCCAAGGGCACTGAGAACTGCGAAAGGTAGTACAATTAGGAAATGAAGAGGTTTCTGTTTGTTGCTTTTTATGGCTGCACCTGCAGCACATGGAAAGTTCCCAGGCTAGGGGTCGAATCAGAACTGCAGCTGCCGGCCTACGCCGCAGCCACGGCAACACCAGCTCCGAGACGCGTCTGTGACCTACACCACCGTCTGTGACCTACACCACCGCTCATGGCAATGCCGGATACTTAACCCACTGAGCAAGGCCAGGGATCAAACCTGCATCCTCATGGATACTACAGTACTGCACCACAACAGGAACTCCCAGAAATAAAGACTTTTGAAGGCTGACTTTATAGTCTTTTTATTTTGAATGCAATCTGATTTAATTCTAAATTTGTTTAAGTTCACTTTTTTCCTTTGGCCGCACCTGCAGCATGCGGAAGTTCCCAGGCCGGGGATCGAACCCACGCCACAGCAGTGATCCGAGCCAAGGCAGTGACAACGCTGGATCCCGTAAGCACTGGGCCATGAGGGAACCCCAGGAAACATTATTCTCAGTAATGGTAGTGCCTTACACCTGGCTCACAAAATTCCCGAAATTTAGACCAAGGCCTGTACTAAGCTGGCAGGAGCCAGTGAGCAGGCGCCGCTCCAGCGCACTGCTGCCAGGACGCCTCCTCCGCCAGCCACAAGCACACCAGACTGTTTCAGCGTGTGACTTTGGCTACTTGGATGTGCCTGCCCCACAGCTGTCCTGCCTTCCCTCCCTGGGCCGCAGCCAGCCTTCTGGATTTTCTTTCACAGCGCCTCTCTTTTGAGTCAAGCCTTCCCAAACCTAGGGGCTAAATTTCAAGCAAAACTTTGAGGTGGATGAACTCGCCTTTGCTGATCTCATCTCCTCCGGCCTGCCTGCCCACAAAACTTCTCTTACCCAGACGTTCAACCCTCCTTGGACCCCACTCTCGCTCGCCCAAGTTCGTGCCTTCCTGCCGTGCGTCCTTGGCTGAAGGAGCTCCCTGCTCGTGTTGGGTCGGGCTCTCCGGGGATCGTACCTGAGCAGTGGCTGTCGCGGAGGCCAAGCTCTCACCCTGCCAGGGCGGGGCCTGTCCTCCTGTCCCCCTCCCCCGCTGCGCCTCCCGGGGTGGGAGGGGGGTCGCAGGCCTTACCGCCTCTTCCGACAGGGCTTTCACCACCATCTTGCCCATCTTCCTGTTCATGGTTCGTGAGATCACGGCCCTCCACTTCTTCCCCAGCTTTTTGCCACTCTTCCCAGCATCCTCTGGAGTAGGGGCACCTGAGTCGTCTTCCGGAATCTGTGACCACAGAGGTGGAGACCCAGGAAGCCTGGTGACCATGTCTGGGTCCAGGACTTGGGGACAGGAGGTGGTGGCCTTTGGGTCCTGGCAGGGGCTGGAAACGCTGGAAGGAGAGCTCCCCAGCCCCTCCGCTCTTAGCCCCGGACACGCCCTCAGCCCCAGTCCCGGCCTCAGCTCTATGCATTTGTATTTAAATTGACAATTTGCAATCGAAAAGAATGCAGGGGAAGTCCTAGGGCCCAGAATTTTGGGGGCTGGGAGAGAGGGGCCTATTGTATTTAAAAAGGCTTTACCTCCACAATCCTAAAATGCGCTTTCCTCGCCTCCGTCCCTCCCCGCCACTCCCCGACCCAGGGCTGGCTGCCAGGTCCCCCAAGGAGGCTCTGAAACTCACGTTATCATCCAGATTAAATTCCTTCTCGCTCACCACGGGGGAGCTGGGTTTGGATTTGGCGAAATCCTTGAAGCTGCTGGAGCGCTGAAGCGAGAGCTGAAAGAAGCAGAGGTGTCACGATCAGTGGTGCTAAATAAAACGGTGCCCGAGCAAGGAGCCAAGAGCTGTTCCCGCTCCCAACACGCCGGCCTGGGCAGGGCCATGGGTGCCCTGAAAGCCCAGCGCTGAGGAGGAAAAGCTGCAAGCCCTCCTCCTGGCTGCCTGGCTTCATCCTGTTCTTTAGCTGCGAGCAGCCCCCAATGCTGGCCCCAGAGCAAGCTCCGCGTCTCTCGGGAGACTCAGCCCCCGTCAGGCCTTAGACTAAGCCCTCATTCCCACCAGTACCTGAAGTTTGGGCCTCGGAGCCCTGTAGCGAAAGACTGAGTCTGAGCAAGCACCTGTCTCCTACTACAGACAAACTTCAGGCTGTGCCAACGGTGTCTCCTCTGTATAACAGAGCAAACCCTCCCCAAACCTGGCCTCTGAGTCTTCCCCATGCTTGATTTCCTGGGACAGTGATGCTGCTGAACACACTGGGCTCTGGCCTCATGCCTCACCGTACCGAGAAAAGGAAGGCACCCCCACCCCTGCCCAGGGCCCAGTAAAACCTTTCTGGAAAGCCACAGTAGAGGCTTCTTCAGAAAACGTGCCACAGATTTGGGACACAAGTGACTGGGACTAATCTAGTAAAAGAAAGATGCCGTTTTTCTCTTAATCTCTGCTTTTAATCTTGGCCACTACTGAGATGAGCTGGCCACTGGGTACCAGTTTTCAGACTCTTAGGCCTCACCTCTTGTTTGTGCTGTGAGTGAAAGATGCTGCTTCCCTATCAGCAAACAAAGGGTGCTGCGGGCCAGGCCATCATCAAGCCATCAGCCACTACCGGCCCCCTTCGGTGAACCCCTAGGGAACTCGGGATGGAGGCAAACAGCCACTTGCAGCCACCCCTAACGGCGGCGGCGCACCCCAAGGGGACCTGGGATGAGAAAGAATACTGCCCCTAGGTAGCTCAGGTGCATATCAAAGGCATGATTTCAAAGATCCCAGACTCTTGCGACATCCCTCACGATTTTCTAAGCGCTGCTCAATTCATTTACTTGAAATGTCTGGTTTCTTTTCATTAACAGTCATCCAGGCTGCCTCCTGGGCCTGGCGTCCTCAGAAGGTCCGCCAATTAAGACATAATTTGCAACTTCTAGGTTATGCGTTTTTCTTTTTCAGTCGACCATGCCAATGAGCTTGTCTTCAGGAAATGAGCTGTCTTAACTCTCTGTGTATGCACATGGCGAGATAGCAGCAGGAACGGGGCCAGGTAAGGAGGGCAGACTTTAGACACCAAAAGTGGAGGCTGAGCCCGAATCAAGATCAACAGTCAAGACCAGAGATACACACAGGAACCGGGGTTCACAGATGGCCAGACAGATAGAGTGGGGGTCGGCGGCAGACGCCTGCGATAAGGGCTTGAGGAACTGAAGCCCCAAACCCGCACAAAGCTGAAAGTTTCACATCCTCTTTCCTACGAAGGGGGTCCAGTGACAATTCCCCAGGGCAGGAGTCATATCGCTTGCCCCCTCGACACACGCGTCCTTGGCCCCAGGAGCTGGGGCCTGCAGGGGAACACTTTAGTTCTCTTGCTGGATCTTGATCAGAAGCGAGGCAGCAGTGATCAGCGGCCACAGCTTCCCAGAGGCCACCGCAAGCTAGCTGACCAGAAACTGGGTCAGCGGTCAGGCCAAGCAGATACCGCCACCATGAAGGCCTCCTGGGCGAGGCACCTGCCGCCTCAGGGGGAAAGCCTCTTCGGGCAACGCTGGGGAGCGGGTGCACGGAGGGGAAAGCAGGGCCCGTGGGGTGACAGCTCTTGCTCCCACGCATCTCCTCCTCCTTCCCCGCTTTTCCCTGCGCACTATTCTTTCCTCTATTTCTCCCTTGCTCTCCCCTTCTCTGCTCTGCCTTTGGTCCATTTCCTGCTCTTGTATGGCTAGGATGCAGCTGCCTGGATAACTTCCTCCTCTTATTGCCTGGAAAAGAGGGAACAGAGAGAGGGTGGGTACCAGGCTGGCCCGGGGCCCAAGGAGGGCAGGCCGGGCTGCTATTTTCAGGCTGATGGAGCCTATTGTGGCCTTCCTGCCACCAACCCCGAGTCTGGTCTTGGGACCAGGAGGCCGAGAGCCGCATCTGAAGCCCCAGGGGCCGGACTGGGCCAGCCTGGAAAGCCAGCAGGAGGACAGGCGTGGGGCCGGAAGTGGGCTTTGTCACCGCCGGGCTGCCCTCTAGTTGCAGGTCTTTCCTTTTCCTGTCATTAATCTGCAGTCAGGAGGGCTGGGACGGGCGCCTTTGGCTCCTGGGACTTTGTAGCTCGTCCCAGCTTTAGCTCAAAAACGGGAGAAAACAATCGAAAAGGTCCACGGGAGTGGTGCTGGGTCGGGAGCCCGGCCGCTCCTAAGCCCAGATCAGGAAAAGGAGTAGACAAGTTCCTTGGGCGACCGGCCCGGGGTGACCTTCGGCCTCACTCACTTCCAAACTCAGAAGCAGCCCCAAATATCCCAACTGCCTTTCTATGAGCCTGAAGTGAAGCCCACCCCACACCAGGTGTGCGTGGACATTCTTGAGCCTTTTTGGGGTTTTCTGCCCGGCCTCCCCTGTTGCGTGCCTAAGGGGATTATACGGGCCTCTTGGAAAGAACTGTGGCTCCGGCGTCAGACGTTGCTGAGTCTGGCTCCGGCGCGCGTGACCTCCGCAAACCTCAGTCTCTGCTTGGCGTGGGCCAGCAAGACTTCGCATCTAACCCGCTGTGTCAAACTGGGCGAATTCTCTCCACTTCTCCGGGCTGCCTTTTCCTCATGGGTGAAATGAAGACGAGAGCACCCACCTCAGCGG
>PVHT020000015.1:34644376-34670001 GCA_004024745.2 Catagonus wagneri | reverse complement strand
GGGGTGGGGCGGGGGGGAGACAGGGGGAGGGGGAGGGGACCTCGAGAGAAGTAGCGAGGCGACCCTCCCCCAGGGACAGAAGGGAGCATGTGTTTTCAGCCTTGGCCTTACGGCTCTTTTTCAGATCTGTCCTTTTTGGTCAGCAGTCTCCGTTCTGGGGGTCCTGGGCACCCTCATCCTGGCCGCCTTCTGGGAACTTTGCTCTCCTAGAAGACTGTTCTGGCCCCAGTCCCATTAGGTCAGGCCCCAGCTGGCTAATGGGCTCTGAACACTTTTTTAATAGGTTTCCCTTCAGGGCAACATATTTGCATTTTATAGGTTGTGTTCCAGGTACATGAAGCCCTCAGCTAAAGAAGTGATCCGGGTCAGTGGTTCGGTGAACTTGATGATGGTCTGGCAGACAGGACCTAGGAGCTAGTTCTGGGCAGAGACTTGTGCCAGACACTCTGAGCAGATGTAAGATAAATAGCTGTCAAGGTCCCGCACGGGGAGCTCACGTCCTAGGTGGGGCGGCAGGCTTACATCTGCCCAGCATTTGTTCTTTGCTGAGCGCTACATTAAGCACTTCAAAAATGTTATTTAGGCCTCTCACCTCTGAGACGGCCCACACTTTGTCTATCTCTCAGTAAATCTACTCCTTCCTTGCCTATCACTTTGCTTCTCACTGAGTTACTTCTGTGCTGAGACATAAAGAACCTGAACTTCAGGAAGTCCTGAGACCAGGTGTGTGATTTGAATTAAAAAACAGTGGGTTCAAAAAAAAAAAAAAAACAAACAACCCCCAAAACAAAAAAACAGTGGGTTCCAGCGCCAATCTGCGTTGTGCAGCACCACCTACACAGCTCAAGTGATGGAATCAACCAAGATTTGAACACAGGCAGTGAGTCCAGCCGTCACCTCCTCTGTTTTGCTTCCCAACACATAACTCATCTGGCTGAGTCCTCAGGAAAAAAACAACGACGTTGCTTAGGGGTTCCTGTTGCGGCTCGGTGGGTTAAGAACCTGACGAGTATCCATGAGGATGCGGGTTCAATCCCTGGCTTCGCTCAGTGGGTTAAGGATCTGGTGTTGCCACAAGCTGCAGCTTGGATCCAGTGTTCCCGTGGCTGTGGCGTAGGCCGGCAGCTGCAGCTCTGATTCCAACCCTAGCCTGGGAACGTCCATATGCCACAGGTGTGGCCCTAAAAAGACAAAAAAAAAGGTATTTAATTCCACCATAAACCCACTATCCCCTCACATCAGGTAAGTAGCTTAAATTGGGATTATTATGGCAAAGATGTGTCCAGTGTAAATGGGTCAGGAGAGCCTTGATTTAGCAGCAATATTATAGTGTGTGTGTGTGTGTGTGTGTGTGTGTGTGTATGTGTGTGCACACGTGCGCGTGTGTGTGTGTGTTTTGCAGGGTATGGGGGAGGGTTGTACTGATAGTGAGATCTGTCTGAACCATCAGAGGGTAGACCCAGGACTTCCAAAGATACAAAGGTTTGGTTTTTTTTTTTTTTTTTTTTTGTCTTTTTAGGGTCACACCTGCGGCATATGGAGGTTCCCAGGCTAGGGGTCTAATCGGAACTACAGCTGCCGACCTGCACCACAGCCACAGCAACTGGAGATCTGAACCGCGTCTGTGACCTACACCACAGCTCATGGCAACGCCAGATCCTTAATCCACTGAGTGAGGCCAGGGATCGAACCTGCATTCTCATGGATCCTAGTCGGGTTTGTTAACCCCTGAGCTACAAAGGAACTCCTAACAAAATTTTTTTTATTATAGTTGATTCACATTGTTCTGTCAATTTCTGCTGTATAGCAAAATGACCCAGTCATACATATTCTTTTTCTCCTATTCTCTTTCATCATGTTCCATCACAAGTGATTGGACGTGGTTCCCTGTCCCATATAGCAGGACCACATTGTCTATCCATTCTTTTTTTTTTTTTCGTCTTTTCTAAGGCTGCAGCAGCGGCATATGGAGGTTCCCAGGCTAGGGGTCTAATCGGCGCTACAGCTGCCGGCCACAGCCACAGCCACAGCAACGCTGGATCCGAGCCGCGTTTGCAACCTACACCACAGGTCACGACAACGCCGCATCCTTAATCCACTGAGCAAAGCCAGGCATCAAACCCGGAACCTCATTGTTCCTAGTCGGATTCATTAACCACTGAGCCACGATGGGAACTCCTATCCATTCTTAATGTAAGGTTTTGCATCTATTACCCCAAACTCCCAGTCCATCCCACTCCCTCCTCCTCACCCTTGGCAATCAAAAGTGTGCTGTCCATGTCTGCGAGTCTGTTTCTGTTCTGTGGATAGGTTCATTTGTGCCGTATTTTATTTTATTTAGACCTGCACCCGAGGCATATGGAAGTTCCCAGGCTAGGAGTCCAATCAGAGCCGCAACTGCCAGCCTATGCCACAGCCACAGCAATGCAGGATCCGAGCCACCTCTGTGACCTACACTGCAGCTCACGGCAATGCCAGAGCCTTAACCCACTGAGGCCAAGGACTGAACCTGCATCCTCAAGGATACTAGTCGGGTTTGTTACTGCTGAGCCAATGGGAACACCTGTGCCATATTTTAGATTCCAGGTATAAGCGATATCATATGGTATTTGTCTTTCTCTTTCTGACTGACTTCATTTAGTATGAGAATCTCTAGTTTTATCCATGTTGCTGCGAATGGCATTATTTTGTTCTTTTTTATGGCTGAGTAGTATTCCGTTGTGTATATGTACCACATAATCCATTCATCTGTTGTTGGACATTTAGGTTGTTTCCATGTTTCGCTCTTGTGACTAGTGCAAGGAAGACATTTTTGATATTCAGATGTTACTAGCTCAGCCCTGGTAAGCAGTGATCTTCCTGTCTCTAGAAATGTTCAAGCAGAGACCACACAGGCCCTTGAAAATACCTGGGCATTTCCAAGGTGAAGTCCACCTTGGTAGCCTGACCCGTTACCAGATTTCCTGGCAGTCATTTTAGGCAAGGGGGATGGTGAGGAGAGCAAAAGTGCACTTGGGAGAAGGGCAGAGGAGAGCAAGGGGCCTGGGCAGGAAGCGCCCATTCCCATGCACGCAGACGTACACACGGAGCCTGCAGCTCTCGGAACGCTGGGGAGCCTCTGGCAGCAGGGGTTGGTGGGAGGTGACAAGGTCTTGGTTTAAAAACAAAACAAAAAACACCTGCAGGCAGCTGTGGCAGTTACTCTCAGAAGAGGAGGCTGGGCTTTGGTGCTCAGATAAAAACACACCCCGGACTCAGTGGAGGGCCTTTCTGTGGAAGACTGGGAGGGCCCAGGCTGCTTTCCTAGGACTCTGTTTCAAGGTTATGAGGATGAAGGTCGCTGAGCCATCCTCGGGGACAGCTGTCTATAGGGTCCTAGGGGAGAGGAGGAACAGGAAAACATCTCCCAGACATGGAGTCAGATAGAACTGGATTCATAATGCCACCCATCGCCTACTGGCTGCATGACCTTGGACAAGTGACCTTGGGCGATGAGCTCTAGTGACAACAGGGGCAGTGCTAATGTGGGCTTTGTTTGGGATGGCAGCGTGGGGAGGACTGTGATGTTTGTGTGTGTTTGCCTGCGTGTGTTAACTATAACCAGCGTTACCCAGATGACACAGAGAGAGAGAGAGAGAGAGAGCGCGTGCTCTTGGCCTGGCGCCCAGCGCCTGGAAAGTTTGGTTCACTCCAGATTCCACCCAGCGTTTCTACTCTTGCTTCGGCACCTGCTTCTACATCTCATCTGGGTGCCAGCTGAATCTCTGCTACCCGATCCAGTGGCCCATACCCTGTGTGTCTCCTCGACCTTGTCAAGGGCAGGGTCCCTCAACCCAAGCTATTCTGGGACACAGGGGGTGTGACAAGCAGGAGGGCCTGGGACTACTAGGACGCGCCGGGAAGGAAATTAGCTTTTTAGCCTCACGGCCTTGCCGACTACCACTGGGGCTTTCTTAACCACTCATCCTACCTCACTCAGGAGCTGTTTGCTCGGTTCCTGTTTCACAAAGAAACAAGGAAGTGAGGAGATGGGCCAGCCTCAGGGCAAGTGCCGGCTGGGCGGGGCTGAGGCTGGGGAGCTCCGCCCACCCCCAGCTGAGAGCAGCTTGGACGGGGATGGACAGAGAGGAGGAAACAGTTACTCTTGAATCTTTCATATTTCTGGGGTTTTGGTTTTTTTTTGGGCACCAAGAGTGTCCAACCACTGATTTGAGGAAGTGCCCAGTGAGTTGGTAAAACTCACTGCTGACGTGGTTTAGCTGGGTCAAGAGTAGCCAGCCCCGCCCCTTCTGTTCCAGCCCATGAACCGCTGGAACAGCTGCCGGGCCAACGAGCGAGGACAAAAGTTAGAATGTTGAAAATGAACCATTTAGATGTGTACATGCGTGGGTCTGTCTTTGTGTCATCTCACCTGCACTTTCCTATTCCTAAAAAGATTTACTGTGTCAAAAATGTAGCTCGGTCCCATCATCGCCACTGCTGTCACAGCCGTGTGACTTCCAGCCGGGCTCCTTGGGCCTCAAGTTTGCTCATGAGCGCCAGCCCGGAGCCAAGTCAGGATGCTGGGGATTTCACGCCTGCTCTGGCCCCAAAAGGGCAGTGTGAACTTGGGCAAGTCCCTTCCCTTTTCTGGGCTGCTGTTGCAGTTTTACCCATCTGGACACTGGAGGGATTGAACCTCCTTTCTGTTTGCTTATTTGGTCATGGAGCTCCCGGTCAGGACTGGCTATGGAATTTGTGGGACCCACTGAGAAATAAAAGCTCAGGACCCCTTGTTAAAAGAAATTCTTCAAGATTTCAAGACGATGTCGGCAGAGCAGCACTTCAAGAGTGGGGCCCTTCCTGGTTTTTTTTTTTTCTTGTCTTTTTATGGCCACACCCGAGGCACATGGAGGTTCCCAGGCTAGGGGTCAAATCGGAGCTATGGCTACTGGCCTACGCCACAGCCACAGCAACACCAGATCCGAGCCACCGTCTGCGACCTACACCACGGCTCATGGCAACGCCAGATCCTTAACCCACTGAGCCAGGCCAGGGATCGAACCTGCGTCCTCATGGATACTAGTCGGATTCGTTTCCACTGAGCCACCACGGGAACTGCCAAGAGCGGGGCCCTTCCAAACACAAGGCCTTGAGCGACTGTACAGATCAACCAGCCAGATGGTGACTCTGCAATTATTTCCAATACAATTTTATGCGAAGTCCATACGGCTGTTTTTCGTTTGTTTGTTTGCTTGTTTGTTTTAATTGAAGTATAGTTGATTAACGACATTGCGTCAGTTTCAGGTGTGTTGGGACTCTGCCTTGTGACATTTCGGAGGAGCCTCAGGCTCTGGGAAGCATAGCTAGACAAATACAAATTAGATACTTGCTCAAAACCTGTCAAATTTTGACAATTTATATGTAAACTTTGTGTCCCCAAACTTTTCCTTGTCTCCCACCAAAGTTAGGCAGATAATAGCATTTTCATCTCTTGTCTGTGTGGCTTCCTGGCTTGCAGAGCGCTGTCACATCTGGATCTTACAGGCCTCTCACCAGAACCTCACGAGGAGGGCGGTCCAGGTAGTTTACACAGGGATAACTGAAGACCAGAGAGGTGCAGTGACTTGACCGAAGCCACACAGCTGGCACAAGAATCCTAGAACTCTAACTCCTAGGAAAAGTGAGTTTTCTACATGGCTTGATCCACAGCAGCAATCAGCAGGCAAGGGGGGCTTTGGTAAACTCTGTCCTCCAGCATAAAAACCAAGGACCAGAGCCCCAGGGGGCATTTATTTAATATCTTTAGTTCCTAAAGATGTTTCAAGTGCCCTGCCGTGTGTGTCCTGAATGTCGCCCCACCAGATACGGAAGGAAGGCCTTCTAGCAGCCTGAGGCCCAGGAAAGGTGCTGGGTGGCTGTGGTCCCCTCTGCAGCCAGGCTTCTGGGCTGGGGCTGGGATTATCGGTCCCCAAAAGGTGGATTGAAAGAGAATTAAATTGGAGATCCCGTCGTGGCTCAGTGGTTAGTGAACATGACTAGCATCCATGAGGACACGGGTTCGATCCCTGGCCTCACTCAGTGGATTAAGGATCTGACGTTGCCGTGAGCTGTGGTGTCGGTCACAGACACGGCTCAGATCCCACGTTGCTGTGGCTGTGGTGTAGGCCGGCAGCTGTAGCTCCGATTCAACCCCTAGCCTGGGAATGGCCATGGGTGTGGCCCAAAAAGACAAAAAGACACCCCCCCCCAAAAAAAGAGAGTTAAGTTGTGGGGAGGAGATGAGGTGCAGCCCTGGGTCTCGCACTGCAAGGGGGAAAGGGGAGTGTGTGAGCTGCCGAGGGCTGGACGGCCTGCGAGTGAGTCTTGGTCAGGCACCCAGGACTTCCTGCTGCCCAGGAACCCCAGGAGCAAGTTTCAGGGGTCAAAGGTAAAGGCCTGGGCAGGCAGGCCTTGGGGAAAGCAGGTGGGTGTGGAGAACAGGAGCCGAGTCTACAGCTCAACTCACCAGCCCTCGTTGAGCCCGTTTTATTTTTTTATTTTTTTGGTCTTTTGTCTTTTTAGGGCTGTACCTGTGGCATATGGAGGTTCCCAGGCTAGGGGTCAAATCGGAGCTGTAGCTGCTGGCCTACGACACAGCCACAGCAATGCAGGATCTGAGCTGTGTCTGTGACCCACACCACAGCTCACAGCAATGCCGGATCCTTAACCCACGGAGCGAGGCCAAGGATCGAACCTGTGTCCTCATGGATAGTAGTCAGGTTCGTTAACCACTGAGGCACGATGGGAACTCTGAGCATGTTTTAAAATGGTGAGAGCCAGACCTCTAGCTCTTTTTTGAGAGAGAGTCATTTGCCTGGTTTGAATCCTGCTTTTTTGTTCACTTCCTTGAAGAGTGACCTTGATCCAGTTGGTTAATGTCTAGGAGCCTTGCTCTGTTCTTGTAAAATGGAAACAATAAAAGTACCTTCTCAGAGGCTGTGGGGATGAAATGGAAAAATGTGATAATGTATTGTGCACTTAAAAATTTAAAGAGGATAGGACTTCCCGTTGTGGCACAGCAGAAATGAATCTGACTAGGAACCATGAGCTTGTGGGTTTGATCCCTGGCCTTGCTCAGTGGGTTAAGGATCCGGCGCTGCCGTGAGCTGTGGTGTAGGTCACAGATGCAGCTCAGATCCTGCGTTGCTGTGGCTGTGGTGTAGGCCGGCAGCTACAGTTCCAATTAGACCCCTAGCCTGGGAACCTCCATATGCCGCAGGTGCGGCCCTAAAAAGTAAAAAAAAAAAAAAAAAAAAATTAAGAGGATAGATCTTGTGTTTGTGTTTTTTTGACCATGCCCATGACATATGGAAATTCCCAGGCCAAGGATCGAATCTTGCACCAGAGCCGTGACAATGCCGGATCCTTAACCCACTCTGCCACCAGGGAACTCCTAGATCTCCTGTTTAATGTTCTTAGCATGATCAAATTTAAAAATGTAAAAGAATGCATGTAAAGCACAGTGCCTTGTACCTAGTAAACACTCAGTGGATGGTAGCTGTGACGATGACAGTGATGGTGGTGGCGATGATGGCCACTGATTTTATTATGTCTTTGTGGGGCAACCTTGTGAGGGAGCAAAGGACTCAGCAAACAGAGGCCCACCATGGGGTGCTACAGGCTCTCAATAAGGATGGCTCGGAGCTGGGGCCTTTGGGTGCAAGCATCAGTGGTGTTAATTGTCACAGGTCACCCTCACACTCAGCAAGCTAGGCCCGGTGGTCCCGCCGGGGCGGGGGTCTCCTCTGCCTGGTGCCTTGGCCCAGCACTCTGCCCCAGAGACTTGGTTCTCTCCTCCCCCAAATGTGCTCCCCTGGTGCTGGTCCCCAGCACGGGGCTCCCCTCCTCTCAACCACAAGGCTACCGACCTTCACCACGGGCCGGGCGGTGGTTGGCTGGGCGTGGCCTGTATGGGAATCCACGACGGGGCAGCAGGCACGCATGCGCACTTGCACATTCTCAAGCACATGTGCTCCCCAACTGAGCTTCCGAGAGCCTCACGTCCCTGCCCCCACCTCACCCCCTCCCCTTCCTGCCCCACCACAAAAGCCACAGGTAACAGCGGTCTCAGGCAGCACAGCAGACAATGCAAAACCCCGAGGCAGGCTTCGTAGTCAGGCTGTTTTAAGCATTTAGCAGGAAGTGAGCCCAGGTGGCTAACGGCCAGCTTTGCCCCCCTCCCCCTGCCCCAAGCGGCGGGCTCAGGGGAGGGGCTGGGAGGTGGGCTGAGGGATTGTGCACAGCAGAGCTGGACTGCTGACCCAGCCTGTCCCAAGCAGACACGGTGTGACCTTGGGCAGGACCCAGCCCATCTGGAGTTCAGTTCTCCCACCTGTGAAGTGGGGCAACCAGATTCTGCCCAAACAGGTTAAAGGTCATCCAGGGATGCTGGAGGACTGAGCAGCATCCTCACTGTGGCTGTGCTTTGGAAAGTTCAAAGGGCTACCCGCGCCCGCGCGGCCACCAGGGAGTCTGGGAGAGTGACCGGGCGCTGCTACTCAGGTTGTTTTCAACTTTGGGTAGGGACGTGGTTCAGAGTCCTCCTCGTGTTCCCCTCCTACCCCATTGCCAAATTCCTATGGCTTAACTCCCTGGGCTGTCAACTGGCATGGAGCCCGCCCAGGGTTTAGAAATCATGGGCTCACACATTGGGGGGGGGGGCTGGTGTCCCTGACCCTGGCCGGGCAGTAATGCCCAGAGGACCCAGCCACCCTCCCTTCCTCTCCCTCTCCCGTCACAGCAGGGAGTCTAGAGGCAGCCGTTGTTCCTTCCGCCTCTGGGTTGCAGCCAGGAGGCCACTGTAGGGCCAGGGAGAGTGCGGATGACCAGAGACAGCCTCGAGGGCGGGGGAAGATCAAGCCGGGAGCCAGTGTGGGTCTGGCTATATTCGCCGGTGGTGAGAGGGCGGCACTCTCCCAGGGCCACGGAGCCCCTGGGAGCAGGTGCCCTATTTTGGTCTTATTTTTGGAGGGAGGGGCAACAGACTCTGCCAGGGACTAGCTGGGTTGTATATCCTGGCACTGGGGGAGGAGGGCAGAAGGTGAAATGTCCGAGCCCAGAGTGGGCGCTGCCTGTGACCAAGGGGCTCGTTCGTGGAGAAGGCGGCTGAGGGCAGTGGTTTCCAGGCAATGGGCTGGCGGGGGCTCACGGGCCGTGGCTGGTGCGGGGTGAGGGGAGCTGAGCGGGAGGGCCGGGAGCCGAGTCTTGAGCCGCTAGACACTCCAGCTGAGGATGGTGAGAGCAGAGACTGTCATCAGAGAGGCTAAGGAGGCGGCGGGCGCGGCCCTGGCGGACAGGGGCTCCGTGTGCCGCTGCAGCCAGGAGAACTCCTCCAGCAGCCCGCGCCGCTGCAGCTCCGGGCCCACCTTCTCGCGGATGCTCTGGTAGTAGAGGTTCAGGTACTGGAGCTGAAAAGGGTGGGAAGGGTGACGGGTCTTCCCAGGCCAAGCTGCCAAGAGGCGTGGGCCTGGTGCCACCCAGGCCCAGGTGCCCACAGGTTCATCAGGACACGGGCGTTCCCCGGGGCCTCTCAGGCGCAGTTCGGGAGTGGATTTCAGGCCCAGGAAAGCGACTCAGTAGGTCAGACATTATTCTCCCCATTTCACAGAAGAGGGGGACTGAGGCTGAGAGGGGAAGGGACTGCTGACAATTCTAGGGTACGAGGTGACAGAGCCCAGAGATCCGGTCTCCAGCTCCCCAGGAGTTCACTGTCTGGGGTTGGACACACCGGTCTGACTGGAGCATTCTAGAAGCTCTGGGGTCTCTGGTGAACAGGGGAGGAATGCCCAGTGTGTGCCTACAGGTGCCAGCAGTGTAGACCCTCCCGAGGGCCCTGGGATAGGGGAGTAGAAGCGAGAGAGGCCCGGGGCCGGGAAGAAGCGTAGACAGTGCTGCGGGGCGCTCACCTGCTCGGGGGACAGCAAGCTGACATCGATGAGATTCCGGTCATAGGGCACCAAGGATACCACTTCAAAGGTCAGGTAGCTCCCTGGGTACTGGGAAGGCAGGAAAGCAGGAAGAGAGTGAGGGGGAGGCGCTAAGCTGAAGGGCGGGAGGGGACACTGCCCCCAGAAGCCCTGGGCACAGGGAACTGACCCTTGTCGAGCCTGAGCACCCACAGCGCCCTTGACTATGCCACGCCTACCGCTTAGCCGCCCACGACACCCCAAAGTACTGGAGCGAGGATCTCCAGAGCAGGGCTGGGAACCTACATTTAAATAATTTTAAGGTGAATATTAGGCTTTTATATCTTTCTATCTAATTTCCATCTCTAGCTGCTGCACATCTCTCCATCTATGCATCTATCAGTTGATGGATCCCGGAGATACACAGGAAGAAATAGGAGTTCCCTGGTGTTGTCACTGTTGTGGCCCAGGTTCAATCCCTGGCCCAGGAACTTCCACATGGCTGCAGGTGTGGCCAAAAAAGAAAGAAAGAAAGAAAGAAAGAAAAGACAGAAAAGAAACAGTCCACGATTCCCATTTCTCATGCAGGTATGCACTTAGAAAATTCAAACTACAAAAAGATACCCAATAAAAATGGAGTCTCCTCCCTGCCCGGTTTCCTCCCTGAAAACATGGGGCATATACAGTCTATAGATGTATATATATTTTAAATTCATGCAAAACGGGTCCTACTATACACTTTTCCACACCTCGCCCCCATAGTACACCTAGGAGAGCGCTCCATATTAGCACAGGGAGATCCACCTCATTCTCACCCCACCCACCCTGGGCCACGGCAGTAACAATGCCAAATCCTGAACCATCAGGTCACCAGGGAACTCCTCATTATTATTATTATTATTATTATTATTTTGGTTTTTAGGGCCCGCTCCCGAGGCATATGGAAGTTCCCAGGTTAGGGGCTGAATTGGAGTTACAGCTTCCGGCCTACACCACAGCTGTAGCAACGCCAGATCCAAGCCGCATCTGCGACCTACACCACAGCTCACGGAAACCCCGGATCTTTAATCCACTGAGTGGGGCCAGGGATTGAACCTGTGTCCTCATGGATACTAGTCAGATTCATTTCCGCTGAGCCATGACGGGAACTCCCTGTCTTACTGATTTTTAAAAGCTTGTGGTAAAAGGATGAAATTCACCTTTCCTCCGACATATGTACTATACTTGTCACATATCTTTGACTTAATTTATGATATTGTTTCCATATAGACTTTTTTTTATTTAATTGAGTATCAATCTTTTCCTTCATGACTTCTGGCTCTTCCACAGAAAAGCCCTTTTTGGCCCTGGGATTATAAATTAATTCATATAGGTTTTCTTTTAGATATTTTATGGTTTCACCTTTAAACCTCGGTCCATTTGGAATTTTATTTTAGTGTAACAGTGAGGTTCTTCAGTTTAATTGTCCCCCAAATGTTTAGCTGTTTGTCCGCCATGCTCATTTATTAAACAGTCTCTCTCTTCTTTACTGTTTTTTTTTTTTTTTGGTCTTTTTGCCTTATCTAGGGCCGCACCTGCGGCGTATGGAGGTTCCCAGGCTAGGGGTCTAACAGGAGCTGTAGCCGCCGGCCTTCGCCACAGCCACAGCAACGTGGGATCTGAGCCGGGTCTGCAACCTACACCACAGCTCACGGCAACGCCGGATTCTTAACCCACTGAGCGAGGCCAGGGATCGAACCCACAACCTCATGGTTCCTAGTCGGATTCGTTAACCAGTGAGCCACGATGGGAACCCCTTCTTCACTGTTTTGAAACATCAGCTTTACAGTAAACTAAATTCCCACCTCATTTATAAAAATTCGAGAATCTATTTCTGGACTATTCTGTTCCACGGTCCCACCTGTCTTTCCCAGCTCTGATGTCTTACTGTTTTAGTGATGGCAGCTTGGTAGTGTGGGCTAAGATCTACAAGGGCTAGTTTCCTTTATTGTTCTTTTTCCGAATTATCCTAGCTATCTAGCTGTCTTTGCATGTTTATTTTCACAAATAAACTCTACCATCATTTTGTGAAGTTCCCAAAGCAGCCGGTTAGTGCTGAAATTGAGGTTGTCTTGAATTTATAGATTCATTTAGAGAGAAATGACATCTTCATAATATTGAGGCTTATTTCCAGAGAGCACCGTTTACTTAAATCTTTTTTATGTCCCCCAGCAGAGATTTTCTCCCTGTAAGTCTTTTAAAGTTTGTATCTAGGTATTTTATCTTGCTGGTTGCTATTATACAGAATCTTTATACCTAACAAGCTCCCCTGGGGATTCGGATGTGCACTGAGAACCAATGATGTAGCCCAGGGATGCTGATTCACTGGGTCTGGAGTGGGACCAGATGATGCTAATATTCTCATGTGCAAACAGGTTGGAGAAAGTGATTTCTGGATTTTTTCCGGAGCTGGGGAAGGCTCCAAAGAAATTCATGCCCACACGTTAAATTCTCCTTTGCCTTCTTTACCGCCCCACCCCATGCAGCGCAAAGTCACTGCCATGCTGTCCACGCCTCCAGCCCATCTCGGTAGCACTGTACCTTGGTCTTTGCTTCTACCACAAGGGCCACATCTTCAAGACGGATCCCAAATTCTCCATCCTGATAGTAACCAGGTTCTGGGAGACACAAGAGATGCTGCTGACGTCAAGCAGGGGGAGGTCCCAAGCCCAGGTTTCCTGAGGAGTGGCTGGAGGGCTTGGATGCCCCCGACCCCGGCTATTGGCTTGGGCAGACCTACCACGTGTTAGATGCTCGCTGGCTACGCTGAGGCAACCCGCCAGGTCTCAGACGCCCCCGCCCTCTCTTGTCACCCAATGGGGAAAACTTCGGAGCCCACTTGGGTCCTGGAGGCACTCCCATCTCCCTGTGTGCCGCTGTCCTGTTACCCCAGAACCTGACTGGAGACTCTGGGGCTTGGATGTATGGCTGGGGACCAACTTCTGTGGGCAAAGCGAGGGTCTGGGCTGAAGGGGGCCGAAGGCGCTTGGGATTACGGTGGGACAACCCCTTCGGGGCTGGGAGTAGGGAGGTGAGGATGTGCCACACTGGCGTGCTGTCTGGCCTGTGTGGGCTGTGCTCCCTGAAGGCTGGCGTGCCCTAGGCTGCAGTCCTGGAGGAGTCTAAGAGCCGTACCGATGGAAGTGAACATGCCTTTGGCCATGGCAATGTTGCCAGACTGGAATCCCACTGGCCCTGGAAAGGGAGATGCAGGCACGGTGTCAGCTCTCCCGCACTCACCAGCTTGGAAACCAGCAGGCTTCGGGGAAGGGCAGGAAGCTGGAGATCCCTAGCAGTGCGTGTCCGCTGCGTCATTGTCTACCTGGGGCTGGTCCAGACCAGACTGGCTCTGGCTTTGATGTCTCTGAGGTCTATGCCAGTCGTGACCTTGACTTGCCATGCGTCTCTCCGAGGCCCTCCTGAATGCCAAGAAGGCAGCAGGAGTGGCCAGCTGCCAGTATTTCTCACCTGCCCCGCGGAGCACCAGGTCCCACTGGCTGGGCAACCTTGGGTGAGTCAGTTCACCTCCGCGGGTCATTCCCCTGCCTGTGAAAGGCATCACCTCTGTCACGGGGCGGGGGCGGGGCCTCCGGGGCAGTGCTGGGGAGATACCTACACTCGTGCACGCACAGGAAGTTGCCGATGCCGTGGCCTGTCCCATGACCGTAATTGAGCCCAACATCCCACAAGGCTTTGCGGGCAAAGGCCTCCACCATTCGCCCTGGAAGAGAGACAGCCTTCAGCCAGTTGGCTGGACCCCAGACTATCGGCCTTGCCCCTTCCTGCTCTTTCTCCAGACTAACCACCAGGATGGTACCTGAGGTGAGGGGCCCCTGAGAGGCAGGTAACCACGCCCTAGCTCTAGTACATTCTGCGTTGCACCTGTGACCCGGACTGAGAACTCTTGCGATTTCTCCCCATCTGTCAAGACGTCTGCTTCCTCTGGGAATCGTCCCGCCACTGCTGCAGCCCACACTGACCCACCCCAGCTCTGAGCTCCTGCTCCAGCTCCTGAATGAGATTAGGAGACAGGAGGCCTGGGTTCAAGACCTGGCTCTCCCAGTAACCTCTGTGTGACCTTGGGGAAGTCCCCTTCCCTCTCTGGGCTGGATTTTATCTACACAGTGGATGGAACGAGGAGATATAATCCCTGCCCCACTAGCCTCCCAGGGTCTGGGTCCACTGACATCAGGGCCTGAGGCTCTGGGTCCAGCTTGATTTCCGAAACCCACCTGATGTAGCAGCGGGGAAGACGAGTCTGGACAGATCGATATTTCCTATCAACACGCGAGTATATGCCTCCTGATGGGGAGAGGGCGAGTGAAGGCAGCGCACAGGAGGAGGAAGCGGGGAGTTTCCAGCTGCTGGCCTGCCTGCCTTCGGGGGTGTGGGTTCAGGCCCGGAGTGTGGGTATGTTGGGGGGCGGGGCGCATGATCACGTGTGGTCACCCAGATTCTGGAAAGTGGCCGGAGGAGGCTGAGGGGGACCTGCCCGAAGCTGGGGCTTGGTCCATGCAGTTCCCTTTGGCTGGTGCACAGGGATGCCCGTAGGTGGTGGCGAGCTGAGGCCGCCACGCCTGGGGTTTGGGAGGCGCTCCCTGGGCTGGAATCCTGACGTGGCCTCTCACAAGCTAGACCTTGAACAAGCAACTTTGGGTGTGCTGTGCCTCCGTTTCTTCATCTGTGGCAGGACGCTCACCGACCACGGTACCAGCTCATACGGCGGCTGGGAGGCGTAGGGAGACTCGGGCGTGTAGAGTGCTCCCGACAGAGTAAATGCTCAGAGAGAGCTCAGCGTCCTTCGCTGTCGTTAACGCGATCACTCTTTAGTTCTCTTAAGGCCCTAAGCCTGGGGTGAGGCCCGCTGCTCTGGCAGATGGGCCTTGCTCTGTCGGGGCAGTTAACTTGGGGAAAGAGGGAGGGAGGTAGGCTGACAGTGGCCTCTTCTGGTCACTCCCTGCGGTGACGGGTGAGCCCCCTTTACCACCCAGCCCCCGCGGGTTGACACGACAGCCCGGGGCAGTGGATCTCCTCCATCAACCTAAACCACGAGCTCCTTGAGGTCTGACCAGCCTTTGCTTTTTGTCTGTGTTTCTGACACAATGTCTGAGCCACAGTCTACTTGCTGAATGCCTGAAGGTGGCGTCCTGCTCTGCACCCCACTCCCTAGAGGCCCCCTAGAGGCACAAAGAGCATGTTCTGGGAGTTCCCGTCGTGGCTCAGTAGTTAACGAATCCGACTAAAGACCATGAGGTTGCGGGTTCGATCCCTGGCCTTGCTCAGTGGGTTAAGGATCCAGCGTTGCCGTGAGCTGTGGTGTAGGTCGCAGGCGCGGCTCGGATCCCCCGTTGCTGTGGCTGTGGCGAAGGCCGGCAGCTACAGCTCCTGTTAGACCCCTAGCCTGGGAACCACCATATGCCATGAGTGCGGCCCTAGAAAAGACCAAAAAAAAAAAAAAAGACCATGTCCTAAATAGACCAGCTCTTGATGCTTCCTGAAAACCCGCCAGCTCCTTTCCACGTCTGAGACTTCGCTGGTGCCATTTCTCTCCCCTGCAGGGTAATGCCTTTCTTTCTCCTTTCTGTTGAGCACAGGGCTAGGCACGCAGACAGCATTAAATAAGTACTTCTTCTTTGATGTACTGAAATGGGATGATGATGAGCTTGGGCTGAGGTCCTGTCGAGGGCCCCAAATATCCCTGGGGAAGCAGCGGGGCACTGGGCTTTCTGGTACTAACTTGCTGTGTGACTTTGGGCAAACTATTTAACCTCCCTGGGCCTCTGTACAATCACATGGCTCTCGGCAGAGTGGTTGCTTGGGAGCCCCTTGGGTGAGCGGGGGTAGGGAAATCCGGGTGCAATGCGTACCTTTTGGAAAGCAGAGGGGGTGCCCCAGTGGACGGTTCTGGTGATATCTGTTGTCCCATCCCTGTGGAGAAGGACAATCAACACATCCAGCGCGGCTGAACACCTCCGGGCAGGGATCGTGGCCACGTGCTGTCCCCTGGGGTTTGAGTGGCAAGGCTGGGGGTGGGGGTGGGGAGGCCAGAGGAAGAAGAGGGCTGCCAGCGTGCAGTTCCCGCCCTCAGCACCTATGCCTGGAGGGAGTCTGCAGAGCTATCACCTTCAAACTCACTGTGCTGTCCGAGACCCCGATTCCCCACGCACATCCTCCACCCCCGTACCACGCATTTGGGCCGTGTTGTAAATCTGGGCTTCTTTAGGTCAGGCTCGCTCTAAAAGCAAGGCTTGCTGGGAGGCAGGAAGAGACTGGCCCATGTTTACAGAGAGGGAAACTGAGGTCCAGCGAGAGCGCAAGGCTCTCATACCTTCGTATACTTATTTGCCATTTGGAGAACACTTCGCAGCTTCCTGGGAAGGGATGCAGAGCGGACCTCATGATCCACATTTCACAGATGAGGCAGTCGAGGCCACAGGGCCATCTCCCTCGCTGAGCCCCAGTGAGGCCAGGCCTGGTGCCAGCACTGATTCTCTGCACAGTTCTCGCCAGTGTAACCATGGATCTGCCCCAGGGTTTTGCTGGGAGTCCCAGTGAAAGGAAGCCAGAAGCCCAAGTGGCTGACTCCGGACCACCAGCTGCAGCTGTTCCTCCAGGCTGGCCCCTGGGACCAAGCCCACACGGCGGGGTGAGGGGGGGAGAATGGTTCCAGGGCCCTAGGGACTCCTTCTTGGGAGCAGGTCATAGGGCGCGGCCGACTTCTTCAGAAGGAGAGAAGAGGAAGTGAGGTGACCATTTCCCCAGCCTCACCCTGCTCGAGAACGCCCCAGTCCAGTAACACCCCATGAATTCACTTCCCCTTTGCATGTCGGCCATCTCGAGTACACACAGTGCCACGCTAGTGACCTAGAGGCTGCTAGGCTGAGTGCCTGCCAGGATGGCTCCCAGAGCCATGCTAAGACCAAGAGAAGCCTCTACCATTAGCACGTTCACCACAGGATAGAGGATGGGAAACTACTCCTTGCTCCTCGATCAGTTCAGCCTCCCCTCCTTTCCCCCACTCTTAGCTCCTCACAGCTCACTGCTTCCTAGATGAGAAGAGAAAATCTTTCAGCTCAGCTCGGTCACACATTTGGAAGAAATGGGCTTAGCCTATTCTGCATGGCTGTTGTGTCCGGGTGTTCAGGTTGTGCACTGTCCAAGGGTAATGCAGCTAAAGGAATGCCGTTCACTGCATGGGTATAAACTAATTCCATTGAGAGCACACACGCGGATACATAGATTGTGGAGTCCTACAGCAAGGGACAGTGCCCTCCCGCATAATCCTACCCGTGGTCGTGCCCACACTTGGAAGAACAAGCGCACGTATCTACTCACAGACACATCCCTGTGTGCCCTGTGCCAGCTGTGCCACAGGTGTCCCCCAGGGTCACATCTCTCACCTGCTTACTGCTCTTGGAGGCCTGATCCTGCCCCCACGGCCCCTGACATGGTCACCTCACTGGGCAGTGGCGCGGGGGGTGGGCATGCATGAGTGAGTGAGGATCTGGGTGTAGTGTCTGTGCAGCCAGGCAGGTCTGCTGAGCACGGCTGTTTGGACTGTGTAATAATATGCGGGCTTAAAAAAAACATTTTACTGGCACAAGGGGAGTCTCTTCCTAGGTCTCACAGGGCAGCGGCTGTGGGTAGTGTCACCGTTTTGGCCTCTGCCTGTTGCCCTCCTTAGAGGGCTCCCAGGTGTGACAATGGGAAGGGTACTCAGGCACATTCAAGCCGGGCCTCTCCTTTCTCAGACGGGGGATGTCTGAGCTGAGACAGCCGGGCCAGGGTGGGGTGGCGAGTACATACCAGTATTGCCCCCCAGAATCCAGCAGGTACATCTCGTCCGAGCTCAGCTTGCGGTGCAGCTCCTTGGTCGGGCTGGGAAGGGGAGAGGCGCTAAGAAACGAGCAGCCCAAGGCTGAAAAGGAGGGGACCCCCTCCCGGGGGGGCTGGGCTTCTAGCTAACTCCTCTGGGGAAGCCCTGATCTCCCAAAGGGCCTTGGGAGACCACGGAGCTTTCGCTGCCAAGGTCCTCAGCGCACATCTGTTCCTTCTGTACCTCCACGGGCCGGGCCCTCATTCTCAGGGACGGGAGAAAGGAAAAGAGCCCCAAACATGACAGATGGGAGAGCTTAGTCAGCACCCAGTCAGTCGTCTCCTTTTTTTCCCCTTTCTTTTTTTTTAGGGCCATACCTGCAGCATATGGAAGTTCCCAGGCTAGGGGTCTGATCGGAGCTGTACCCCCCGGCCTACACCACAGCCAGAGCAACACGGGATCCGAGCCGCGTCTGCGACCCACACCACAGCTCACGGCAACGCCAGATCCTTAACTCGCTAAGCAAGGCCAGGGATCAACCGCGCATCCTCATGGATACTAGTGGGGTTCTGAACCCATTGAGCCACACTGGGAACTCCCAGCCATCTCCTTTTATATCAGGAGAAACAGGCCTACAGACAAGGGGCTCACAGGAGGCCCCGAGAGGAAGCCATGAGGGAGCTGGGCCTGGACTCAGATGCGCAAGTCCAGTGCTTTCTCTAACTTCCTGCTGCCTCTGGGAGCAAAGGGCCCCAGGAAACCAGGGCACAGGAAAGATGGATACCTGCAGGTGGGGCTGGAGCGCAGGAGTTGGTAGGGCTGAGAAATGGAGAGAAGGAGCTGGGCCAAGCAGCTGAAGGCTTGGAGATGCTGGGGGAGGCAATTCTGGGATAGGCCAGGCTAGCCCTGGTGGCGGGGGAGGGGCATCTGCCCTCTTCCTGCCGTGCCCTTACCAGGCTGAGGCATCTGGTCAGCTTGACCCCCTCAGATTTCATCAGGCAGGACTGCAGGTGTTTGTTTTCTATGGAACCAAATGTACGGCCAGCCTACATCTTCGACACACTTTGGCTGGTTCAGGCTGAGTGAATGGGCCTCTCTCCCCGTGTGCTGTGAGCTTTAAGAATTAGGTAACGTAGGAGTTCCCGTTGTGGCTCAGTGGTTAATGAATCCGACTAGGGACCATGAGGTTGCGGGTTCGATCCCTGGCATCGCTCAGTGGGTTAGAGATCCAGCGTTGCCATGAGCTGTGGTGTAGGTTGCAGATGTGGCTCAGAACCAGCGTTGCTGTGGCTATGGTGTAGGCTGGTGGCTACAGCTCTGATTTGACCCCTAGCCTGGGAACCTCCATATGCTGCAGGTGCAGCCCTAAAAAGACAAAAAAAAAAAAAAAAAAAAAAAAAAAAAAAAACAGGTAACGTAAACGACTCACTGAGAGCCAAGGAAAAACCTCCAGCAGCAGCCCTGTCTCCCTTCTAGATCCTTCTGCCCTGAGTGCTCACCAAGCCCTAGCCTCTCCGTAGGGGTAGGGAATTACTCAAGTCTTTTATTTCACAGGAGACTCCCAACTCGCGACTGGGCTCCACTCCCCACCCTCAGCCCCCACAGTGCTAAAGGCCTCAAAGCTTAAATGTGGACTCAGGTCCTCCCCAGAGCCCCAGAACATTCTTTCTCCTGAAGTACCTGTAGTGGGCCAGGGCAGCATTCAGGCCACTAGCAGAGATGGTTTCAAAACTGGGTCCAGAGAAGAAGTCCTCTTCTCTGGAAAGGACAAGGCAGGAATGGTCAATGAATAGGCCTGGAGACGAAGCTGGACCCAGGATATCTAACAAGGGCAAGTGAAAGTCATGGCTGCCTCTGCCTCAGCCAGACTCCATTGGGTTTTCCCAGCCCCACCTCCTGGTTCCATCTTCCCAAGCCTTGACCTGTCACTTATAAACCACTCAAGGTCAGAGAAGGAGGGACGGTAGACCCCAATTATTCCTCCTCTACCTCCATTTTACAGATGGGGAAACCAAGGCCTTGTGTCCCAAAGAGCGTTCCTAGTAAAGCAAGAGTGAAGAAACCGAAATCCCTGTGTTTGAGAACTCCCCCAGCCCCAGAGCAGCATCCCCTGGCTAATCGCGCCCTCAGGGAACCTCCCTCCCCAACCAGATGTCCTCAAGTGGTCCGGGGTCCCACCTACCTCCCCACAGAGAGAGCGGGCCGTGCCTGAAGCAGACACTAGGGGGCGCTGTTGGGTTGTGGCCCTTCAAGTCCCGCTTTCAGCCTAGCCGGGGAATGTCATCCAACAGCCTCCCCCCCCCCCCGCCCCCGCCCCTGCCCCCGCCCAGCTTCACGACCACTCAGGAACCTGTCGCTCCTTGTGGCAGAGAGGCCCTCCGGTACTAGGAGGGTCTTCCTTCCCCCGGAAGTGAGAGGACCCGTCTTCCCTCCCCGCCCCCGCCCCCACACGAAGACAGCCGAAAAGGATGGCTGTGGTCCTTCACCCTCGATACTCCTCCAGCCGCTCTGTCCCCGAGAACTCATCCACGGTGCCTTCGGGCACGTTCTTCTCCAGCCAGACCAAGTAGCGGATCACAGCCACCGCATCCCGCACCTGGAGCAGGGCAAGCAGAGAAGCGGTAGGGGACCCGTCTCAGCCGGGGCTCCGGGATGGAAATGGGACCACTGCTCTGGGAGCTGAGCTTTAAAAACGTGGGGTTGGCGTTCCGGTCGTGGCTCAGTGGTTAACGAATCCGACTAGGAACATAAGGTTGCGGGTTCGATCCCTGGCCTTGCTCAGTGGGTTAGAGATCCGGCGTCACCATGAGTTGTGGTGTATATCGCAGATGCGGCTCGTATCCCGCGTGGCTGTGGCTGTGGCCTGGGCTGGTGGCTACAGCTCCTGTTAGACCCCTAGCCTGGGAACCTCCATATGCCGCGGGTGCGGCCCTAGATAAGGCAAAAAGACCAAAATAAATAAATAAATAAAAACGTGGGGTTGTACTGGCTTTTTGATGACATTAAGGGATTCTTACTGATGTTTATATAGAGGATCAAAGTGTGGCTTTGAAAAGAGTTCTTGTCTTTTAGAGATACTGAAATGTTGATAGAAGAAATGATATGATAGACGGGATTGGCTTTAAAATCATCCGGCAACAGAGAGTGTGGTGTGGAGGTAGCGAATGTGGGGTTGCAGAGGAAATGAGTTTGGCCTCGACTTGATGATTGTTGAAGCTCAGTGGTGTGATGGGGCTCACTATGCTATTTTCTCTTTTTGTATATGCTTAAAATTTTCCACAAGAAAAGTTTTTAAAAGTGAGGCAGCGTATTCTGATTTTAACAGGACTGCCAAAGGGGTGAGCCATCTTCCCCCCAGGGTGAGGAAATGATAACAGTTAACACTTATTTAAGATTTGGAAGGTCGAGTTCCCTGGCGGCACAGCAGGTTAAAGGACCCAGCATTGTCACTGCAGTGGCTTGGGTTGCTGTTGTGGCGTGGGTTCAGTCCCTGGCCTGGCAACTTCCACATGCCGCAGGTGCGGCCAAAAAAAAAAAAAAAAAAGATTTGGAATGTGCCGGGGGTGCTCCAAGCAATATATGTAATTATATAAATACAGATATATCTATATAATTACTATATAAGTATCATATATTTATATAATCATATATTAGATGTATATAAATGTTTATGTGTACACTGTATATAATACATCTATATTAATTATGTATTACTGTTAATATATTTAAGCATACATTACATGATATAATATAGAGCCTTACCACAACCTTAAGCTGTAGGTTACCGTTACGATTCTCATGTTAGAGAGGAGGTAACTGAGGCCCAGAGAGGTGAAGTGACTTGCCTAAGGTCACCCAGCCTGGGAGGTAGGTGGAGGAAGGGGAATTTGAACTCAGACACTGCAGTTCCGGGGCCCAGGCTCTAAACCACTGTACCATTCAGGGAACAAGTGGGTGGAGCAGAATGGGGTGCCCAGGAGTTTGGCGTCTGTTTCATTCAGGGCCTTCTTCCGGCTCCTCTGGCTGGGTCTGCTCCCTAACCCAGCAGACTGGCGGCTCTGCGGAGGCGCCTCTGCGGGCGCGCGGACTTACGTGGCTGGCCTTGAGGAGGGTCTGCTCCTTGCTGTTTTTCACCGCCTTGGTTATCATCACCGGGGAGTAGGTGTCTGCTACGAGTTTCTCCTGTCACGGGCGGAGAGGGAGAAATCTGGAAGCCCTCCCGAGGGCACGGTGGTGTTTGAAAAGGACTGGCAGGAAATCCCGGCTGAGATGAGACTCGCCGTTCCTGGAGCCTTCTGACGGCGCAGGGCTTTCCAGCCTTCCCTGTCCAGCCTCACCTTCCTCTCTCGCTCCCTCCCTTCCTTCTTCCCACCCCCACCCGGTTCCTGGATCCCACTAGTTCTCTGGGACGGTCCGAGCCCGGCCCCCCGCCTGTCCGCGGGCTGTTTTGACAGTGCGTTTCCTGCACATCTCAGCCCATAACCGCTACCATTTATGGAGCGCCTGCCGTGCATCGGGTACCAGGCTTTATATGCGCTATCTCCTTTAAATCTCCTCGGAGCAACTCTTTTGAGGCTGAGACTCTTAGTGCCATTTTACAGGTAAGGAAACAGAGGCCCAGACTGGCTAAGTCATTGGTCCAAGGTCATTGCCCAGTTAGTTCTCAGGCTCATGTTGGGTGACCTCTGCTCTACCAGCCTGTCCTCCCGCAGCCTCCTCGACAGTCTCTGAGCTCTCTGTGGACGGGCATCCTGCTTCTTCTTTTTGTCTCTTCCCAGGGAGGCCTCGAAGGGGACTCGCTGCACCGTGGCTGACTGACCTACTGCCAGTATGACCGAAGGGCCGTGCCCTCCCTGCCCATTAGGTTGAGACTTATCGGGGCTGTTGGGGCGTGGGGTGGGGGCGGTGCCAGGCGTGAACCCCGGCCAGGCAAACCCACCTTGGGTATCACTTCGTAGAGTCCATACGAGGTGTACCTGGTCCCGATCCAGATCTTCACGTCTCCTGAGGTGTAAACCCGGACGCTGTCGCGGACTTGGCCGTAATCTTCGAGTTGCACACACATGGAACCTGTGCAGTCAGAGTTCAGGTATTGCAGGGTCTCGGAGCCAAAGCGACTCTTATTTGCAAATAACCTGGGTGGAGAGGGGAGACCGAGAGTGTCCGGACAGTCTCTAAAGACGATGCAAAAGACCAGAGGCCCTTCATTCCCGGAGGTCAGAAGAGGCCCACTGAGCAGAGCAGATTTGGAGGACGTGGGAACAGAGGTCAAGGGGGTCAGGAAAAGCTGATTGGAGGCTTCCTAGAGGGTCCTGCTAGGGCAGGCACCCCGCTCCTGGGAAGGCTGCATATTGCAGGGAAGAGGGGTCGGAGGAAGTCCTTGACCGCAAGCCAAGGACAAGCCCTACCTGATGGAGGAGTTGCTGAGCAGCGTGTAGGAATAGAAGAAGGGGTTATAAGGGATGTCACTGCCTCGAAGGTTGAAGAGCCCTGGGGAAGAGAATTATGGGGACTACCTGAGGCTGACCTGTCTGAGGCAGGTACGTGTGACACCTCTGCCCTGCTTGTTTTGGGCCCCAAAGATCCTCAGCGACACCCACATCATCCGCCTCTGAATGTTCCTCAGTCTTCAGAGGGGTGGAGGAGAGGTCTTTGAAGCCTGAATGAGCACCAGGGACCCTTTCTCCCAGAAAGAAGGCAGATACCCAGCCAGTAGTCCACACACAGCTTTGGTGGGCTCTCAGCAAATCTGAAGTCCGGAGCTGGGGTCAGGTGAGAATCACTCATCTTATGGGACAGAATAGGGCTTCATGGGACTGTGGGCCCCCGGGCTAGTGGCCAGGCGGCTACAAGGTGTTTGCCAGGCCTCCTCCTCTTCATGAGACAGAAGCCTTTGCTGTCGTGGTCGCCCAGTCTTCCGATGGCCTGCGGGCTGGCCCCAGCTTGCCCAGGACTTCCTAGTTTCCTTATTGAGCAGATGTGAGTTCCTGCCCTGACCTTTCTTAGCTCTCGCAGGCGGTGGCCACAGAGCTCTCAGAACCCATGGTCCTCTCTTGTACCGCAGGGCCTGGAGGCTTGGGGGTTGGGGGGGACCCAGGCACTCCCCTGTATCCACAAATCTATACTCACAGGCCGTCTCATCAAGCGCGGACAGAAGCACTGCAGTTGGAGTCTCGAGATGCTTCTGCATCTGGCTCCGGATGTTAGATACTTTCTCCTGCCAGGTGCTCCCTACAAGCAAGAGTCCAAAGAAAGCATAGGTGACATACCTTCTCTTTGGCACTTTGTTCCTGAGCGGGCTTTCTTAGAGCAATTGTTTTCTGTTCCTTTAAAGGCAGTAGAACCCTTTTTTTCTTTTTCTTTTTGCTTTTTATCGCTGCACCTGCGGCACATGGAAGTTCCCAGGCTAGGAGTCCAATCGGAGCTCCAGCTGCCAGCCTACACCACATCCACAGCAACGCAGGATATGAGCCATGTCTGCGACCTACATCACAGCTCATGGCAACACCGGATCCCCTACCCACTGAGCGAGGCCAGGGATAGAACCCGAATCCTCAATGGATACTAGTTGGATTAGTTTCTGCTATGCCACAACGGGAACTCCAATAGAACCCTTTCTTTAACTAAACTCTTAGGTGTGTAGTCATCAAGGACATGGGCTCTTGACCCAGACTCTCTGGGTTCAAATCCTAGCTCTGTCATTACTTGCTGGGTGACCTTGGGAAAATTACTTAACCCCTCTGTGTCTTATTTTGCAATCTGTAAAATAGGATGGATTATAATAACAGTGTCTACACCAACAGAGCTGTTATGAGGATCGAATTAAATCATATTTGTAATGTACATAAAACAGTGTCTTGATGTATAGTAAGTCTGGTATAACCTTCCTTTTTTTTTTTTTTTTTGGCAGTACCTGTAGCATGTAGAAGTTCCCGGACCAGGGATTGAACACATGCCACAGCAGTGACTTCAGCCTCTGCAGTGACTGTGTACACAACAGAACTCATTTTGATCATTTCAAAGTGCCCAATTCACTGCCTTTAAGAACATTCACGAGATTGTGCAACCACCACCACTGTCTAATCCGGAACATTTTCATCATTCCAAAAGGAAACCCTGTAGCCACTAGGCAGTCCCTCTGCCTCCAGTCCTGGAAACCACTAATCTGCTTTCTGTCTCCATGGATTTGCCTGCGCCGGATGTTTCACACAAATGGAATCGTACAGTATGGGGCCTTGGCTGGCTTCTTTCGAGTTACATGTTCAAGGTTCATGGATGTGATACATTTTTGAGACAATAAATGAAAGCCAGTTTAAATGATCTGATATACACAGGTGTCTTTGAGTAACTACTTTTCCTGTTCTTCCCATTGCCCTTTGACTCCTTTAAAACCTGCGAGTGGCTGGAGAGAAAATTCTCTCTCATCGCTGTAAGCTTAAGAGACTCAGTTCTTGGGCTTCCCGGCCCAGTTCTGGCTTTGGATGACTTTCCTTTGAAGACTGGCAGCCTGCGATGGCACGTCTGCCTCTCACTTGCGGGAAGTGATAAATCCCACGTGAATTCTCTCCTAGTCCCTGGAAGGTTTTTCCCTGTCTCCCCGCCTCTTCCTGACATAGCTCCACCTTTTTTTTTTTTTTTTTTTTTGGTCTTTTTGCCTTATCTAGGGCCGCACCCGCGGCATATGGAGGTTCCCAGGCTAGGGGTCTAACAGGAGCTGTAGCCGCCGGCCTTCGCCACAGCCACAGCAACGCGGGATCCGAGCCGCGTCTGCAACCTACACCACAGCTCACGGCAACGCCGGATCCTTAACCCACTGAGCAAGGCCAGGGATCGAACCCGCAACC
>PVHT020000015.1:34624440-34644276 GCA_004024745.2 Catagonus wagneri | reverse complement strand
TCTCCACCCTTCTTTATCTGAATGGGATGAGTTTAGTTACGATTGAACCTTCTCGGATAGCAGGTTTCTTTAAAAACTGTGTCAAGATCCAGAAAGGTTCCGTAAGTTACATCAGAATGGATAAAGACAATTGGACACAAAATTTGACTTGTTTCATCAGACCTGCTATTGTGAAATTTCCCTCCTGATTTTTGGACTCCTTTCTAAACAAGAAATAGACCGGTGTGTGGAAAGGGGCCTCTCGGATTGCCCAATATTCTAGGAATCCAAGTCCATGGACTTGCTCAGAATTCTTAGGGAGATAGGAGGTGGTGGTGGCCAAGATGTTGATTCATAATCAGTAGCTTGGTCACAGTCAGGAGCTTAGTTACAGCTTACAAGAATCAGAGAGCACACTGTCTCTCTCTCTCTTTTTTTTTTTTTTTTGTCTTTTCGTCTTTATCTAGAGCCGCACCCGCGGCATATGGAGGTTCCCAGGCTAGGGGTCTAATTGGAGCTACAGCTGCCAGCCTATGCCACAGCCACAGCAACGCGGGGATCACGAGCCGCGTCTGCAACCTACACCACAGCTCACGGCAACGCCGGATCCTTAACCCACTGAGCAAGGCCAGGGATCGAACCCGCAACCTCATGGTTTTTAGTCGGATTCGTTAACCACTGAGCTGCGACGGGAACTCCGAGCACACTGTTCTTTTATGATCTATTTAGATGGTGTCAGTGGGGTCAAGACTGTTGATGTTAGAATTTCAGGGGGTCAGTTAACTTTCCTTTGTGGTCTGGCCAAAACTTTGAACCCTAGTCTGTGCTGCAGACTGACCTCGAGCTTAGTTTTTACTTCCTTTGTCCAACCCAGCCCATCTGACCCTAGCCATCTTACATCGAAAGTCCTCATCACAGGATGGCCAGAGTCAAGTTCTGAATGATTTCATACAAGCCGGGCTTTTTTACCAGTTACTATATGCAACTCATATGTATCATGGTTTTCTTCTCTCTTCAAAGGGGTAGTTTTTTTTCCATCTTTCTCTGACTCCTTCATTTCTTCCCTTCCTGTTTCCTCTTGCTTCAAATCCTGACACTTTTCTTTCTTTCTTTTTTTTTTGCTTGCACCTGCAGCACGCAGAAGTTTCCAGTCCAGGGATCGAACCGGAGCCACAGCAGTACAACATCGGATCCTTAACCCACTGAACCATCAAGGAACTCTTCCTGATACCCTTTAATCCAACCCTTTTTTTTTCTTTTTTGCTTTTTAGGGCTGCACCCGTGGCATATGGAGGTTCCCAACTAGGGGTCTAATTGGAGCTGTAGCCGCTGGCCTACACCACAGCCACAGCAATGCCAGATCCAAGCCACACCTGCGACCTACACAACAGCTCATGGCAATGCCGGATCATT
The DNA here is from genome assembly GCA_004024745.2 of Catagonus wagneri. Lineage (NCBI taxonomy): Eukaryota > Metazoa > Chordata > Mammalia > Artiodactyla > Tayassuidae > Catagonus > Catagonus wagneri. Next base: position 34,642,884 of record PVHT020000015.1, on the reverse strand, counting down.
AACACACTGAGCGAGACCAGGGATCGAACATGCAACCTCTTCGTTCCTGGTTGGATTTGTTTCCGATGTGCCACAATGGGAACTCCTAGCATTTTCTAAATATGTTCTGAGGACTGTTGGATTCAGACTCTCTGAGGGGAGGGGGCTTAGAAACCTGCATTTTAGTTTATTTTTATTTTTTTTGTTTTAGGGCCACACTCATGGCATATGGAAGTCCCTGGGCTAGGCGTCAAATTGGACCTGCAAGCTGCCGGCCTTCGCCACAGCCACAGCATCACCTGATCCGAGCCGCATCTGCAACCTACACCACAGCTCACGGCAACGCCGGATCCTTAACCCGCTGAGCGAGGGCAGGGGTTGAATCTGCAACCTCAGGGTTCCTAGTCAGGTTCCTTAACCACTGAGCCAAGAAGGGAACTCCCCAAACCTGCATTTTAAACAAGCACCCCCAGCTATTCAGATGCATATAAAACCATTGCTTTGGGACCGCTGAGGATGAATTTTTTCAGCCTAAGGAGCAATGGGGACCTGTGTTCCTCCAAGTTGGGAAAGTTCGGAAATTACCTGCGAACGCCTCCTGCAGGGCGTAAATGGGCTCACTCGGCAGGGGCGGCCTCTCCGACCCCCACGCCAGGTCCACCAGGTTGACGGTGATAGACACCAGCTCTCTGCCAGCATCCTGCAGGGCCACGTCATAACTCTCCCAGGAGTCTGCAGAAACAGGAAGGAGTCACATGTCTCCTGCCCATGAATCCCTCAGGAAAAATTGTGACTCAGGCCAAGTTAGTTCTCGTCCCCTCTGCCTCCCATTCCGCTCCTGCAGCCCAGCTGCCAGAGCCCATCCCAGCAGTCCGGTCTTCCTGGGCTGCGCCTTGTCATCTTCCTCTTTCAGCTTTCAAAGCCTAATTGCCCCGAGCCCACCCCAGTGCTGTCCACAGCCGACTGGCTAGGCTCGTCTTTTTAAGAGCCAGTGGCTGTGGGGACCTCTTTATGGTTCTGAGTGTTTACCCGCGCTTCAGTGTCACAGCCGAAAGGAATGGTGGGGTTCAGGCCCCTGGAAGGGCCGGCGAAGAAGCCAGTTCTGAAGTGGGAACCTTCCAGGACCTAGTCACGAGGATGTCATCTTGGGGGACAGGCCAGCCAGCTGGTGGGGCCATGGGAGCTCAGGGAGCTGTGTTCCTGGAGGGGAGGGGACTGTGTTTCTTTATTCAGAAGCCCTCTCACCTCCTTTGACCCTTCCAAGCTGCCTTCCAGAAGAGGGCTACCAAGTGATTCTAATGCCCTAATTGGTAGGGTTCTAGGACACGGAAGATGATTCTGGGTTTAAGAACATCCTGGCTGGAATTCCCATCGTGGCTCGGTGGTTAACGAATCCGACTAGGAACCATGAGGTTGTGGGTTTGATCCCTGGCCTTGCTCAGTGGGTTAAGGATCCGGCGTTGCCGTGAGCTGTGGTGTAGGTTGCAGACGCGGCTCGGATCCCGCGTTGCTGTGGCTGTGGCGAAGGCCGGCGGCTACAGCTCGTGTTAGACCCCTAGCCTGGGAACCTCCATATGCCACGAGTGCAGTCCTAGAAAAGGCAAAAAGACAGGAAAAAAAAAAAGACCATCCTGGCTTACTGGTCTGCTAGGTTTTTTGTTTGTTTGCTTGTTTTGTTTTTGTTTTTTTAAGCAGTGCCCATGGCATGTGGAAGTTCCTGGGCCAGGGACTACATCACACATGTGCTACAGCAGTGACCTGAGCCACAGCAGTGACAACAGCGCATCCTTAACCCACTGAGCTACCAGGGAACTCCTTACCTGTTAGGTCTTAACGATTCCTTCCTTGACTCTTCTGGGTTGGGTCTCTACACTTCTTTTTTTTTTTTGAATTTTTTTTTGAGCCATACCTTTGGCATATGGAAGTTCCCAGGCTAGGGGTCAAATTGGAGAGGCAGCTGTCAGCCTACGCCACACCCACAGCCATGCCAGATCCTAGCTGCATCTGCGATCTACACCGCAGCTCATAGCAACGCTGGATCCTTTACCCACTGAGCAAGGCCAGGGATCAAACCCGAATCATCATGGAGACTAGTTGGGTTCTTAACCCACTGAGCGACAACGAGAACTCCTGCACTCCTGACTTTAAAAATATAGCATTTATTCTTTTTTAAAAAAATTCACATAGTTATTTTTTAAATATATTTTCATTACACAACCCAGGAATACATCCTTGTTGCAAAATATTCTGCAACCGAAAATTCAAACACTCTACCTTCAGAGTTACTCTGACTTTCCTTCTACCAAGATATGCTTCTTTAGGTCCTGGGGGCCTGGTGTGGACTGAGGGAAGGACATACCGATGGAGAAGAGGAAGGGGTCAAAGCCCACGAGCCCTCCAACAGGAATCTCGGTGAGGAGCCAGGTGACAATGGGACTGGTGCCAACTGAGAGAAAGACAGGAAGGGACTTTGAGGTTACCCCAGCCCCTCCAGCCCGGCTTCTGTCTGCGACGGTCCAGCCATGTCTGTCCTCCTTGACATCAGCCTCAGAGGGTAGCGATGGCTTCAGATTTCCTAAGCTTCCCACGGGGATCTGGCATGCAACCCTCACCTGTCCCCTCACCTGCACCTCCCCAAACTCAGTCTAGGTTCCGTGGCTCAGGGAATAAATCCGTGCTGTCCTCTTACCTTCCTTGTGGAGCTCCCAGTTGCAGTCCATCTGGCGCTCAGCCTGGGTCCAGTAGCGGCTGTCGGTCCAGAGAGCTGCTTTCCCCATGGTCACCACCGCAACTCCTGGGGCAGAACAGAGAACCTTGGAGGGAAGGGTGAAAGTGCGGCGTGTGGCTTTGGTTAGCGCATGTGCCATGCGGTGCTGACTCTGACGATGTCACAAGGGGGCCTCTGGAGGTGTTAGAAACTGTTGGGGGAGATGGCCGGAAGGATGTCCCAAGTCAGGCATGTCTGCTTTGCCTTGAGGGCTTCTTCTAAGGGTATGTTTAGTGGGACAAGGGGGTTCTGCTTTTTTTTTTTTTTTTTTTGGCCATGCCCATAGCAATCGGAAGTTCCCCAGGGCAGGGATTGAACCTGCACCAACAGCAGCGACCGGAGCCACAGCAATGACAATGCCGGATCCTTAAACCACTGAACCACTAGGGAGCTCCCAGGTCCAAAAAAGTCGATGCTACATACAGGTGCTCTCAGCGAAGATGATGTGACAGTCACTGTCAAGACTAGGTGGCTGATGGGGACACTCAGCCAGGGGCTTAGCTGAGGGCAGGCAGAGAAGTCAAACCCAGTGACTCTGGCAAAGAGAAGAAGGGCCTGTGATGGGTGAGTAGGGCAGCCTGAAGCCCAGGGGAGGGATGTTTAAGGATCAGCAAGGGGGAGTTCCCGTTGTGGTTCAGCAGGTTAAGAATCCGACTAGTATCCATGAGGATGCAGGTTCAATCCCTGGCCTAGCTCAGTGGGTTAAGGATCTGGCATTGCCACGAGCTGTAGTGTAGGTCACAGACATGGCTCAGATCCTGCATTGCTGTGGCTTTGGCTACAGCTCCGATTTGACCCCTAGCCTGGGAACTTCCATACACTGCAGGAGCAGGCCTAAAAAAAAAAAAAAAGAGAGAGAGAAAAAAGAATCAGCAAGGGAAGCTAAGGTTTCACTCAAGGGGCCAGGATCAGGGTGGGAGGCCCATTCTCAAACTAAGACCCCATGACGGGCCTCTGTGTCTCATCTGGCCATGTGCGGTGACGCTGTCCATAAAGGGACCAGCAAAGTCAGACTTTGTCTCCAAAGGAACCACTGTATGAAGGGGAGCAGCGGGCCCCTAGCGGCTAGCTATAGAGGTAGCAACTGTCCCAGAAAGGGAGCCCAGGGAGTGCTAGGCTGGGCCTGGCTGCGGCAGAGTCTGCGAGCCCAGGAAAGAAATCAGGAGGGCCATCTGGCTTGTGCAGAAGTGTGGCCGGCAGGCTATGGGATGTGTGCCCTGGTGACCCTCTTTGGAGTGGTGGCGGGGAGGCAGAGAGAGGAGCAGGGGCCTCTGGACACTAGGTCCTGGGGTCCTGGCTGTTGAGAAGTAGCCACACCAGGGCCTCCCTGACCACTCTGGGTCTCCCACCAGAAGCAGTGAGGGCTGGGTGATGGCTGTCACCTGCAGATCCCGTGAAGCCCGTCATCCAGGCACGCCTCTGGTCACATTCACCGATGTACTCGCTCTAGGAAATCAGCGACACCATCATTAGCCTTCTTCATGCAGTCACACCCCACACGGAAGGCCCCAACGGCAGCCCAGTTTTCTGCCTAGTCACATTCAACCAGTTCTACAAGCCCAAGCACGCTGGGCACCTCCTCCAGGAAGCCCTCTGGAACTCCTCCGGCTCTTAGGATCTTCCCTTCCTTTGAACAACTGTATTTCTTGGAGTCGAAACCCCACAGTCCAGCACTGGACTGTTCTGCAAAGAAGTCCTGTCTCTCTGGCCAGGATGCAAATTCTGTGCAGTCTGTGGTCACGTCTTTGGGTTCTTTGGGGTTCTCCCCTCCAGCCGTGCCCCTCTTTCCTCCTCGGTCTAGCACAGAATCATGCATACACCATAAATCGCTTGCACAGGGAGCTTTACGTATTTTTGTATTTTGGTTCTCACAATCCTTGGAGAGAGATCTCACTGCTTGCGTTTTGCAGTAGAGGAAACTGAGGCTCAGAGATGTTCAGACACTTACCCAAGCCTCTTAGCCCTTTTCAGCAGGTGGGAAAACTAATTCAAAGTAATCTTCTCGACACTGAAAATGCCTTCTCTTCCAACTGGGCTGGCGATGGGGTGGAGACGGAGGCAGGGTGGGGAGGCGTGGGCAGGGACGCCGCTTTGGGAAAAGCAGCCCTGGTTCAGACCATCCTCTTCCCTGTCTGCTCCCCGTCTCCCAGCCTATACCCCAAACTCGTGGAGTTTTGGACTCTGGGGAATTTCAGCGCTCCATCCATCAGGCGATGCATGGGAAGGGCTGAGCCAGGAGGGAGCTCAGGGTTCTTTTAATTCAATTCCCAGCCCACCTTCTAACCTCCTAGGGTAGGGGGGTCCTAAACCATCTTTCTGGATCTGCCGTCTAGGAACTGATCAAAATTTTTCAGAAGTTGTTTATAGTTTCATTGTCTGAAGTCAGGGACATCTGACAATGTCTTCTCTCCTATGTAAGGGAATACATTCTTTCAGGTGCCCTAAAACGCCCGTGTCCAAGCTCCCTGCTTCCTTCCCTTTGCTGGTCAAATCCTTTTTCTGTCTTCCATCTTCTGAGCCTTAACAGTGTCCTATTTGTGGCCTGTTCTCTTGAGGGTGGCGTGGGGTGGGGAGCTGTCCCTTACCATGTGGGCATCCGTGTCCGGGACGATATAGGCAGAGAGATTCTGGGTGTGCATCTGCTCGCGGAGGGCTGTGAGCTGTGCTGTGGTATTGACCGCAGTAACCGGAAGGTACTGACAGGTGACAGGAAGACACCAAGACAAACACACACACACGGATACACGTTGCTTAGGGAAAATGCTGCCCGGGTTCAGCAGCCTCTCCTTAGGTAGGGGTTGGGGGTGGGAAGGCTGGGCCAGACCGGAGAAGGGCGGAGCAGCAGCTGATGTTATGGATTAGTTTAGATTAAGGGGTCTGGGCCGAGTGGAGATGGAGGTGTTTAAGAACTTGGAAAGGCACTTTTGGTGACAGTAATGGGACCTGAGTCAGGGTTCAGGGGTGGGTGAGAACTGCAGGGGTCTGAACCCTGGCACTGGGCTGGGCCAGGGGATGGTTCTTTTTTGGATACCTTAGGGTAGAGATGCCAGTTTGGCAAATGAAAATACAGGATGCTCACCCAAGTCACGTCTGAATTGCAGGTAAACAATGAATAACGTTTTAGTGTAAGTATGTCCCATGTACTATTTGGGGCATACTTATACTAAAGTATTATTCATTAGGAGTTATTGCTGTGACTCAGCGGGTTACAAACTGGACTAGTATCCGTGAGGTTACGGGTTCGAGCCCTGGCCTCAGTTGGTTAAGGATCCGGTGTTGCAGTGAGCTGTGGCGTAGGTCACAGACACGGCTCGGATCCTGTGTTGCTGTGGCTGTGGCGTAGGCTGGCAGTTGCAGTTCTGCTTTGACCCCTAGCCTGGGAACCTCCATATGCTGCAGGTGTGGCCCTAAAAAGCAAAATACATATATATATTATATAGAGTTCCCTGGTGACAGTGGGTTAAGGATCAGGTGTTGTCACTGCAGTGGTTTGGATCACTGTTGTGGTGTAGGTTCAGTCCCTAGCCTGGAAAGCTCAACATGCTGTGGGCACGGCCAAAACAAAATAAAACAAACCATGAGTCATTATCTGAAATTCAGATGTAACTGGGCGTCCTACGTTTCATCTGGCAGCCCTACCTTGGGAACTTGTTTCAAGTGTCTACTCACTGGTCCCAAAGGGCAGAGGAGAGTGACTGGTGTACCCTCAGCAGTTTGGGACATTGTCCAGAAAGATCCTCTCCAAGCCAGACATTTTGTTAAAGGTTATTTTCTCTTTAAAATAAAAGGCATGGGTTTTGTTTTGGCTTCTACGCAATGATTTCTCCATGTTTGTTGTAATATAAGAGTAAACTGGTTTGCCCACCTACCTGTGCCCCCACCCCAGGGGGGGGTCTCATGAAATTGGCATCGCAGACAGATGCAACCCATTTGTCCTGAGACTTTAGGGACCTGCTGGCAGGCCCACAAGCCCTCACCTTCTGCCTGCTCCAGCCTGGGGAAGCTCTTTCCCATTCTAATCTAGTTTTGCAAAGAACCATCCTTCTCCGGCTAAGGAGCCGACAGAACTTTCGGCTCCAACGCGCTGGGCCCTCTCACCAGCCTTCACACCCGAGGTCTCCCTCTCTTGACCTCTCGCGGGCTCTTCTAGCCATCTGGCTTCCGCCCTCCTCCCCGTTCCTCTAGAACTGTTTTCTTTCCTCCCAACCTCCTCCAGGCCCCAGCTCTGGGCTGGTTAGGGGGCCTCCTGCCACCCCCCCCCCCCCACCCCGCAAGCAGCAGTGGCCCTGGCCCCGGGCGGAGCGAAGCAGATAACCTGCGGTGGGAACGCCGGGGAGGGAGTGCTGGGGGCGGATGTCGGATACCTGAGAACTGCTGCCCGCCCCGAGGGAGGTTAATCAGAAGCAGTGGCCCCTGAGTCCGGAAACCGGGAGAAAGGCTGGTCGAGGGTGAGGCTGGCGGCCGGGCCCGTGGGGGATGGGCAGGAAGGTGGGGGCGGGGCGGGGCGGGGGCGGGGCCTCACCGGAGGGCTGATTGAACAGTTCCGCACATCCTCTCTCTGGTCCAGTGACCTTGGGTGGCCCCAGGCGCAAGCTAGAAAAGGGAGAAAAATCCGGGGTCGCTGGGATCCCGGGAGCTCCTGAAGAGCACACAGGCCATGTTCTCCCGAACTCCCTCCCCGTCCCCGCAGGGCCTCCATCCTTCGAAGCGGGAGATGCTGTCCAACTCGACTCGAGGATGAAAATAATCACATTTCATAGGAAATCAAGCTGAATTGGATGGCACCCTGGGTCACAATCAAAGAAACCTGTTTCATCGACAAGTGATTGCCACTTTTGGATGGGTCTTAGTGCTCATTAAATCAATTTTTTTCCCCTTCTAATCTAATTGGGTCTTTTCAGGGTCTACCGAACTGGAAAAGTTGTGTGTAAATTCAATTTTTGTAATCAGATTTGCTCTTAAATGGTCTAGAGGATCTCGCTAAATAATCACCCCACCTTCATTTTACCCTCCTATAAATCAAATTATATATATATATTGGGTTTACTTAAATTCAAGGCCCTTTTGTACCATTTCTTACAATCCAAATCTCTGCCCCTCATTCCAGGCTACCTAAATCAGGCAATCCCAGGCTGACATCGTCCCCTGGTGGGGAGAGAAGGGTTAGCACTTAAAGTGCCCCTACTGTGTGCCAGACATGTAACCCAGCAATTGTATCTCAATTTGATCCTGGCAGCAACCCTGTGAGGTGGGAATTATTGTCTACTTTCTAGGGAGCAGGAGGCCCAGGCCGAGACACATGCAGTTTTGCCACAAGGAGTCCCCGGTGGAGCCGGGATTTGAACCCTGGGCCATCTGAGTACAAAAAAGCCAGCCATGGGAGGATGGTGCCCTAGAAGGGACAGAATGTAGAGAGATTTAGGCGTTCCCATCGTGGCTCAGCGGTGACGATCCCGACTGGTGTCCATGAGGACTCGGGTTCGATCCCTGACCTTGCTCAGTGGGTTAAGGATCTGGCAGCATTGCCGTGAGCTGTGGTGTAGGTCGCAGATGCAGCTTGGATGCCGCGTTGCTGTGGCTGTGGCTCAGGCCGGCAGCTGCAGGTCCGATTCGACCCCTAGCCTGGGAAGTTCCTTGTGCCGGGGGGTACAGCCCTAAAAAGACACACACACACACACACACACACACACACACACACACACTGTAGAGGGATTTAGTTTCTAATTGAGGTTCTGCCCGCAATTTGGCGTATCTCAAGGAGAATCGCCCAGTATTCATTGAGCAGACCTTTCCTAAGTGCCTACTGTGTGCCAGGTACTGGGCTAAGTCCTGCAGGCTCTGGGCCGTCACACCCTGAAAGTCCAGTGGTCTCTGAGAGGCCTTCCCTCTGCGCCCCCTCCACCTTTTAGGGGGGTCTCCCCAGAGGGTATTGGGGGTCCGAGTTTGGGGAGACACTGTTCCTTTCTGAGTGAGTTGAGCTACAGATGGGAGGAGTACAGCTAGGCTCTAACCCCGTGAATGCCCTGCCTGTCTGTCTCTGTCAGCCACAGAAATTCAAGGGGAAGATGAAAACCACACTGTCGATGGAAGAAAACGTACACTCGTTCTGTAGGCACAGATCTCTGGCAAAATGGTGGCGTCAAGACAGCAACATGAGGAGTTCCCTTCATGGCGCAGTGGTTAACGATTCTGACTAAGAACCATGAGGTTGCGGGTTCGATCCCTGGCCTCGCTCAGTGGGTTAAGGATCCGGCGTTGCCGTGAGCTGTGGTGTAGGTTGCAGACGCGGCTCGGATCCCGCGTTGCTGTGGCTGTGGCGAAGGCCGGCGGCTACAGCTCCTGTTAGACCCCTAGCCTGGGAACCTCCATATGCCGCGGGTGCGGCCCCAGATAAGGCAAAAAGACAAAAAAAAAAACAAAATGAGACAGCAACACGAGAAGCAAGGCACAGGCAGCCCATGTCCCTCTAGATGCCAGCTGGTGTTTTCTGAGGCCAGGGCTGTGGCTCCCAAGGGCAGGCTCTGCAGCTGGACCGCACTGGGGTCCCTGGCACAAGGACTGGCGCTGGGGACGTGTCAGGAGCTGGGTGCCGAATGAATGAGCAGGGTCTCACTGCCACGGAACAAAGGGAAAGGAGGCCTTCCTAAGGCCAGCGGGGAGTGGGTGTGGAGGATCCTGAGCTAGGCACTTAGCTGTGACCAAAGAGAACAAACAGGACACCATAGGGGTGACAAAGACCAAACTTTGGTTAACTTCTCCTTTAGGTGCTGACTTCCACGTCCACCCTGTCCTTACTGGGCCTGCATCGCCCAGTCTTAGCAGGAATCCTAAGTCAGTTTAGAGAGATTCCTCCCACCCTTCGTATCTCAGGAACTTTGATCAAATCCGTCATCTCCCATCCTTGACATCTGATCACTTTGACCTGCCCTCATTAAGAATCCCATTATGTCAGTTTAGCAAGGATCTCCCCACCCCTGAGGTCTCCTCTCGATCATTTTCCACCCACTGGTTCCCCTCATTCTGCTCCTTGACAAGAAGTCCTCGGCCATTTTGCTGTGTTCAGAGTTGAGCCCGCTCTCGCTCCCCTATCGCAGCGCACCTATTGCAATAGTCTTGAATAAAATCTTCCTTACTCATGCTAGAGTCGTGTTTTCTGTAACAGGTGGGAGTGGAAAGGGGCCAAACTGCAATTTGAGACGAGTCTCAAGGGCTCCTAGGAGACTCAGGGACCTGGGGTTCCTTTTCCTCAAGACAGAGAGGGGGACCACGAAAAAAAAAAAGAGACAACCTGGGCCCAGCCTTCACACCAACCCTTTCTGAGCCCAGAGGGGAAAGGCCAGAGCTGCTCTCCAGCTGGACCTGCCCTCCCAGCGTGCGAGACAGAGAGAGACGGGGATGCACATACCACAGACGAGGACAAGCCAGCGGTAGCAGCCCCAGCAAGCCCGGGCCATGGGTCTTCAGACGCCGGTGCTGGGTGGATGGAGGGTCAGGGGAGGGTGGGCAGGGCTCTCTCCCGGGGCCTCTTCCTCTAGGCCTTTCCGGGGCAGGAGCAGCCAGGGCGTGGGGGCTGGCGATTGGGAAGAAGGCGTCCAGCTGATGGATGTGAGTCCTCCTCTGATCTTTCGTTTCTGAAGGTTCTGAGCATAGTCAGGCTGAGTGGAGAAGACTCAACTGCCCCAGGCAGCCTCTGCTGGCTTTCAGTCACCCAGATAGGGTGTGAGCTCGCCCCGGGCAGAGTCCAAAGATCCCGGAGACAGAGGAGCAGCAGCTGGTCTCAATCAGCCTGCTCCTCCCAGCCCCCTCTTCTGCAGCCAGCCTCGGCCATTCCCGAATTCTGTCCCCTCCCTCCAGCAAGCTGTTTCCCATTAGCTCCTCCACCCCAGGCTCTGGCTTCAGCTCCGCTTTTGCTTTCGAGATGGATGTTTATCCTTCCTCCTCCTCCAAGCTGGCCCGTCTCAGGAAAAGCCGGCGCCTATGAAGCCCCACTGCGCCCCTCCGGGCGGCTCATTGCGGTGTGACTCTTGGGAACTGAGAGGTGAGTCCCACCAGGAAAAGCCCCTCTGTCAAAGCATCAAGAGCCACCGGCAGAGGGGAACACTGCCCTCCTCTTGGGATGGTGGGGACGGTGGGGTCCCATTCAGCTGTCAGTGCCATTCGTGTCTGAGGGGAAGAAGGCCCCCAAAGGACTATCTGGAGGGTTGCAGGGATGATGCTGAAGAGGGAAGAAGATCCAGAAAGGGGAGTTTGGGGGCTCCCAGAAGCAAATTTGGTTAACTGGACATGCCTCTTCTGCCTAGAACAGGTTTTTAATCCCCTGCCGTGTGGGTCACTTGCAACTGGAACTGACATTCCATGGGGCAAACTGAGGCCAGCCCTGTCTCCACGCACAGCATCAGAGGGCAATGCCCAGTAAGTGCCCTCTACAACCCTTGACCAGAAAGCACTACTTTGAGAGACAGACCTAACAGACAGGTGCAGCCTAGCCTGGAGGTCCCCAGAGGCAAACCACCCATTCCTCTGGGTCCCCCCCCCCCTTTTTTCCTTTTTTCAGCCGCCCCCCATGGCATATGGGAATTTCCAGGCCAGGATTGCTGCAGCTGCAGCAACGCCGCATCCTTAACCCACCGAGCTGGACTGGGAATTAAACCTGCGTCCTGGCACTGCAGGGACACCACAGCAGGAGCTCCTGGATCTTATTTTTAATGTATGTACACTCTGCTTACGTCCATCACAAGTTCAAGGCAGCTTTCAAATAAGTCATCCGAATATCATAAAATAAGATGATTTCAAAGAGGGAAAGGGGGCCTGGTTCCCTTGAAAGAAGGGAGTCTAAATGAGTGCAGCGGTTCAGGGAACTCCGTCTCCAGGAGTAAAAGTAGAGGGCAAAGCCCAGAACTTCGAGGACAGACCAGGAATGAAGTGCTGCCTGGAGACCAAAGGACTGGGGAAATGCCTACTCAAAGCCCCACCCCCCGGAGTTCCCGTCATGGCGCAGCGGAAACGAATCCGACTAGGAACCATGAGGTTGCGGGTTCGATCCCTGGCCTCGCTCAGTGGGCTAAGGATCCAGCGTTGCCGTGAGCTGTGGTGTAGGTCGCAGACACCGCTTGGATCCTGCCTTGCTGTGGCTGTGGCGTAGGCCGGCGGCTACAGCTCCTGTTAGACCCCTAGCCTGGGAACCTCCATATGCCGCGGGTACAGCCCTAAAAAGACAAAAAAAAAAAAAAAAAAGCCCCACCCCCGCCACTGTATTAGGCATCCCCAAGGACAAGCAGGTAGACTTGCTGAAGTCACGTAGGGGAGGGATACTGAAGACAGCTTTTTGGGACAAACAGCCCTGCCTTGACCAGTGATGACCCAGGAGCCAGACTGACAGGGTTTCAACCTGTCACCCACCAGCCTGTGTGGTCTTGGGCACATGACATCACTTCTGAGCTCACAGCTTCCTCCCCGGTGAAATGGGTCGCAGTAGGACTAACTTCCTAGGGGTGTGGTGAGGGTTAAGTGCATCGATGTTTGTGAAGCTCTCAGAACGTGCTCGCCACAAGGAGTAAGTGCTATATAAGTGTTTGTTAAGTCAAGTATATAACTAGAGCTCAAACCGTGCTCATCTGTACCTGGTTTTTTCTGCCCCCGGCATCTGACACTGCTGAAATGGCAGTTAATGTTTTAGCAAAGATCAGCTGGGCTGAAATGCCAACCCTGGAAAAAATAACCTGAGCAGACCTCCCTCTCCCATCCGCTGGACTCTGCCCGGGGGTGGACTCAGACACTACCAAGGCTGCACATAGGACTCAACTCTCTGGTTTTGTCCCCAGGGTTCCTGTCTTGGCCCTGGTGGTGGTCATGACCTCAGCTCCCTTCACACTCAGCTCCTCCCTTATCTCGGAACCAATGTCTTTACTTATCACTGCGGGGTTCTTGAACCCAGGTTGGCAATAGGCCCGCCGTGGAAAGGAATGGTGCTCTGCCGGGAAGGTGAATGGCCAAGAGTCCTTGTATCAGAGTTGTCTGGAAGAACCACTGCTCGCTGGAGTCTTGCCGTGACTGTCCTGGCAGCTCATCTCTCCAAGGCCAAATTCTGAAGTTGGAGAAGTTGTTCTTCAGGGTCCCTTGTGACCACGCCTCTTTTGGTTCCCCCGAGCCCAGCTTAGGCTTCCCACCCTGCCTTCTGACCTAGCTCTGCCTGCTCTAGGTACCCGAGAGAGCCTGGCTTCATCAGAACGCACCTGCCCAACTTGCATGTTCTCCCGCGTCGCCGTTCTGATCACCATTAGAGTGAGCTGGGAGCCCACAGGCTGGAGCCACAGCCTCGGGGAGCCTTGCTGACAGCCTCGGGGAGCAAGCGGTGGCGCGAACCTGGGCAGGAACTGCGCAGAAATGGCGCTGCAGGCAGAGGTTGTGGGGTGGGTCAGGGGGACAGATTGGTGGCGATGACATAAACAAGCAACCCAAGAGAGCACAGGCAGGTGGCACCATGGCCTGGAGCAGCCTGTGGCAGCAGGGAAGTCAGAGACCCAAGGGCGCTGGGAGCATTGTGAAACACCGTCCAGGGATGGTCCGAAACACTGAGGATGAAACCTCCAAAGGGGGGCCGAGGTCCTGCGGTTCCGCACGTGGGAGGGGACTTTGGATCTAACTGGGTTTTTTTTGTTTTTTGGTTTTTTTTTGCTTTTTTTAGGGCCACACCTGTGGCATATGGAAGTTCCCAGGCTATGGGTCAAATTGGATCTATAGCTGCCAGTCTATGCTGTAACTACGCAGAATCCAAGCCATGTCTGCGACCTACACCACAGCTCACGGCAACGCCAGATCCTTAACCCACTGAACAAGGCCAGGGATCGAACCCGCAACCTCATGGTTCCTAGTTGGATTCGTTTCCGCTGTGCCACGACAGGAACCCCGGTTTCCTACCCTTCCGTCAGGTTGGTCAGCCATCCTGGGAGGCGGAAGAGGAGCCTGGAGAAGGAGAGTGGCCTGGCCCAGGTCTAGCTGATGGGTGGCAGAATGGGGGCTCACACCCGGACCTTTGCTCTGCCTGCAACGCTCTTCCTTCTCTTGCCCCGTGAACTCCTTCTCCTCCAAGTCTCATCTCACTGTCTGGGAAGCTTTCCCTGACCCCCTGGCTAGGTCGAACTGAGGCGGAATACTAACTCAGGTAGTCAGCGTAGGAGCGGGGGCTTGGATGCAGTCTTTGATATGGCTGTTGATTAACATTTGTGGCTTAAGGGCTCCAGGGAGTAACATCCCCACAGGCCTTGTTTACTACAGGGAGTGTACCTACGTCCTGATGGACATTAATCCCTAACCTCCTGTGACTCGGTTTACGGAACAGAAGGGCACAGAAACCAGGAGACTTATGGGACATTTCCACCGCTAAGACCCCTGCTGGACAAGGACCGATGGGAGAAAACCACAGCTTTCTGCACCGCACGTGGGTAGCCCCCGTCTTTAAGGGATAAAAAACTCCACAGGACAATAGAGAGGGGTGCTCTTCTCCCCCTCCCAGCTGTACTGGGAGCTATCCGCTTTCCTGGAATAAAGACTTTGCTTGCTTGCTGCCTGTGTGATCTTCAAATTCACTCTTCGGCTGCGTGAAAAAGAACCGGATTCCGGTAACATCTTTCCGGCATCGGGAACCCCCCCCCCCATTAGTCCTTTTGCTGCCGTTGGCACCTTTCCTACCCTCTGCCTCCCACCCAGCACCCCCTCAGTCGCAGAGAGGACCGCGGCAACCCGCTCCCGGCTGCCTCTCCCCTACACGTCTGCCATTATCATGGGTGACATCAAGGTTCCTGTCAATGATCCACTCCGTGTCCTCGATCTGTAAGTTCAATGCCCTCCACTCTTCAACTTCCCACACTAAAAGCGGTTTCTTGGGATCATCGTCCTCCGATTTGAACTCCGATCTCCCATTTTCTGACCATATCCTCTTATCTTTCTGGTGATTGTCCTCCCTCCTCTACTCCTATTACAACCGCTTTTTGACTTCACCGAAACTTCCTGTCACTTGCCCTATGCTCGTCGCTCCATATATCCGCGTCCCCTGGTCTCCCTTCCCCCACTTCGATTCAAATGACATAACCCGTCACGCCAACCTCCCTTTTACCAGCACATCTGCCTCTCCTGCCCCTTTGTCCTTCCAGTACATCCATCCCGCCGATCTCCGTCCTCAAGTAAAGCTCGCACCCCAGGGCCTTTGCACACACTGTTCCCACTAACAAGAACACTCTTCTCCCAGATATCGGCATGGCTCACTCCACTTCCTTCAGGCTTTCATTGAAATGTCACCTCTGCAGAGAGGCCTCCTCTAGTGTCATTATCCATACTGCATCTCTGTCATTCTTTTTTTTTCCCCTTTTTTCCAGGGCTGCACCTGCTGCATATGGAATTTCCTAGGCTAGGAACTTAAGCAACGCGGGATCTTTTTTTTTTTTTCTTAATGGATTTTATTTCAATTATAGGTGTACATAAATCATCACAAGTCAATTAGCAGCACAGGATCTTTAACCCACTGAGTGAGGCCAGGGATCAAACCCGCATCCTCATGGATACTAGTCGGGTTCTTAGTGGGGACTCCCTCTGTCGTTCTTTATCCCCTTATTCTGCTTTGTCTTCAGAGCGTTTGCCTACCGTATTTATGTATCTACTTGTTCATTTTTCTCTCTCTCTAGTACGCAAGCTCCATGAGAGCGGGGATCCTCTTTACTTTGCGCACTGCTGTATCCCAGAGCCCAGAACACTGCTGGGCACTTAGTCGTCACTGTAAATATTCATTGAATGACTGAATGAACCCCAGGGCATTTGAACTGTCTGTCTTCTCCACGGGAGAAAATATTGCAACGCTGTCGGTTGGGGCCCCTCCTGATGCTGCCTGGCAACCGTTTTACTTGTGATGGGTCAGCTCCCTTTCCTGTCACCATATCTACAAGTATAAAAGTGAACGTTTTTCACTTTAGTAGATTCTGCTCAATTCCCTTCCAAGAAAAGCTGTAGCAGTTCACATTCTTAGCAACGGGATATGAAAATAACGCTTTCTACAACCTCATCAACCCCGGATCTCATCAATGTTTTAAAATTTTGTCAAGTCGATGGGTGAAAATTAGCCTCATATTCTTTTATTTGTGCTTACCTGATTGCTAGTAAAGGTCGGGCATGCTTTTGTATATTTTACTTGGCTTTTTTTGTTTGGCACTTGCCATCAGCCTCTACATGGAGTAAAACACGAGCCACTGCCACTGTCGACCTGTAACACCCCCCGAGTGGAGCTCAGGGTGCAGACCGGGAGTGAGGCACTCTGCGCTCTGCGAAAACTGGAAGAACTGGTCTTCAGACAGGTATTTTTAGAAGAAGATTTTATGACCCCAATTCTTGCATCTCATATCTAGAAGCTGTCAATGATGACTAATGTCTGTGACCAGCAGTGACCTTCATGAGACCAGCAGCAAACCTGTAAAATGTGCACCTGGCTGCACGAACCTCCCCCTTGACCTTGATGACTTAGATTTTGATATTCCCCCTTTCCTCTTTGGCGCAGTACTTCTTTCTTTCTTTTTTTTTGTCTTTTGTAGTTTTTAAGGCTGTATGTACCTGCGGCATGTGGAGGTTCCCAGGCTAGGGGTCTGTAGCCGCCGGCCTACGCCACAGCCACAGAACGTGGGATCCGAGCCGCGTTTGTGACCTGCACCACAGCTCACGGCAACGCCGGATCCTTAATGCAGAGAGCGAGGCCTGGGATTGAACCGACAACCTCATGGTTCCTAGTCGGATTCTCTGAGCCACGACGGGAACTCCTGGGGCAGTATTTCTGATAGCTCTGAAATACTGCCTTCTGGGCTGTAGTTAGTGGGCAAAACAAAAGATGTCATAGTCATCCGTAAGAACAGCCACTCCCAAGGGTGGGCCAGTGAGCCCTGAGGGAACTCAGCGAACTCAGCGAAGAAACAAAGAAGACTGGCCCACAGCTGAGGTGCATTTAGCCAGACCTTTCTGTCTTCCCATAGAAATGCGTTTTCTGTGTAGTTCTTCTGTAAACCGGGTTATCTGCAAATCTTTTGTTCTCTTTGTTGCAAAAACTCAACTCGGAGGAGCTTCCCGTCTCCTCCGAGCAGTTTCTCAGTTTCTCGGGGCTACGTGAGATGCTGTCTCCCTGGCTTAAGTCCTAATTTCACCCCAAATAAAACTTAACTCTCAACTTTCAGGTTGTATTTGTTTTTTCAGTTGACACCATTTTACATTCTTACCCACGATGTACGAGGTTTTCAATTTCTCCACAGTCTGGCCAACACTTACTCTTTTCCTTTTAAAAAATTATTGCTATTTCCTATTGGATGTAAATTGGTACCTCATGACTTTGATTTGCATTTTCCTAAAGTGTAATAATGCAGAGCATTTTCTCAGGTATCTGTTGGCCATTTGTATATCTTCTTTGTAGAAATGTCTATTCAAGTCCCTTGCACATTTTAAAACTGGCTTGTTTGTTGAATTGTGAGAGCTCTTTACATGTTCTGGACACTAAGCCCTTATCAGATACATGGTTTGCAAATATTTTCTCTCATTCTGTAGGAGATCTCCCATTCACTTTCTTTCTTTCTTTTTGTTTTTAAGGCCACACCCACGCATGTGGAAATTCCCAGGCCAGGGGTCAAATCGGAGCTCCAGCTCCTTCTATACACCACAGCCACACCAGATTCGAGCTGCATCTGCGACCTACACCACAGCTCACAGTAATGCCGGATCCTCAACCCACTTAGCAGGGCCAGGGATCAAACCCACATCCTCATGGATACTAGTCAGATTTGTTACCTGTTGAGTCACAACGGGAACTCCTCCCATTCACTTTTTTTTTTGTCTTTTTGCCTTTATGTAGAGCTGCACCCGCAACATATGGAGGTTTCCAGGCTAGGGATCTAATCGGAGCTGTAGCCGCCGGCCTTCACCACAGCCACAGCAACGCAGGATCCGAGCCGCATCTGCAACTTACACCACAGCTCACGGCAACACTGGATCCTTAACCCACTGAGCAAGGCCAGGGATCGAACCCGCAGCCTCATGGTTCTTAGTCGGATTCGTTAACCACTGAGCCACGAAGGCAACTCCCCCATTTACTTTTTTGATATGCCCTTTGATGAACAAAAGTTTTAGATTTTGATGAAATCCAATTTACCTATTTTTTTCTTTTTTTGCTTGTGCTTTTGGTATCATAGCTAAGAATCCGTTGCCAAATCTAAGACCATGAAGATTTACCTCCATATTTTCTTCTAAGGGTTTTATAATTACTTCTCTTAAATTTAGGTCATTGATTCATTTTGAGTTAATTTTTATACAATGGTCTTGGCACCCTTATTGAAAATCTATTTGTCATAGATATAAGGGTTTATTTCCTGACTCTTAAGTCTATTCCATTGGCTTATATGTGTGTCTTTATGCCAGTATCACAGTGTTTTGGTTGCTTTAGCTTTCTACTAAGTTTTGAAAGTGGGGCGTGTGAGGCCTTCACCTTGATTCTTTTTCAAGATTGTTTTGACTGTCGAGGCCCCTTATGATTCCACATGAATTTGACACCCAGCTTTTCCAGTTCTGCAAAAAAAAGGCTATTGGAATTTTGACAGGGATTGCATTGAGCCTTTAGATTACTTTGAGCGGTAATTGCCATCTTAACAATGTTAAGTCTATTTTTATCATTTTTTTTTTTT
>PVHT020000015.1:34484103-34623440 GCA_004024745.2 Catagonus wagneri | reverse complement strand
TTTAGGCCGCACCCGCGGCATATGGAGGTTCCCAGGCTAGGGGTCTAACAGGAGCTGTAGCCGCCGGCCTTCGCCACAGCCACAGCAACGCCAGATCCGAGCCACGTCTGTGACCTACACCACAGCTCACGGCAACACAGGATCGTTAACCCAATGAGCTAGGTCAGGGATCGAACCCTCAACCTCATGGTTCCTAGTCAGATTCGTTAACCACTGAGCCACGACAGGAATCCCGCTTCTTCTTCCCTTCTTCTTCTTCTTCTCCTTCTCCTTCTCCTTCTCCTTCTCCTTCTTTTTTTTAATGAGAGTTGCAACGTTTATTTCAGGTTCTCTCTTGCTTTTTTCGTGTGTGTTTGGTGTCTTTTTTTCCCTTTCTTACCACACTGGCAATATATGGAAGTTCCCGGGCCAGCGATCGAACCTACGCCACACAGCAGCAACCAGAGCCACAACAGTGAGAACGCAGGAGCCTCAACCCACTAGGCCATCAGAGAACTCCCCCACACCTCTTTTCTGAGCTTGAGGCTCATAAAACCAATTGTCCACTGACCATCGCCTCCTAGCTCACACTCACCATTTCCCAGATGGATCGCTTTATTTCTCCCATGCTCCAAAGTGTTCCTCATTCAGCTGTCTCCAGTGTCCCTACCTCCGTGACTCGCATCCCTCGCGATCCAGCTGCCCAAGGCGGGATGCTGACGGTCATTTCAGACCCTTCCCTTTCTGCTACCCTCACCTTTAATCAGTCATCAGATTTTGTCAAATCCACTCCCTAAATACATCTCAAGATCACTGTAGTTGTCTTCTGCAACATCTGCACTCTCCCCTCATCAACACAAATGCACGCACAGTCTTTTGTATTCAGCCCTGACGTGTCCAAGCCACAGCCGTTGCCGTCCAGGCGTTTGGAGCACTTTCCTTCAGCGAAGAAGGTGAGATTTAGGGCAGCTCCAAAGTCTGTGTCCTCAACCACTGGCCGTGATGTGCAGGCTAGTTTGGAGCGAAGACAGCAGAGGGAGACACACCATCTGTGTGTCTGCGGCGACTGTCCTATCTCTGCCGCTCGCTGGCTCTGGGACCTTAGGCAAGGCCTTCATTTCTCTGAGTCTCAGTTTCTTCACCCATAAAACGGAGCTAGTAATAATTTTAACTACTTGCAAGGCCGCGTCATTAAGATAACGCGTGTGCAAAGCTTAGCATAGCGTCCCGCACACAGCAAATGCTCGTGCTCAGTAAATGATTGCGGAATGCTCAAGAAGGAGGCTTAGATGGGAACACGGCCTGTGCTGGCAGCTCAGCTTCTTTGCTGACTCACGAACTCCACCAGCTGTGGCTTGGGAACATCGTCGGGTCTGACGAGGAAAGACTACATGTGGATTCGTGTTGAATAGGGTTGAGTGCAGATGTTGCGGAAGCTATCAGCCTCGCATTCCTGAGGTCAGGGTGGCAGAGAGAGGCGACAGAAACGGGCTTAACCTGCCTGATGTCTGGAGCCAGACAGCAGAGGGCAGCAGAGGTTGATTCTATTGCAGTTGCCTGGGTTGGAGTGGGGGTGGGGAAGAGAAGCCTAAAGAAAGAACTCGGGTGGTAATTCCAAATGCAAGCGGGCTGGGGAAGCTGTTCAGAGAAGAGCCATGCTCTTGGGAATCGTTCTCACTTAGGGCTTGGGGTGAAGATGATTAATGAGGCAGGACAGCTTGCAAGGGGCTGAAGGGGTCAGAATTTAGGGGTGGGACCTAAGTGAGGAAGCCAGGATGCTTACAAAGTTTGTTAAGGAAAACACATCGATCCTAGTCTTCTGTCACTTTGGGCCTGCTCACTTTTCTTGGAGTCCCCATGGTCCTTCTAGGGGCAGAGTTACCAACTGGGGACCCTAGAAGGCGGAGACACCCTTGTGTTCAGTGATGAATTCGTTGTACAGGTAGGGATCAGAACTAAAGTTTGGTTGGAAGAAGCCTCTGGCTCACAAGGAAACCAGAGCCCAGAGGGGGGAAGTGACTTGCCTAAGGTCATGCAGTAAAGATTCAAAGTAGCAGTCCAGCTCACTGAGACACTGCAGGTGCTGCCGAACACATTACGTTCCATAACTCACCAAAGCCTCAGGCCATCAGATGTTTTACAGATTTTTACAGATCAGGAAACTGAAGCTCAGAAAGGCGAAGGCGTTTGCCCAAGGTGCAGCCAGGATGTAAAGCCAGGCAGCCTGATTCTGGGACCTGTGCTATTGGCCACCTCACTGTACTATTTGCCTAAACCAAGGGTTAGGTCTCCAGACTTCCAAATCAGGGCTTTTTTTTGTTTTTGTTTTTGTTTAAATCATTATTCTACATTGCCTTGAATGGAAATCCAATTTTAGTCAGTCAAATCCTGGTCTTAAATTAATTATAATAACAAGGCAGTTTGCTACTTTAAGTGGATTTTCAGTTAATTCTTTTGTAAAGTAAATACCCCCACTTAAAAAAAAAAAAAGCTCCTCTCATCTATAATTTACCTGCTCTCTGATGTTCCTGTATTGTGTGAACTGTCTGGGGAGTGTGAATTTGGTATGCTTCCTACAGAGCATAAATGCCTATACACATTGTGCTTTAAATGGCTTCTTTCTCAGCCTGCTCTGGCTTTCTCTTAGGATACCTTTCTACGGCAAATTGCCAATGTAGGTCCAGGATCAGGGAAAGAAAGTTAAAGCAATGGGATTTTTTGGACTATTATCTGTTTTGCTTTCCTTGTGCCAAGGATACACAAATTTTGTGTTGGCCAAGCAAACATTCTTTTTTTCCCCTCTTATATCTTTCATTTTTTTTTTTCTTTTTAGGGCCTTACCTGCAGCATATAGAAGTTCCTGAGCTAGGGGTCGAATCGGAGCTGCAGCTACTGGCCTATACTGCACCTTGTGGCAATGCCGGATCCTTGACCCGCTGAGCGAGGCCAGGAATTGAACACGCATCCTCATGGATGAGTCGGATTCCTAACCCGCGGAGCCACAAGGGGAACTCCCAAGCAAACATTCTTATGCTTATTCAGTATTCGTCTGCTTGGAGACATGCATAAATGCATTCATTTATCCATTCACTCACTCAGCAGTTACTGAGCACCTACCACGGGCCAAAGACCATGCTGGATCCTGGGGGTGCAGTGATGAGCGACGTGAGCATTGTCCTGCCTCATGGAATTCTGAGTCTAGATGGGAAGAAAGTGCCCCTCACTGGAACAGGGTGTCGCCCGTCTTCTCCATCCCCACTGCCTCAGCTTGAGCTCTTGCCATCTGTCCTGTCCTTGGTCACTGCAGCTGGTCTGCCACCTCCTCCCAACCCCCACCGCAGCCTGCACAGAGCCGACATTGGCAGACAGACTCCACCTTTGAAAACATCCCTTTCAACATGTCACATCCTTCCCCTGCTCAACCTGCTCAAAATCG
Source organism: Catagonus wagneri (assembly GCA_004024745.2). Taxonomy (NCBI): domain Eukaryota; kingdom Metazoa; phylum Chordata; class Mammalia; order Artiodactyla; family Tayassuidae; genus Catagonus; species Catagonus wagneri. The sequence continues at coordinate 34,620,025 of PVHT020000015.1, read as the reverse complement.
TTCAATGACTCTCCATTTCCTGCCAAATGGGGCCCAAATTCCTTCACCATCTGGCCAGAGCCAAGTGATTCCACGATCCCATCCCGCCCTATCTCCCCTCCCTTTTCTCATTTCCTACCCGTTCCTCTGCGAGTAGGGAGGGTCTTCCTGCCATCCCAATAAACCGCCCTGTCGTTCCTCGTCTATACTGCACTTTCAGCTTGAATCCCATCCATCCTGCAGAGGTAGCGCCTCCTGCAGGAAGCTTTCCCTAAAGCCCCTCTCCTCATTTTCTCCTCTCCCTTCTCTGTGATCCTGGGTCCAAGTCCTGGCTGTCATGACACTCAGACAAGGGCCATCATGGGCAAAAGCTTTGTACCGCTTACTGTGAGGCTGTCTTCCCACTGATTCTCATAGCTACCATTTATTGAGCAAATATTCTCCGCCAGACAGCAGGGCTCAGTGGTTTACAGACATCATCTCATTGACTCCTTGATGAAATAGATATTCATTAGGCCCATCATTCAGATGAGGAAGCTGAGACTCAGAGGAGTTAGATCTCGGGCCAAAGATCACACTTTGAGGTTGGTCCATCTTACAGGAGATGATCCATTGGACTGAGCTGGGTAGAATCTTTGCTCTGTTTTTTCAGGTCCCTATAGTTCAACACGATATGGCCTTGAGGATTTTTTACCAAAAAAAAAAAAAACCCATGGCTTTGGGGGTGTGTGTGACTGCAGTGTGTGGAAGTTCCCGGGCCAGGGATCGAACCCGTGCCACAGCAGCGACCCAAGCCGCTGCAGTGACAACGCCTGATCCTTAACCCACTACAGCACGAGAGAACTCCCTACACTTGCTTTTTTAAAAGTTCCATTGAGGAGTTCCTGTTGTGGTTCTGCAGGTTAAGAATGCTACTAGTATCCATGAGGATGTGGGTTCAATCCCTGGTCTCACTCAGTGGGTTAAGGATCTGGCATTGCTGCAGGCTGCAGTGTAGGTTGCAGATGTGGCTCAGATCTGGTGTTGCTGTGGCTGTGGTATAGGCCGGTGGCTGCAGCTCTGATTCAACCCCTAGCCTAGGAACTTCCATGTGCCCTGAGTGCGGACCTAGAAAAAAAGAGAAAAAAGTGCTATTGATATTTCCCTTGGTCCTGACTTTCTATTTTATCATTATTTTTTTGCTGTTGCTGTAAGTCCCCTCAAGAAGGCATATATCATTAAATTGATGCAATTAAGACGCACGTCTGTCTCCACTCCCAGTGTCCAGGAGAGAGGTGGATGCTGGTGCTCTGGGCGAGGATCGTCTCACTATGTGCTCTGTGAGGCCCCGAGGAAAAGGCAATCCAAGTCAGAAGCCAAAGGTCAGTTCCTTCTGTGAAATAAAAAGGGCACAGAGTCTGTGCCAGGTCCTCTAGCAAAATGCTGCACTGTGGCATGGACTCTATTTCCTCCCATGGGTTTATTTTTAAGGAGCCATCAGGTGGTCGTGGATGAGTCATGCTTTGCTTACTCTTCTTGTTTATTTCCCCTCCTCGACCTTCAGATTTTTTCCCCCTTAATGTTTGTTCCGGGTTTTGACAAAGCACTGAGGTTCTTGACTTGTGTGGGTAACTTTTTTTTTTCCCTTAATGTCTTCTCAGGAAGAAAAATGAAAGGAAGTGACAGTATTCCAAAACCATCTTTTATTCCATCAGTGGATGGGTTGCACCTGCTACTTCTAAGGTCACTCTCCGAGTGTTTCCTTTACAGTAAAATCTCCTTAGATGACACTCCGTGAGTACCAGATGGGTTGGCTTGGGCCCTACCTGGCTTTATTTTGCCCACTCTCAGCAGAGTCATCCGAATCAATGGGTCCCACACGCTAAGTTTCCATAGTTCAAGGTGGCAAACTTTGTCACTCCTCTGGTAGCACCGCTTGCGTACAAATGATGGATGTTGGGGAATCTTACTGTTTCCTTAAGGCCAGTCTCCTAAAACCTTGATTAGGCTACAGTCAGCCTACTTGGAGTTACTATGAATTATTCAAAGCAAGAAAGCTTCATTTTTTACAAGCAACCTACAATATAAATTGTTCACTAATTTGAAGGGCTACCTCCAATTAGTTTGAGGAAGTGAGGTTGGACTGCATTCAGTAGCAATGTATTGATTTCTTTCATTATAGAAATCACTCTCCCTAGACAAGAGCGCGTTTTTAATTAACAGCCCCAGCCCTCCCAGGAGCCTGGAACAGCGGGTTCCCCCTCAGGGACAAAGATGTGCTGTACACACACCTGTCTTTGAGTTGGAACCTTAGAAATAGGGGCCCCTTTTGAACTGATACACCCACATATTTGAAGTCTTATACTTTGTGGCTAAAACTTGGGCTGAAATACATGGTCTCTATATGGCTAGGATGGAGGATGGGTTCTCTGTGACACCGACCAGGGTGTTTTATGTCTCTGGGTTCAAGTTACCTCGTTCTGCAATTGTATGCTTAGCCTGTGAGTGTGACTGAGGAGTGTCGGGCGGCCAGGGTTAGGGCTCAGCTTGTGGATGAAGAACTAAGGCAATGGGCCTTCCTTTTCCAGTTCCGACGGTTCAGAGGTAGCCCAATAGTCCAGCCCGCTGAGCTTAAGACGTAAGACACTAGACAACGAGAGGAGACTGGGCTCACAAGAGCAAGACATTTAAGAAGGTGGGGAAAGATACTGCATACTTTATATTCCCTGCCCAGAACTTATACACTTTCTGTAAAGAAGGCAAGACGGAGAGGGTCACTTTTTTTTTTTTTTCTTTTTGCCTTTATGCAGAGCCGCACCCACGGCATATGGAGGTTCCCAGGCTAGGGGTCTAACAGGAGCTGTAGCCGCCGGCCTACGCCACAGCCACAGCAACGCGGGATCCGAGCCGCGTCTGCAGCCTACACCACAGCTCACGGCAACGCCGGATCCTTAACCCACTGAGCAAGGCCAGGGGTCGAACCCGCAACCTCATAGTTCTTAGTCGGATTCGTTAACCACTGAGTCATGAAGGGAACTCCGGAGAGGGTCACTTTTGCAGTCACTGGTGTAGCAAGGACTTCTCAGATTCCAGATAAATACTTGGAATGGGTGCCTTTGCTGTGGATTTCTCTCTGGGAGACTCCGGCCATGGGGTGCTGCTGGAGTATGTTTCAGCGAAGCTGTCTTTTCTCTGCCTATAGTTAGGGTGGAGACGAAAGGAGATGGGTTGGGCCACCTTGGCCATGTTTGAGTTACCAAGTGACAATGGAATTCCTGCTTAGAATGCTAGGGAAATGGGCTTCTCTGATCTCCTGGGAGGAACTGTAATCACGAAGTTTTGAAAAGCCTAGGGAATCTGTAACTGAAGGCTGCCTTTCATTTGGGACAGGAAGAGACAGACACGGAGGGTGAGACTGATAAGTGCAAGGGCGTGAAGCACCACTTCCCCCTGCAGGATGCCAGGGCTGGCCTGGAGAAGAGGAGGTGGCGGTGGTGATGGGGGAGACCCACCCTCCTTGACCTAAACCACCCACAGCCACCCTCTGACGTCATTTCCATTATTATCCCCACTTTCCAGATGAGGAAACTGAGGCACAGAGAGAAACAGAGCTGTGAACTGAACTGAGGGCTGACTCCAGAGCCTGCAGGTTTGGTTATCGGGAAGATCAAGTCCACCCAGAATAGCAGGGCGACAGGGACAAGAGATGGAGGGGGTTATGGCAACATGGCACCTCAAGGACCCTGAGGCGGCCTCCATGGAAGAGGTAGTATAGTGTAGCTGGGAAGCGCAACCATCAGCCCTCCAACAGTCTAAATCAACCGTCCGGGTTCAAAGCTCAGATCTGCTGCTTCCTGGCTTGTGACCTTGGGCAAGTTGCTTGACCGCTCCACGCCTCGGCTGCTTCATCTGTGAGACGGGGAGAGAGGCATAATCCTAGTACTCGCTTCTGGGGTTGCTGTGAGGACAGAATGAATCGATGTGGGAAAGAGAGTGTTTGGACAATGCCTGACACCCACTGAGGACCACGCAGCTATTCTTCGGCATCTCGCGAGGCGACAAAGTGCACAAGGGCTAGCTCTATGGTTGGCTGGGAGCTCTCAGAGCCTATAGTGGACCCCAGAGTTCCGGCGGAACTTAAATGAGGCAGCACACAAAGAGAAGGGCACACGCACGGTGAGAACTCGGTTCCCCGCGGCTGTTCTGCATGATCGTAACACCCCCTCGCCACGAACCCGAGAGCAGAACCCACATTTTCCTGTTGGCCTAGATCTGGGAATTCAAACATTCGGTGAGTGGGTCGTTGGTAAGGGGTGGGGAATATTTTTGCTATGCTAAGAACTTTTTTATTTTTTTGGCTTTTTAGGGCCGCACCCATGGCATACGGAGGTTCCCAGGCTAGGGGTTGAATCGGAGCTATAGCTGCCGGCCTACGCCAGAGCCACAGCAACGCCAGGTCGGAGTTGCATCTGCGACCTACACCACAGCTCACGGCAACGCCGGATCGTTAACCCACTGAGCGAGGCCAGGGATCAAACCCGCAACCTCATGGCTCCGAGTCAGATTCATTTCTGCTAAGCCATGATGGGAACTCCAAAGACTTTTGTTTTTCATGCAAGTGATTTCAGGTCCGACTGACAGACAGTGAAGAGGGAAAGAGGCCCTGGTCTCTGGTACCTCTGGGCCCAGATCCAGAGCCTCAAGAATCCAAGGCCCGCAAGATGGTAGAGCGCAGGAGGAAGGACTCAGCCTCAGGGGCCAGACCCGCCGAGATCCAGTCGTCACTCCAGCGCGGGTGGTGCGGCCTTGGGCAAGTGGTTTCAGCTCTCTGCGCCGCCGTTTCCTCCTCCGGAAGGGGAGTTAGAGTGTGTACCTTTCCTCGCAGGGCTGTTGTAAGGATGAAGTTCACGAACACGGGCAGAGAGCTTAGAAGGGCGCCTGGCACGTGGTGGGATTCCTGCTAATTTCTTTCGTGAGAAACCAGGGAGATGAGTGAGAGGCGAAGGGAGAGCGTGATGCTCCGGCTGGAAGAGGCTCGGGTCCAAATGGGACGTGGAAGCCAAAATAGCACAAGAAAGGAAAGGAAGCGCAGGGGGGAGCAGATGGGCTCCCCTTGCTTCCCAAGGAATGTGCTGACTCCTCGGGAACCGGCCTTTAGCCGTCATTTAACACAATCGCAGAGCAAAGGGAAATGATGGAGCCTGTTACCAGGGTCGGTGCCAATTTCTTTAAGAAGGTGGTGAGGCTGAAAAGGAGGATGTGGGGAATGGAAGGCCTGTACATTCCTGGAGCCTGTTTGCAAGACCTTCACGATGACAGTTCCAGGTGGATGGGAAGCCAGCCCACCGCCCCCACGCCCTTCCTAAGTCCCCAAGTAGCAGCCTTGACCAGAGGCTGGGACTGGGGGCTCTGAGCCAGGCACAAGAAGGGCGCGGGGGGGGTGCTGGCAGCCTGCACGGGCTGGGTCCAGTTGGCGCTCTCGTGCTCTCTTGATTGTGTTCAGCAAAGTTGTATCGAGTGCCCGCTCTGGGCCAGGCAGCGGGCCAGGAGCCACGGGCGATGCTGGGGAGAATGGTGCAGGTAAGGTCCTTGCCCTGGAAGAAATCCCAGCTGAGAGGGGACGATGTGCACTATACCCGGGGAAAGTGGCAGAGCAACACCGAGGGGTCGAGGACTGAACGGCCACCCCTCTCCCAGGCAGTTTAATTAGAAAAAAAAGAGAACGCCTGGAAAGGATAATGCTTAACGCAGACTGACCTCTGTTGGTGGAATTAGCAGGGGAGTTATTTCCTGGGGGTGGTGGGCAGGCCATGGTAGACTGGAAACTCTTTAAAGGAAAGACTTATGCCTTTGGCAATCCCTGGACCAGTCACTAGCGTGGATTTACACCTCAGAGGCAGGGCATTTAGAATTCTGTGCCTCAGAGCTTTGGTTGAGCACCTACTATGTGTCAGACACAGTGCCTACTATGTGCCAGACACAATGCCTACTACGTGCCAGGTACATTGCCAGGTGCTCCCTCGTGCTTGAATATCTTTAAAAACCCGAATTGGCATAACATAAATATTGAATTATTGGGCATGAATCATAGAAAATCACACAGGTGTACTATAACCCAGTGGTTCTCAAAGTGCGGCCACCTGGACCAGTAACATCAGTATCAATTGAGAATTGGTTAGGAAGGCAAATTCTCAGCCCTATCCCATATGTACTGGATCAAAAACTCAGGTGTGGGGCCCAACAAGCTATATTTTAGCAAGCCCCCCGGGGGATGCTGATGCACACTCAAGGATGAAGACTGCTGCTCTAACCCAGTGATCTTTAAAAGGGGATCTAGGAGTTCCCTTGTGGCACAGTGGGTTAAGGATTCAGCATTGTCACTGCAGCAGCTCTGGTCACAGCTGCAGTGCAAGTTCGATCGCTGGCCCAGGAACTTCCACATGCTGTGGGCGTGGACAAAGATAGGAAATAATAGGGGATTCCATATGCGGTGAAGGTTCTGGGGGAAACTCTGGGGTGGGGAGGGGCGCTGGAGCAGCGCTACTTTCATCTGCTTTACATGTTGAGCTGCTGCATCAGACTTTGCTTAAAGACAGTGCTTCACACGGAAAACGTTTGAAAACCATGACTCCACTCTTCCTATCTTGCCTCATCATCTGTAAAGATGGGAATGCCAAGGCCCAGAAAGGGAAGGCTCAGGCAAGCAGGGATGGGTCTAGCAGCCAGGCCCCCCAGCTTTCAGCCCAGGGTGCTTTGCGGCATCTCAGGCACCCCCCCCCCACCTCCATGAGAGAGGAAGGAGGAAGCCTAGCCTTTGAGCCGTCTTTTAATAAGATCCCAGGGGGCTGTGTGTTTTTCTTTCTAGTTATGCCAGGAAAGGCTTGGGGCTTCTGGGGTTCCTGGAGGAAACTTTACTGGTTTCATCTCTCCTGCTGTGGCGCAGGGCTTATAGCCCCAGACCATCTCCTGGTCAGCCTGACTCTCCCGCGCCCACCCGACACTCATCTCAAGCTGGAACACCACGGGGGGAGAGCGCTGCCTGAGTGTCCAGCCGCTCCCTCTGTTTCCCAGCCAACCCTCTCAGGCCCCCCTGATGTCCAAGGTTCTGCCCGGCTCTACTTCCCTGCCTTCCACTCCTCGCCCACCCCAATCCAGGCAATGCTCCGTTGCTGCTGTCATACTATGAACTGGGGTCACTGCATTCAGTACCGAGTCTCCTCCCTTCCCAGCCCCCAGCACTGCCAAGCCGATTGTCCCAGGAGGCAGCTCACAGGGCCTGGAGAACGGTCAGGGGAGAAGTTGCTGGGGGTGGGCTCCGCACGCCCCGCTGCTGGCTGATCCCAAGGCCCAAAGACCCGGCTGGCAGGACTTCCCCACAACTGCCTGTGCCCTTTCATATGCCAAGCATCGCATTTGACTTAGGACTTGAGCTTCTGCCAACCTCTTGTGGCTTTCTCCAGGGCAAGAGCCTTAGTCCGGCCATCCCCACAGCGCAGGGGGACAATGCAGAGGCTCCGCTGGATGCCAACTGAGGACAGCACCGAGGCTGTGGCAGGCGTCTCCAGCCACGGAGCCTAAGTGAACAAAGTCAAGGCCATTGCAGTGTGGTATGTGAGTCAGCTGCTTGGCTCTTCCCTTCTGGATGTGTGTGTGTGGCGGAGGGTGGATTCTGGAGGAGGGAGAGAATGAAGAGAAATTGGAAACATGACCACTGAAAGGCTAACACTCACAGACCAAGCCAGCTCATCCCCCTGCAAAAGAGTGTTTGAAACTCTAGCCAGGCCCGCCCCTGTCCGACCTCTTGGCCTCTGTGGACTGGCTTATGGCAGGAATTTCACAGTTGATGGAAGCTGGGCAGTGTGAGGGGAATAACCCAGGCTCTGGAGTCAGATGGATAGACATTCAAATCTGAGCTCAGCCCCCCACTAGGTGATCAGATTTATGGGAGGGACTCTATCTCCTTGAGCCTCAGTTTCCTTAGCTCCCAAAAAGGGATGGTGGTATTAGGTTGAAGCAGAGGACTATGCTATTTTGTAGGTTAAGAAAGTTTGACTATTGGAGTTCCCATTCTAGCTCAGTGGGTTAAGAACCTGATGTAGTGTCCGTGAGAAAGTGGGTTCAATTCCTGGCCTTGCTCATTGGCTCAAGTCATGGCATAGGTCACAGATTCAGCTTGGATCCCACGTTGCTGTGGCTGTGGCATAGGCCGGTAGCTGGTGCTCTGATTTGACCCCTAGCCTGGGAACTTCCATGTGCCAGCACGTTCAGCCCTAAAAAGAAAAAAAAGGAAAGAAAAGAAAAGAAAAAAAGAAATAAAGATTGATTATTAAAAAGAAAAAGAAGGGAGTGCCTGTCGTGGCTCAGTGGTTACCAAACCCGACTAGTATCCATGAGGACGAGGGTTCGATCCCTGGCCTTGCTCAGTGGGTTAAGGATCCAATGTTGCTGTGAGCTGTGGTGTAGGTCGCAGATGTGGCTTGGATCCTGCATTGTTGTGGCTGTGGTGTAGGCCGGTGGCTGTACCTCTGATTTGACCCCTAGCCTGGTAACCTCCATATGCTGCGGATGCAGCCTTAAAAGATTAAATAAATAAATAAATAAATAAATAAATAATAAAAAAATTAAAAATATAAAAAGAGAGGAAATTCCCTACTGGCTCAACGGGTTAAGGATCTGGCGCTGTCAGTGCTGTGGCTTAGGTTCAATCCCTGGCCTGGGGAACTTCCACATGCTTTGGGTGTGGCCAACAAAATCAACCCCAAAACAGAAACAGAAAAGAAAGGTTGACGATTGCCCGTTTCATATTGATTCAGTCCAATAGCAGCCTCCTCTCAGAGTTATTGTGCAGATTAAATAAAGCAAGTTACAAAATTATTTATATCAGGACCTGACACATAATAAGTGCCCCCTAAAAGATAGTCAGGATGATGGGGGTGACAATAGGAGCCTAACACCTAATGCTGGCCACAGACTGAGGCCCAGGCCTGGCCATCTCACAAATGTAGGTCTTGGATGGACTGAAATACACCAGTGACATAATGTGAGGGGTTAAAATGGAACCTTGGCCAAATACTCCTGCTCTCTGGGCTGGGTCAGCTCGTAAAATTTCTTGCTTATTATAGGTCACTCTTTGTGGTCAAGCCACTCTCCAATGAAGCCTCCCATATAAGAGTCACAAAAGGGGAACGGATTCAGTCATTGACTCATCAGTCCATTCATTCAACAGCTGGACGGAGAGCACATTATGTGCCAGGCACTGTGCCGGGTGCTGGATTGAAGAAGATACGGTCCCTACCCTGGAATTTGCAGTTTGGTATGGAAGAAAAGCCCAGGCCAGGTACTGACAGTCTATCGTTGACAAATATCATTGTCATAAAAAGTGGGGGCACTGGGGAGGAATCATCCTACTCTGGGGTCCGGAAAGGCTCTGCAGAAATTGGTGACATGCCCGATGGACCTTGAAAGATAGGTAGGAATCCCTTGGATGGAGATTGTAATTAATCTCAACTTTATTGAGGCATAATTTATATACAATAAAATGCACTCATTTTGTGTGCAGTTCAATGAGTTTTGACAAATATATACCAGTGTAACCAGTACCTCCTTAGATCTGGACAAATGGGGCCCCCGGTCCATGCCCTGCATCTCAAAGGCGCTTTGCAACCCCTTCATTACAATTTTCAAAGGTCCCCTTTAGTGCCTGGGCACAGGTGTGGTCAGCAGTATCTTCAGAGTAGGCTGCCCATAGTACAAAATGGGTCCCATGGACAGGGAACCAGATCCATGTCTCCCCCCTTTAAGGCACACTTTGAACCTCGAGACCCCTACCCCCATGCTTGGGGCCCGCCAGATACCCCAAGAAACGTCAGGAGTCTCACCTATGGGATCGTCTATGGGAGTCTCATGCTTGGGACCTGCTTCCAGGAGGACATCACGGCAAGTGGATTGATCCACTAGCCAATGTAGTTCTTTTTTTTTTTTTTGACAAAATTACATGAAATTGGGCAACCAGAACAGTACTGAAACACTGATTTTAACTTTTTTGGGGGGCCACACTCATGGCATGTGGAAGTTCCCGGGCCAAGGATTGAACTCATGCTGCAGTTGCAACCTGGGCCACAGCTGTAGCAACACCAGATCTTTAATCCAGTGCACCACAAGAGAACTCCCTAACACACTGATTTTGGATGATTCAAATAGTGCCTATAGACAGGGGCTGTGCAAAATATATTTTCCCAGGCTCTGAGTATCCTAGGAGGGGTCACTGTAAAACCACCACTGCAATCGGGGTTTACAACATTTTCCTCACAGTAAGAAAGTTTTCTTGAAGACCTTTGCCATGCATCTCACTCCCACTATCCGCCATCCCTACTGCTGTCTTGCTTTCTGTCCCTATAGGTTAGTTTTACTTATTCTGGAATTTCAAATAAATGGAATCGTACAATGTCTAGCCTTTTGTACCTGGCTCCTTTCAATTAGCATAATGCTTTTAAGGTTTTCTGTGTGGTGGTATGTATCAATAGTTTGTTCCTTTTCATTGCTCACTTTTCATTGTATTAATATGCCGTTGTATATGCTGCATATCAATACAATTTATAATGTATATCGATATACCATTTTATCAATATACCGCTGGTCCATTGTATAGATTTATCAGAATTTGCTTATTCACCCATTGCTGGGCACCTGGGCTGCTTCTAGTTTGGGTTTTTGATAAATAAATCTATTTTGAACAAGGCATTTGGTGGGCATATGTTTTAATTTCTCTTGGACAAATACCTATGAATGGAAGTACTGGGTCAAAGCATTGACTTATGTTTGATTTTATGAGAACTGAATTTTACTGAACTGACTTACACAGTGGTTGTGCTGTTTTATTCTCCAATCAGCAACAAAAGAGAGTTTTGATATGCTTCCACTTGGTATTGTTATTTTTTTTTTAAATTCCATGTATACTAGCATCTCATGGTGGCTTTAATTTGTTTTTTACTGATTAATGATGTTGAGCATCTTTTCATGTGTTTCTTGGCCATTTGTATGTCACCTCTGGGAAGTGTCTGTTTTTTAGGTATAATTTACAGACAATAAGAAGCACCCATTAGGAGTTCCCTTAGTGGCTCAGTGGTTAACGAATCTAAGAACCATGAGGTTGAGGGTTCGATCCCTGGCCTTGCTCAGTGGGTTAAGGATCCGGCGATGCCGTGAGCTGTGGTGAAGGTTGCAGATGCGGCTCGGATCCCGCGTTGCTGTGCTGTGGCGAAGGCCGGCGGCTACAGCTCCTGTTAGACCCCTAGCCTGGGCACCACCATATGCCACGAGTGCAGCTCTAGATAAAGGTAAAAAGACAAAAAAAAAAAAAAAGATGCACCCATTAAAAGTGTGAAATTCAATGGGTTTTGACAAATGAAAACAACCATGTAACTAGTACTACTTATCTAGAAGTTTATCAATAGCCTTGATCTTTTCAAAGCACCAGCGTTCGGTTTCGTTGATTTTCTCTGTTTTTTTTGTTTTTGTTTTTGTTTTTTCTATTTCATTGATTTCTGCTTTTACCTTTATTGTGTCTTTCCTTCTACTTATTTGGGCTTCATTTTGTCTTCTTTTTCTCGCTTCTTACATTTGAAGTTGAGGCCATCGATCTGAGAGTTTTCTTCTTTTCTGATATGGGTACTGAGTACTATTAAACTCCTCCTAAGTACTGCTTTCATGACATCTCACAAACTTTTATATGTTGTTTTCATTTTCTTTCATTTAAAAATACTTTCCCAGAGTTCCTCTCATGGCACAGCAGAAACAAATCTGACTAGGAACCATGAGGTCGTGGGTTCGATCCCTGGCCTCGCTCATTGGGTTCAGGATCCAGCATTGCTATGAGCTGTGGTGTAGGTCACAGACGTGGCTTGGATCCTACGTTACTGTGGCTGTGGTGTAGGCGGGTGGCTACAGCTCCGATTCGACTCCTAGCCTGGGAATCTTCATATGCCACAGATGCGGCCCTAAAAAGCCAAAAAAAAAAAAAACCCTTTACCTTTTCTCTTTTTTAAAAAAAATGAATGTATTAAAGTATAGTTGATTTACAATGTTGTGTCAATTTCTGATGTACAATTCCCTTTTGATTTTTACTTTGACCCATGGATTATTTAAAAGCATGTCATTTAATTTCCAAATGTTTAAGGATCTTCTGACATCTTTTTGTTATGGATTTCTAATTTAATTATATTGAGGTTAGAGAACATATTCTCTTTGATTTTAGTCCTTTAAAATTTATTGAGACTCCTTTCATGGCCCAGCTTGTGGTCTATCCTGAAGAATGTTCTATGTGTGCTTGGAGAAGAAGGCGTATTCTGCAGATGTTGGAAGTAGTGTTCTATTCATGTCAGCTAGGTCAAGTTGATTAATAGTGTTGTTCAAGTCTTTTACATTGTCATTGATTTTCTGTTTACTTGTTTTATCAGTTACTGAGAGAGAGCTATTGAACTGTCCTATAATTGTGACTTTATCTATTTCTCGTTTCAGTTCTTCAGTTTTGGCTTCATGTATTTTGAAGCTTGTTATTAGGTACTTACTTACACATTTAAGATTGCTATATTGTCCTGATGAGGTCACCCTTTTATCACTGTAAATGTCTTTACTCTTGGTAATATTCTGTATTTTGAAGCTTACTTTGAAATTAATATAACCATCCTTGGTATATCTTTATCCATCATTTTAGTTTTAACCTATCTGTGTCTTTATACTTAAAAGATGTTTCTTATAGATAGCAAAAAAATTGAGGCCAATTTTATTTTTAATACCATAGGACGATTTCTGGTTTTTAATTATGCCACTTGGAGTACATTTACATTTAATATAGCTATTGATATGGCTGGATTTAGGTCATCCATTTCTCTGTTTTCTATTCTTCCCAACTAAATCAACCTTCTGCCTTGTTTTGGATTGAATAGTTTCTTTACAATTTTTAAAGTTATGAAATAATTTTAAATTTACAGAAGAGTTGCAAAGATAGAGTATTTTCAAATACTTTTTATTCAGCCTTTTTACTGTTAACATCTTACGTAAACATAGTAGTATATTTATCAAAACTAAGACATTCACATCGGTACAATATGACTAACTAGAATTCAGACTTCTTTTGGATTTTCCCACTAATGCCTTTTCGGTTCCAGGATCCCATCCAGTCAGTATCCCTTTTTCTAGTTAGTCATCATGTCTCTGTAGGTTTCTTCTGGCTATGGCAGTTTCTCAGACTTTTCTGTTTTTTGATGTCTTGGACCATTTTCAAGAGCACTGGTCAGGTATTCTGTAGACTGTCTCCCAATTTGGGTTTATCTGATGTTTTCTTTTGATTAGTTCTGTAGCTGTGGATCTGGGGGAAGAATACCATTGAGGTGATGTGCTCTTGTCATCTCATTATATCAGGAGATGTGTGACATCTATGTGACTTACTGGTGGTGTTAGCCTTGATTACATGGTTAAGGTGGTATCTGTCAGATTTCTCAGCTATAAAGCTACTGTTTTCCCTTTTACAAATTTTACTCATTACATGCATCACTAAATTCAGCCTACACCCCCCAAGGGCAGGGGAATTAAGCGCCACCTCCTGGAGGGACAAGTATCTAGGAACAATTGAAATCCAGTATTCTATTTTATATCCACCATTGGCTGCTTAGCTATAACTAGTTTTTTGGGGGTTTTTTTGTAGTTGCTCTAGGGTTTAAAACAAACATTAAATTTTTTTTATCAAAGTATAGTTGATTTACAATGTTGTGTCAATTTCTGCTGTCTAAAACAAACATTTTTATCCAAAAAAACCCCCAAAACACTAATTCAAAGACACATGCGCCCCAATGTTCCTAGTAGCATTATTTACAATGGCCAAGATATGGAAGTAACCTAAGTATCCACCAACAGAGGAATTGATAAAGAAGATATCATATATATATATATATATATATATATATATATATATACACATATACATATACACACAATGGAATACTACTCAGCCATAAAAAAGAATGAAAATGTGCCATTTGTAGCAACATGGATGAACTTGGAGGGCATTATGCTAAGTGAAATAAGTCAGACAGAGGAAGACAAATATTGTATGATATCATTTATATGTGGAATCTAAAAAATACAAAAAACTAGTGAATATAACCAAAAAAGTAGACTCACAGACAAAGAGAACAAACTAGTGGTTACCGGTGGGGAGAGGGAAGGGAGGAGGGGAAATATAGGGGTAGGGGAGTAAGAGGCACAAACTATTAGGCATTAAATAATCCACAAGTATGGTTACCAAAGAAGAAAGGGAGAGGGAGGGATAAATTAGGGGTCTGGGATTAACAGGTACACACCACTATGTATATAAAACAGATAAACAACGTGGACCTACTGTATAGCATAGCACAGGGAACTATACTCAGTATCTTGCAAGAACCTATAATGGAAAAGCATCTGAAAAAGAACATACATATAACTGAACCACTATGATGTATACCTGAAACATTGTAAATCAATTATACTTCAATAATTTTTTAAAAGATGGCAAATAATCACACGAAAAAAATTTAAAAATAAAATAAGCTACAAGGATATTTTGTACAACACGGGAAATATAGCCTATATATATATATATATATATACATATATGTAATTTTTTTTTTGGCCATGCCCAGGCCAGGGATTGAACCCATGCCACAGCAGTGACCCGAGCCATAGCAGTGATAATCCTGGATCCTTAACCACTAGACCACCAGGGAACTCCTGTAAATATTTTATAATAACTTTAAATAGAGTATAATCTATTAAAAAGCTGAATTACTATGTCATATATCTATAATATATCATAATTGTACAACTGTACTTCAACTAAAAAATAAAATAAGCAAGTATTTTTAACTTATCACAATCTATCTTCAAATCCTATTCTATGACTTTATGTACAATTAAGAACCTTAAAACAGCATACTTTGATTTTTCCCATCCTTTGTTGTATTGCTTCCACATATATCATAAACCTACAAATACACTGTTATTAGTTTTGCTTTAAAAAGTCATTTATCTTTTTTGAAAATAATTTATCCAGGTGAAATTCACAGCACATAAAATTAACCATTCCTTCCCAATATTTAATGAGTTTTATTACAATTATAGGTGTACAAAAATCATTACAGCCAAATTTTATAGCATTTCCATCCCAAACCTCCAGTGCATCCCCCCACCCGCCAACCTGTCTCATTTGGAAACCATAAGTTTTCCAAAGTCTGTGAGTCAGTATCTGTTCTGCAAAGTTCATTGTGTCCTTTCTTTAGTTTCCACATGTAACTGGTAGCTTTTGAAGTTGGTGTCTCATTGGCTGACTGGTTTCACTTTGCATGATAATTTCTAGGTCCATCCATGTTGCTATAAATGTTATTTTGTTCCTTTTAATGGCTGAGTAATATTCCATTGTGTATATGTACCAGATCCTCCCTAGTCACTCCTCTGTCGATGGGCATAAAATTAACCATTTTAAAGTGAACAATTCAGTGGCGTTTAGCAGTTAATTCTCTTTTAAAGAAAAAAAAAATTCAAATGTTTAAAACAAGCTTTGCTTTTTAGGGCCTCAGTTGGGGCATATGAAAGTTCCCAGGCTAGGGGTCGAAATGGAGCTATAGCTGCTGGCCTATATGGCCTATGATAGATCTGAGCCATGTCTATGACCTACACTGAAGCTCACAGCAATGCTGGATCCTTAGCTCACTGAGCGAGGCCAGGGATTGAACCTGCATCCTCATGGATACTAGTCGGGTTCATAACCCACTGAGCCACAGTGGGAACTCCAAAACAAGCCTTCTCATATTTATCTATGCTTGCCATATCTGGTGCTTATCATTGCTTTTTTGTAAGTCTAACTTTCCATTTGATACCATTATCCTTTAACCTGAAGATCATCCTTCAACATTTCTTGTAGTGCAGATCTTTGAATATTTTAAAGATGTCACTCCATTGTCTTCTGGGTTGAGAGGTCATGGTAATCTTTAGTTTGGTATTTTTTCCAGGACTTTTTTTTTTGTCTTTTGTCTTTTTAGGACCACACCTGTGACATATGGATATTCCCAGGCTAGGGGTCCAATCAGAGCTATAGCTGCTGGCCTACACCACAGCCACAGCAACGCAGGATCCAAGCCGTGTCTGTGAAATACACCACAGCTCACGGCTACATCGGATCCTTAACCCACTGAGTGAGGCCAGGGATCGAACCTGCGTCCTCATGGATGCTAGTTGGATTCGCTAACCGCTGAGCCTCGGCAGGAACTCCACTAGGGCTGCTGTTAATGTTTTCTTTTTTTGTCTGTGGTTTTCGGCAATTTGCTATGATGTGCCTTAGTTTGGTTTTCTTCATTTTTACCCTTCTTGAGGTTTGTTGAGTTTCTTGACACTGTAGTCTATGGTTTTCATAAGAGTTGCCAAATTTTCAGCCGTTATTTATTCAAACATTTATTTCTGCCTCCAGCTTCCCCTGGAACTGTAATTACACATATGTTAGACTGGATGGTATTGAGATGTAGGTCACCAAGACTCTGTTAACATTGAAAAATAATAGCTTTATTGAGATATAGTTCACATAGCATACAATTTATCCATTTAAAGTATATGATTCAATGGCTTTTAGTATATTCATAGATAGATACAATCATCACCATAGTCAATTTTAGAATATTTTCATCACCTCTGATGAAACACCATACCCTTTAGATATCTCATTATCCCTAAGCAGCCACTAATCTTCTTTCTGTCTGTACATTGTTGCCTATTCTGAACATTTCGTATAAATGGAATAACATAAATTGTGGTCCTTTGTGGCTGGTTTCTTTCACTTTGCACAATGTTTTTAATGTTCATCCTATGGTAGCATGTATCAGTACTTCACCGCATTTTATGGACAGATAATATGCCTTTGTGTGGCTATACCATGCTTCGTCTACCCATTCATTCTGCTAACTTTTTAATCAGCCTTTTTTCTCTCTATAATTCATTTTGTTAGTTTCTTTGTGTGTGTGTGTGTGGGGGGGGTGTCTTTTTAGGGCCACACGTGTGGCATATGGAAGTTCCCAGGCTAGGGGTTGAATTGGAGCTGTAGCCACTGGCCTACACCACAGCCACAGCACAGATCTGAGCCTCATCTGTGACCTACACCACAGTTCACGGCAACGCCAGATCCTTAACCCTCTGAGCAAGGCCAGGGATCGAACCTACATCCTCAGTGTTTACTAGTCAGATTCGTTTCCGCTGAGCCACGACAACTTGGATTTTGGTTAGTTTCTATCACTATTTCTTCTAGTTCACTGATATTTTCTTCTGCATTGTCTAATCTGTTATTATGCCTGTCTAGTGAATTTTTATTTTGGATATACGTATTTTTCATCTCTAAAAATTCTGTTTGGATATCTATCTATCTATATATCATTTCAAAATTTCTCTCCTCATTACTTTCATGTTTTCCTTTAAATCCTTGCTATAATGTGTAAATTTTCTTTGGCTATGCCTGTAGCATGCAGAAGATCCTGGGCCAGGGATCAAACCTATGCCACAGCAGCAACCATTGTCCAGTGACAATGCTGGATCCTTAACCCCTCGTGTCACCAGGGAACTTCTATAATAGATGCTTTCAGTGTACTTGTTTATTAATTCCTTCTCTCATTTCTGGCTCTGTATCTATTGACTGATTTTTGCACTGGCTTTGGAAGCAGCACAGTTTCCTGCCTCCTTACATGTCTAGTATTTTTTTTTTTTTTTTGTCTTTTTAGGGCCGCACCCTTGGCATATGATTTCCAGGCTAGGGGTTGAATTGGAGCTACAGCTGCAGGCCTATGCATTGGCCACAGCAATGCCAGATCTAAACTGTGTCCAGCTCATGGCAACGCTGGATCCCTAACCCACTGAGCAAGGTCAGGGATTGAACCCGCAAAGTCATGGTTCCTAATCAGATTCATTTCCACTGTGCCACAATGGGAACTCCATCTAATAACTGGATTCTAAACATTGTGAATATTTCATCAGTGAGCATCTGGATTTCATGTCTTCCTTTAACTTTGTTCTGGAAGACAATTAATTGCTTGCACATCAGCCAGAGCCTTGTTTTGAAGATTCATCAGAGCAGGTCTAGAGTAGAAATTATTCTAGGGCTAGTTTACACTTACTGCTAATGTATGATTTTTCTTGGGGCTTCTACTGAGTGCCCTGGATTTTCACAAGTTTTCTCTACTCTGGCTGGTAGGAAATTGAATGCCTGTCAAACCTGTAAGAGCTCTGGAAACGTCATCTTATAACTTCTTGGTAGTTCTTTACCTGGGTTTTTGGAGTCTCACCCTATGTATGTATAACTTAGTATAGGGTAACCCAATCAAGTTCCTATGCAGATATCTGGAACTCTTCTTCTGTGTTGCTCCCTCCTTTCCAGAACCCCTTCCTGCAAGTTCCAGATACTCTGGTCTCACAAATGCTAATGTCTTCCTCTTCAACTCAGGGAGAGCGCTATGCTCTCCTGAGGTTTTCCCTTCTTAAACCATGGTCCAGAAAGTGCCTCCAGGCAGAAACCAAGGGCCATGATAGACCTGGCTTCATTTGTTTCCCTTCTTTCAGAGATCCCAGTCCTGTACTGCCTGCTATCCAATGTCTAAGAACAACTATATCCTATTTTTTGTTTGTTTTCTAGGCTTCTTTTTAATAGAAGGAGAAAAAGTTTGACACAATTTACTCCAACATAGTTGGAAGCAGAAGTCATAGGAGAGGTTTTAAGCAGAGACATTGCTCATATTTGATTTGAAGGAAAAGCTGGGGGCCATCTGGGAGAGTCTCTCTTTTTCTTTTTGGCTGCCCAGTGGCATATGGAGCTCCTGGGCCAGGGATCAGATCCGGGCCACAGTTGTGACCTATTATGCAGCTGTGGAAGCAGCTTAACCCACTGTGCCGGGCTGGGGATCAAACCTGCGTCTCCGTGCTTCAGAGACACTGCCGATCCCGTCATGCCTCAGTGGGAACTGCACTTGGGAGTCTCTTGAATGGACAGGAGGTAAATACTGAGACAGCTGGATATGTAAACCTGGGGTTCAGAGTAGAGCTAGGGGCTGAAAAAGTAAATGCGGAATTTATGGCATATATATGGCAAATGAGGCCCTAGGAGTGGGTGAGACTGTCCAGGGAGAGGGACATGTCTCCCAATAAGAGGAGAAGTGAATGTCCTCATTTCCAGTGGAGAGCCGGCTGCTGAGAGAATGAACCACAGTTTAGGGAAGTGATGCGGGAGGAAATAGGAGAGAATGCGAGCCCTGTCTGTCCTTTCCACAGAGGATAAGCCCTAGGAGGGGGTGCCCAGAGGCTCGGGCCCCAGGGATTGGGGAAGGGGTGCTAGAAGACAGGTTGCCAGGCCCCAGGGCACTTTCTGTTGACTTCACTATTCTTTGGGCTTGTGCCATGCCTTGCCTGTCTCACCTCCAGGCACAACCATTAACACTAGTACAAAGAAAGGCAAACTAGGGCAAACAAGGCGTAATAGAAATAGAAATAGTTTCTAAACCCCAAAGTAGGAAAAAAACCTCAGCTGGTATTTTGGAGGCAACAGGCAGCAGTTGCCACTCCATCTCTGCAGGCCAGCATTGTCATCTTGGCCCCGGGCCCTGCAGCTGGGCCCTGTGGGCTGGCCGCACCCCAACCAGCCCACACGTCTTCACCCCCACCTCTGGCACAGGGAACCATGCCAGCGCCTCCCCAGGCCACCAACCATGTGGCCAAGCCCATGGAGCAAAGCAGAAAAACTCCGCAGCAACTGGTAGACAGGGAGAGGTGGAAAGGGGACAGCTCTGTGTGGTGGTGGCAGAGATGCCTGAGCCCAGTTCTGGGTGCCCACCCTTAGTGGCACCCCTGACTCTTCTTGCCTAAACTCACACATGCTTCTCAGAACTAGTGAACCAACAGCAGTGTCACCACCCAAGTATTACTTGAATTCATTCTCTGTGGCCTATTGTTCTTCCACTGGCTCCTGTCTGTCTCTTCAATGGGCTGAGAGCTCTTCCTGGCCAGGAACCTGCTGCAGTCTCTGTTTGCCTGATTTCTCCACAGTGAACCCACCGTGGAAAAATGCCTTGGGGCACTTTCAAGGTGACCCTTCTTCATCTGCTTTATTGTCAACTTTGTTGTCAAGTGCAGTGCCCTTGGCATGTGGAAGTTCCCAGGCTAGGGATTGAACCTACACCACAGCAGTGAGCCAAGCCACAGCAGTGACAATGCCAGATCCTTAACCCACTGAGCCACCAGGGAACTCCAGTGCCGATGGTCTTTGGATGTACTGCAGAGTTCCTTTGAATTGAGAGCCTCTTGGGGCATATACAACAGGATCTGCTGCCCCCCAGTTTTATTCACGCTCAACTTCTCAAGGACACAGCTCTTGGGTAGAGCGAGGTACAGCTGGGTTTCTTTTAAAAATTAAAATGAGGAGTTCTCATTGTTGTTCAGTGTTATTGAACCCGACTAGTATCCATGAGGATGCAGGCTCCATCCCTGGCCTCGCTCAGTGGGTTAAGGATCTGGCGTTGCCATGAGCTGTGGTGTAGGTCACAGATGCAGCTCAGATCCCGCATTGCTGTGGCTGTGGTGTAGGCCGGCAGCTACAGCTCCAACTGTACTCCTATCTGGGAGCCTCCATGTGCCGCGGGTGTGGCCCTGAAAAGCAAAAAAAGAAAAAATTAAAATGAATAAGTATTTTGACATTTGGGTGGTAGATTTTCCAAGACACGTATCTGAGGTAGCTGGAGCTGAAGGGGAGAGTTGGTGCAGGTTCTCCTGAGCGGGATGGAGCTGTGTGAGGCGGGAGCCCTTCCAGACTATCAGCAATGAGCCCATGCTCAGCCCGTCCCCCAGATCTGGGAAAGCGAGGTACCGGGCCTTCTGGGTTGCCAGGGGCATATGTTTCTATTAGGCTGCTCATCTGGACCCACGGGATCTTTGCCATCTGTTAGTGGGGGGTCCTCATCAAGATGAGGTTAAATGTGTAAGCGATGCATTGGGGGAGACACCTGCGAAGGGTGGAGGGGAGGAAGTGAAAGCAGGCAGGGGGTGCCTCCCCACTTGGGGGCAGGACTGACATCTGAAAAAGGAGAAGGGGAAGGACGGAGGTGTGGGTGGGAAGAGCCTCCGACCACAGCAGCGTTTGCCGATTGGAGGAGTCCCGTGTCCCAGGGAGAGGCTGGGATGCGTATCCTGGCCAGACTTAGTCATTCCCCTCTGCTCTGAGGTAGACCTGGAAACCATCTCCTCCTCCCTTTGACCTTCACGGAAACACCAGTCTGGCTCCCCGTAGATGGATGGAGGTACAGTTCTCTGTGGGTTCTTGGTCAACCTGTGTCGCTTGTGGTGGGGAAAAGGGTAAACCACTTGTAGGGCAGTGGGTAGTGGGCAGCTGACCAGCACCAAGGGAGGATCCAATCAGGATCGTTTTCCGCATTTCCTCTGGAATAGTGGCCACGACACTGGTCTGGCTGGTGGTTCCTCCTGGTCCTAGTACCAGGACTGCTTTGGTATTGCGTCTCCAAGATCTTGTCCAAAGCCTGGGACAGAGTAGGTGCCCGATATCTATTGGTGGAACAAGGGCCTTCTCCTGGTTTTCCCTCCTAGAGATCCCCTTTGCCTTCCACTAGAATGTCAGGTTCATGAGGGCATGAACTTTGTTTTGTTCCCTGTCATATCCTAGCTCAGAGCTGGCATTCAACAAAGAGCATCTACTGGGTGCCAGAGCCCTATTCCCAGGAGTGCAAGAAGGAGGAAATGGTGGTCCTGCCCGTGAGAGCTCACAGCCTTCTAGGGAAACACAGCCCCTCAGGCGGCAGCCAGGCAGCCAGGATTTACCCTGAAATAGCTGCACATAAGAACTCATTTAAAAGAAAGCTATGAGCAAGAACATGGCTAACTGCAGCTGGCTGGAGAAGACAGTGGCGAGGAGAGGGACATTGGAAAGATTGAGGTGACGATAACTGGCTGGAGCCAGCTGTTCCACGTTTCCTTTCTAGGTTTCTTATTTATGGGGAACACATGCTCTGATCCAGAACTCTGAACACGTGCTTTGACCAAGGGCCTGAATGTGGGAAAGTGGGACTGGCCTAGAAAATCTGACAGGATGCATCCCTGTCTCGTGTTGGAACTGCTCATGGTAAAGAATAGCCCAGATGGAGGCCAGTCTCCCGCAGCTTCTGCTGGGGGCTGGGCCGAGTTCCCAGGGAGCGAGCGGGTCTTACCGGTAGGCCTATCTTTGGCTCTTTTGCTGGAGGTTGACATAAGCTAAGTGTATCGATGAAGGAGAAAGGCTTCTTGGCCCTATGAGAGCACAGCAGTGTACTCTCTGCACCCAACTCAGCCTGGCACCTTCCAGAGGCTTATTCTCATCATGGCAGCACAGCCCTCCAGGTCCTTGAGTTTTGACCCAACAAGAGAGAACATCTTATCCATTCATTTCAATATTGTCTGTTGCTCATAAATGATACGCTAGGACTTGTTTTTTTAAATCTTTGAGGAAAAGTTCAAAGTTCTGAATTTTGGTTAGAACTAAAAATATGGCAGTCTTCATGAAGACAAGAGTTATGGATGAAGCAACATGAATGTGGCAGTGGCAGTTCTTTCAGGAACTGAGGCTTGACAGAGAGCAGTATTTAGAGGGACCAGTTTTGGGGGGGTGGGGACAGCTGTGCCTGTGGCATGTGGAAGATCTCAGGCCAGGGGTCGAACCTGAGCCACAGCAGTGACCCACGCCACTGCAGTGACAACACCGGATCCTCAACCCACTGTGCCACGAGGGAACTCCTGGGATCAGTTATTTTTAAGCTGAGGAGAGACTGGGTTGGTCTGGAGCCCCAGAGGGGGCAGGTTCTGGTGGGAAGGAATATGGAGGGACACTGCGGTGAGGGCTCCAACAGAGTCTTTGGTTTCCTCCTCCTCTTCCTCCTGGATGACACTGTGCTAAGAATTGTGCTTATTGCTTCACAAGCACTGTCTTACTTTATCTGCAGGACACCCTACAAGGAAAGTCAAATATCAACCCATTTTACAGATGAGGAGACTGCGGCCAAAGAAAGATAACTAGTCTACAAGTTTAGAACAGGGCTAAGAGTGGGACCCAAGTCTGACTCCAGAGATTTTATTACTGTCGCTTGTGGACTTGGGTGTTTTCTGGGGTCTAGGCTTGCTGTGGGTGCCCAGGGGACAAGTGGGCACCAGACATCTTTGTACTTCTGGCTCAGAACTGACAAGCACGACTCATGCATATCACCCTTCCGTCCAGTGCCTCTGCAGCTCTGCTTTCCCTAGAACCCTTTGGTCCTCTTGGGCTTCCTTGGAATTCCACTAGCCCATGTGGTCAGGAGTCTGTTCCCTGGAGCAGGTACCATCTCTACAAAGTCACCCCCAAACGACTGGGGTGAAGCCACCCCCCAAGTCCCCGCCACCACCCGCTCCTCTGGCTCCCTTACCCCGCTGTTCCTCGCAGCCCTCCCTCCCCTTGATAACTGTGGGAGGATCTGGCAGCTACGCATGAGGTTAGCTGGCCCTTGTCCAGGCTGAATTTCACTCTGTTATTTCCTAACCAGATCGCTAACCCCCGGGGCCCTCTAGAGACTCCATCTCAGTCTTAGCTGATTCTGAGCAGTCCAGTTTCTAGCTCATCTGTGGATTTCATCAGTGTGTTGTTTATTGGCATCTTACAACGTTTCTAACGAAGGTGTTCCTGGAGACGGAGTCTGGGCTTGGTCACTCCGGGTTGGTCAGAGTTTGGTGTTAATGAGGCCGAGCCCGTTTCAGATTCAGCTTGAATACCTACCCACAGGCTGACTCAGGTGCTCTCGCACCGTTCCGCACGCTGTTCATGCGCCCCCAGCATCACCCTGCTCATTTGGTCCATCTGGAGAAACTATTGACCCTTCAGCCCCCTGGCCAGGACTCACCTCCTTCGTGAGGACTTTTACCCTAATCCGTTCCAGCTGGGTGGCGTAAACAACTTTTCCTCACCGTTCTGGAGGCTGGAAGTTCAAGGTCAGGGTGCCATCATGGTCAATTTTTGGTCAAAGTCCTGTCCTTGATTTGCAGCAGGGCATCTTTTCATTTGCGTTCTCACATGGCAGAGAGAGAAACAGGAAGTGCCAAAAAGTGCAAAAAAGAGGCCAGAAATAAGCCAGAAAAGCTCACATTTCCCACGCCACACTCTCTTTTCCTCTTTCTTCGGTTCGTTTTTCAAGGCTGGCTGACTCGAACTTAGGAGTCCTGTGTACCCACCTGGGGCGTCTTCCGTGTGATTTTCAGGCAGATCGTTGTAGTAAAGAACCTCCACCATCCTCTCCTTTGGGGAGTTTGCACCCTGGACAGGGAGGGGGGAAATGGCCCCAGACCTAAGAGAAAGGTGGCCGTCTCTGATTCTGAGTGTGTGTGGGAGGGGAACACTCCATTTGATGCGCTATGAAAAAGTCACTAGTTGAGGAAACTCAATGGTGAAATTTTTTTTAAAAGAATGACATCGAATTTATTTCATCTCTCCGTGGCGTTTTCTTTCCTTGCCAGGATCTGAATCTATTCATTTACCAATTATCTGAGAAACATCCACCCATCCTAATGAATCCTTCCATCTCAGTGAATTCCAACAGAGGAAAGTGAATACTAATTTTTAAAAGGAACACATGTGCTTTACTTGAAATAACTTCTAGTGAAAGAATCACACCCTAACAGACCCACTGTGTATTATGAGGACTAGAAGCTGCATAAAAATTAAAGCAGTGTTTACTGTTCTGTCCAGCAGATGGTTCTAGAATTGTGTTTAGATTTGTACTTAAATGTTGTTGGACATATGATGGAATACTACTCAGCCATAAAAAAGAACAAAATAATGCCACTTGCAGCGTCATGGATGCAACTAGAGACTCTCATACTAGTGAAGGAAGTCAGAAAGAGAAAGACAAATGCCATATGATGTCACTTATATGTGGTATGGAATCTAAAATATGGCACAAAAGAACCTACGTACAGAACAGAAACAGACTCACAGACCTGGAGAACAGACTTGTGGTTGCCAAGGGGGAGGGGAAGGCAGTGGGAGGAATGAGGAGTTTGGGGTTAGTAGAGGCAAACTATTCCATTTAGAATCGATAAGCAGTGAGGTCCTGCTGTACAGCACAGGGAACTATATCCAGTCTCTTGGGATAGAACATGATGGAAGATAATATGAGAAAAAGAATGTATATATATGAAGTTCTCTTCGTGGCTCAGCTCTTAACGAACCCGACTAAGATCCATGAGGATGTGGGTTTGACCCCTGGCCTCGCTCAGTGGGTTAAGGATCCGGTGTTGCCGTGAGCTGTGGTGTAGGTCACAGACACGGTTCGGATCCCGCGTTGCTGTGGCTGTGGCTGTGGTGTAGGCCGGCAGCTGTAGCTCTGATTTAACCCCTAGCCTGGGAACCTCCATATGCTGTGGGTGCGGCCCTAAAAAGCAAAGGAATGTATGTATATGTATGACTGGGTCACTATGCTGTACAGCAGAAATTGACTCAACACTGTAAATCAACTATATCCTAATAGAAAATAAGTTGGATTTAAAAAAAATGCCATTGGGGCCTGCAGCCTAGTTTCTCCAGTGGAATCCATCCATAGCATAGAGTGAACGAGATAGGCTGTCTTTGGAACCCACTTCTGCCACTTACTGAGTGACCTCAGGCAAGTGACCTGGCTTTTCTTTTTCTTTCTTTCTTTCTTTTTTGCCTTTTGTCATTTTAGGGCTGCACTCGCGGCACGTGGAGGTTCCCAGGCTAGGGGTCTAATCGGAGCTGTAGCCACTGGCCTGCGCCGCAGCCACAGCAACGCAGGATCTGAGCCGCGTCTGCGACCTACACCACAGCTTACAGCAACACCGGATCATTAACCCACTTGAGCAAGGGCAGGGATCGAACCCGCAACCTCATGATTCCTAGTCGGATTCGTTAACCACTGAGCCACGCTGAGAACTCCAACCTGGCTTTTCTGGTCCTCAGTTTCCTTGGCTATAAAATGAGGGACAATCAAAGCAACTCCCTTGTAGAGCTGTGATTCTGATGAAAGGTGATGCTGAATGTCAAGAGCGAGGATCCTCTGAACTAGGTGAAGGTAGGAACTGTGATGGGGAAGGAACTCTTTCCTAAGGTCACTTTGAAGCACAATTTTATTCACCTGAGGGCAAGCTGTCCCCACAAGGCACTCACAGTGGAAGTGATTCTACCCTGGAGTGAAACCTGCATGCCCAGGAGGCAGGGCCTGGGGGTGGGGAGGGCAAGGCGCTTGTGGGTTGCAGCGGCCCATAGACGGAGTCTCCCACGACACCCCTCTGGCCAAGGTGCCCGGTGGGGCTGGATGACAATCCCAAGTACCAGAGAGAGCTTGCCCGGGGAGCTCATGCCCTTAAAATAGAATGCGGGAGACACAGATGACATTCAAACCTGGAAGGCTTCTGCAATAGATGGCGATGCTCTCCCTCCCTCCCCCTGCAGCTGTACCGGAGGCTCTTTGCAGGGTGCCTGGCTTCCCACTTCAGCGCCTGCAGCTTCTGCGCTGCAGGAAGGGCTCTCTCCAGCCCTGGGAGCTTGCCCTCGCAGGGTACAGGAACCCTCCCTTCAACTAATGGGGGCTGGGAATCGGTGGGGAAATGCTCCAGCACCACCCCCCCGCGCCCCATCCCAGCCATCCAGCGGGACAGTTCTCAGCCAGTCCCCAGCAGGGTGGGGCCACCTGCTATCCGATGCCCCCTTCATGGCTTCTCTCCCTTTCCTCACGTGCCCTCTTTCCACGTATGTGCTTTACACGAGCACCTCCCCAATAAACTCCCTAGACCCCGGTGCTTATCTCCGGGTCTGCTTTTGTGGGGAACCCAAGCTAAACCATGTTTTCTCTCTTCTACAGTTTGCAGGAGAAACAGGTGGGTGGGGAGGCAGGAGCGTGAGAAAAGCCTGTTACAAAAGAAATAGAATAAGCCTCTCGGACGTCTGTTTTCCGAGCACTTTCTTTCACCCACATCCTTGCTATACAAAGCGCAGAGGAGCAGCCGGGGCGTCACCTGGGAACCCTGGGAGAAATGCAGACCTACCCCAGGCTGGCTGAATCCGAACTTGCCTTTTAAAGAGATCCATGGGTGGTTCTGCGCCAGTGCAGTTGGACAAGTGGGTGCTGCATTAGCTTCCTCGACTCTCATGAAGATCCTGCGACCCAGTGTTTCCATTCATAGTGGGTTGAGTAGTGTCCTCCCAAAATTCATGTCCCCTCAGGACTTCAGCATGTGATCTTATTTGGACTGAGGGTGTCTGCAGATGTAATTAGTTGAGGTCATACTAGAGTGGAGGGGGGTGGACCCTAAGTCCGATGACTGGTGTCTGTATAAGGAGAGGAAGGGACGCACAGAGACTCGAACACAGAAGAAGGGCGTGCGTGGTAGATGACATTTAGACGTTTAGAATGGATAAGCAATGAGGTCTTACTGTATAGCACAGGGGATTATATCCAACCTCTTGGGACAGACCACGATGGAAGACAGCATGAGAAAAAGAATGCATATGACTGGGTCACTATGCTGTACAGTAGAAATTGGCACAACCTTGTAAATCAATTACCATTTAATTTAAAAAATTCCCCCCCAAAAAAACCCCAAACCAAAGCCAACAGAAAAGAAGAAGGGCCCGGGGCCGATACTGGAGTTACGCTGCCATAAACCAAGAAACATCAGGAGCGCCCAGGAAGAGGCAAGGAAGGCTCCTCACTAGAGCCTTGGGTGGGGACGTGGCCCAGCAGACACCTTGATCTTGGAGTTCTAGCCTTCAGAGCTGTAAGAGAGTAAGTCTCTATTGTTTTAAGCCTTCGCCCCAGTCCGTGGTTCCGGGAACCCCAGGAAACTAACATACTGTTATTCCCATTTTCACTGCCACAAAAGTAGCAAAGTCAGGACTCAGCCTAGGCATGGTTTATGTTGCAGGTTCAGTGTCCTGTGGTGGGTGCTGGGCCCTGGGACGGAGGGACTCGGGGAACACTTCCAAGGTCTAGTTCTTAGCTCTGACCTGCTCCACGTGGTTATCCAGGACTTGGAGGCAGGCACTGGGACACATGGCTCAGGTGTGCAGATGACACGAGGCTGGGAGGGCTGGTGAATATGGCGAATGGCTCGCTTGGGACTCAGGAAGGTTTACACAGGTCAGGAGAAGGATCCCAGGGAGTTCCCATCGTGGCTCAGTGGGAATGAATTTGACTGGTATCCATGAGGACGCAGGTTTGATCCCTGACCTCGTTCAGCGGATTAAGGTTCTGGTGATGCCGTGAGCTGTGGTGTAGATTACAGACATGGCTCGGATCTTGTGTTGCTGTGGCTGTGGTGTAGGCTGGCAGGTGTAGCTCTTATTCAACCCCCTAGTCTTGGAACCTCCATATGCTACGGGTGTGGCCCTAAAAGGACAAAAAAAAAAAAAAAAAAAAAAAAAAAAAAAAAAGAAGAAGGATCCCAACGCCAGAGGATGGAACTCCACTGGGGTGAGAGTAGAAGCTCAACGCTTGGGTTACAAAGAAGCACTATACAGAAACAGGACGGGGAAAGCTAGCTTGACAGATGTTTCATGGAAACAAAAATTAGAGCAGGCATGTGGGTGATTGAAGTGACCTCAAGCTCAGCTGCAGCTGAGAGTGTGCTGCAGTTAGTGCAGCGGGACCAGAGCCTTCAGCTGCATTAGTAGAAATGGGATGCGTGCCCCCACTGAGTGGGGACAGCATCTTCTGCTTCTGCTTTGTGCCACCCTCGCCACCCCTGGAGGACCGGGTCAAGGCAGGCGTAGGACTTTTTAAAAGAGGACTGTGAACTAGAGAGTGTTTGCGGAGACCAGAATGGTGAAGCTTCAAAAATAAAACAGTTAAGATCTGCCATTATTGAACGCCCCATACGTGCTGGATGCTGGGCTAGGTGAGTAAGACAGACACTGTCCCTGCCCAGGGGAAGCTCACAGTCTGCTGGCCAGTAAACCCGGAAGCTGATAAATACATGTATTTATTTAGCAACCTTCATGTTCAAAGGCCCTGGGGCACATTTGAAGAACAGGGAGAAGAGTCGTATTAATAGCTGTGGCTTTGTTAGACAAGGGTCTTGGAAACACTGTTTTGGCTGCATTGTAAGGAACGGATTAGAGAGAGGCAAGAGTGGAGAGCAGTCAGGAGAGGGTTGGACCCGTCCTGTGTTTGTTAGTTTCCTACTGCCACAAACTTTGTGGCTTAAAACAACACAACGTCTCCTCTTATAGCTCTGGAGGTCCCAAGTCTGAAAAGTGTCTCCTTGGGCTAAAATCAAGGTGCCAGCAGGGCTGTGTTCTTCTGGAGGCTCCAGGGAGAATCCGTGTTCACTGCCTCTTCTGGCTTCTAGAGGCTGCCCGCATTCCTTGGCTCATCACGACATCCCGTGTTCAGAGCCAGCAATGGCCGACGGAGGCTTTTTCGTGTCTCATCAGTTCTGAATTTGACTCTCTGGCCTCCCTCTTACTTATATTGGTATAAGTATATTGGGCCCATTCACATAATCTGGGATAATTTTCTACATTCCCTGCTTTTTTTTTTGTCTTTTTAGAACTGCGCTTGCAGTATATGGAAGTTCCCAGGTTAGGGGTCGAATCAGAGCTGCAGCTGCCGGCCTACACCACAGCCACAGCCACCTATGCCAGCTTGTGGCAACGCCAGATCCTTAACCCACTGAGCAAGGTCAGGGGTTGAACCCGCATCCTCATGGAGACTGTGTTGGATGCTTAACCCACTGAGCCAAAATGGGAACTCCGAGTGTAATTTTTCAACCACAAGACGCAAAAGTTTAATGATCTACTTGTTTTAATGAGTTAGAGCAGTTCTTCCTGTAATAATATCCGTCTCACCCATTTATCCTCTGGTAGAAGGTTTTTAAAAAGCTAGGTTTATTAGGGCACAATTTACGTGCATTAAGACGGCCCTGGTGGCTCAGGGAGTTAAGGATCTGGCATTGTCACTGCTGTGGCTCGGCTTGCTGCTGTGGCCTGAGTTCCATCCCTGACGTGGGAACTTCCGCGTGCTATGAGTACGGCTGGAAAAAAAAAAAATTTACTCTTTCCAGTGGACCACTCAAGGTTTCAGCAAAAATATATAGTCATACAACTATCACCGCATTCCGGATAGGAAACATTTTCATCACCACAAAAAGTTGAAAATGTTCTCTGTGCCTCCCTTTTCTTTCTTTCTTAACTGTTTATTTTCAAATAATCACAGACTGACAAGAAGTTACAAAAACAGGCAGAGAGACCCATGTCCGCTTCATGAGGCTGTCCCCAGAAACCGCATCTCCCTGGAAGTGAAATCAGTACAACACCACCGGCTGCACTGCAGACCTGATTCCGACTTCACGTCTCACTCGTGTGTGCGTGTTCTGTGTGCAGTTCCACACAGCTTTAGCCCGGGTGCGATTTTGCATAAGCACCACCGGAAAGGAACTCCCTGGTGTGACAGCTTCAGAGTCACACCTGCCCCCTGCCCTCGGCCACCCCGAATCCCCAGCAACCACTCGTCGGCTTTCGTGCCCTTTTTCTTACGCTTTATTGTTAAATTGCCTTTTTAATTAGAAACTAAATTGCTGGATAAGTGCACGTTGGAAAAAATCCAAACTATGCAGGTATTCTGGAAGATCTTGAGATTTCCTTCTCATGCCAATTCCATTCCGGAAGGCAATCCCTGTCAGGCTTTGGGATACTCTAAGCTTTTGTCTCTGCAGTCACACGTGGTAACAGTTAATTTTACCTGTCAACTGGACTGGGCCACTCGCCCAGATTAAACATGATTTCCCCTTTTTTTTCCTTTTTCTTTTCAGGGCCACACCTGTGGCATATGGAGGTTCCCGGGCTAGGGGCTGAATTGGAGCTGCAGCTGCCGCCTTACACCACAGCCACAGCAACGCGGATCCGAGCCGCCTCTGTGACCTACACCACAGCTCACAGCAACGCTGGATCCTTAACCCACTGAGTGAGGCCAGGGATCAAACCCACATCCTCGTGGATACTAGTTGGGTTTGTAAGCCACGGGGCCACAACGGGAACTCCTAGACATGGTTTCTAAGTGTGTCTATGAGGGTGTTTCAGGATGAGATCAGCATTTGAACTGATGGACCAGTAGGCCGCCCGCCCCAGTGTGGGTGGGCATCACCCAGTCTGCTGAAGACTTGAATAGAACAAAAAGCAGAGGAAGGGACAACTTGAGCTGGGACACTGGCTTTCTTCTGTCCTGGGACTGGGACTGAGGCCAACGGCTCCTCTAGTTTTTCAGGTCTTTGGACTCAACTGGAATTACATCACCGACCATCCCCCCTGCGGGTCTCCAGTTTGC
Source organism: Catagonus wagneri (assembly GCA_004024745.2). Lineage (NCBI taxonomy): Eukaryota > Metazoa > Chordata > Mammalia > Artiodactyla > Tayassuidae > Catagonus > Catagonus wagneri. The sequence goes on along the minus strand of PVHT020000015.1, from coordinate 34,588,664 downwards.
AGATGTATGGCAGGTCACGGTACTTCTCAGCCTCCATCACTATGTGAGCCAGTTCCTCATAAAAATATATCTCTACATCTATATAGAGTGATATCTAGTTCTCTAGAAAACCCTAATACACACACAGAATACACATTACAGGAGTTCCCGTCGTGACTCGGTGGTCACGAACCCGACTAGGATTCATGAGGAGGTGGGTTCGATCCCTGGCCTCGCCCAGTGGGTTAAGGATCCGGCGTTGCTGTGGCCGTGGCGGTGGCCAGCAGCTGCATCTCTGATTGGACCTCTAGCCTGGGAACCTCCATATGTCGCGGGTGTGGCCCTAAAAAGCAAAAAAAAAAAAAAAAAAAAAATCACATTACATGCATATGTACTGTACCATGAAAGTATCTAGTTGTGCATGTGTGTTTAACCTATATATTTTATTATATACATGGTATGAAAAAAAACACAGTTTGTTTTTGTTTCCACTTTAACTATATGTCTTGGAGAACTATTTTTTTTAAGTTTTATTGAAGTAGAGTTGATTTACATGATGATGATAATTTCTGCTGTACAACAAAGTGATTCAGTCACACACTGGATAACTTTCCGTATGCACACGTTTTTAAAGCCGGCTCCATTAAAAAAAAAAATCTCTGCATACCATTCCATACCCTGCTGGTGGACATTTAGGTCGCTTTCAGTTTTTGCCTGTTACAAACAATGACCAGCCTTTGTGCCCACGTGCAAGTACCTCTCATAAGCTGAGAGAAGGGATAATGCTTCCTAGAGTGGAAGACAGGTGAAGTTCCATCTGACAGAGAATTGCCCCAAACCACCAGGGTTGCAGTGGCTCCCCCATGTGACTGGCATTCAGGACAGTTCATTTAGAAGCTACTGACTTCTGGCCTTGAGGATCTGGGCAGTGCCTTTTAGCTCCGAGGTTTTGAGATTCTCTGCTTTAGCCGTTGCACGAACAGAATGGCCTTTCTCTCTGGTGTGCTAACTCCTGGGCCCACACTGAGCCGCAGCCAGCTCTTGGGTCCCAAGAGGTGAAGGAGCCTAGGAGACCTCCTTTCTTTGAAGGAAGCCATGTATTGTTTTGAGGAAGGTGGTTCCTACTTATGTTTCTCAGCCCCGGAGAGACCACACGCCACCCGCACAATAGCTATGATGGAGCCAAAAAATAATCAAGCTCTTCTCCAGCAGCAAGGGTGGTGATGGGTCCATTTTTCTTGCAAGGAAACTAAGGCACAGAGAGGGGAAGTAATTCACCCAAGGTCAACACAGCTAAATTTGTAGCCTAACAAAGAACTTTCTAAGTAGAGGATGTAGGGCGTACCTTCCTCCAGGCCGTGTGCTCCATGCGAGGGGTGCTGGAGCAGCTCTGTGTCTAATCCTGTCCCAGATGCACCTTCTGAAGCTGTGGGATGGTTGTACTGCAAAGTTCCGCCTGCTCGCTTTTTTGTTTTGTTTTTTGTTTTTTAGGGCTGCACCTGCAGTATATGGACGTTCCCAGGCTTAAGGGTCCAATCGCAGCTGCAGCTGCCAGTCTGCACCACAGCCACAGCAATGCAGGATCCGAGCCGCGTCTGTGACCTACATACACCATAGCTCACAGCAACGCTGGATCCTTAACCCACTGAGTGAGGCCAGGGATCGAACCCGCATCCTCAGGGATACTAGTTCGTTTCCGCTGTGGCACCATGGGAACGCCACTCTTGAAGTCTTGAGCCACCCTGTGATTTGTTCGACAGCTACCATACTGTGAGGAAGCCCAAACGAACTCGCGGTAACCTGCCGAGCGGCTTTGGCCAGAAGACTTCTCTTCTCTGGGCCTCAATCTCATTATGTGTAAAAAGGAGGTTAGGAAGAAATGATTTAGAAAACCCTTTCTAGTTCTAGAAATTTCTTTGTGGTGATAAGCCTTGGAGAAACTGGAAATTTAGCCTTTAGCAGTGGAGAACCATTGTGCAGAAGACGCTGAGAGAGGGTTCCAGAGGCAAGAACGTGTGGATGAAGACAGAGCTGGGAGATTGTCCTCCTTCTTTCTCAGCCGGGCAGAAGGTGAGCACTGAGGGCTGAGAGCCCCTGAGTGGGAGGGGGGGGGAGGAGGCGGGAAAGCCAGAGGCAGGCGGGGCCCCTCCAGCCGACTCCACCTCGGACCCATCCAGCTCCATCTGCCTGAAGGACCAGCTGGTTATGAAATCTCTCTCTCCCTCTCTCTTCCTGGTGGGTTAGTTTGTGCTTTCCCACTGCTGGAACAAACCCACAAGCCTCACCACCTTGCTCAAAGGGAGCTGAGGTTAGACTCTAGCCTTGTGCCCATTGCTCGATGTCAGGGCCCCAAGCAGTAATCACCAGAGGTAGCCCAGTGCAGGGGAAGAGCCAGGCCAAATGTTTTCAGTGACATCCTTTGGGCTCTTTTGGAGTCTGCACGGGACACCTGCCCCTGCGCCCTGTTCTTGAGCCTTGAGCTGTGCGGAATCGGGGTTAGATAAATTGCAAAGCAATGGGCTGCCCAGGCTGCTGTTTCTGAGACAGAGGTAGCCCTTGCTCTTGGCTTGGGACGGTCTCTTAGGAAAACAATGGGCAGGCCGGTGCCAGTGGGGGTGGGGAAGGTTGGCTTCTTAGCAACAAAGGGAGCTTTTGAATGGAAAAGAAGCCCGGAGCCCTCTGGGACTGAGTTGGTTATTTCTCTCTGTTCCTAGCCGACTTCAGGCAGCTTGGGGACATGCAATCCCTTTGCCTGTAGCCTGTGGTTCACACCTCCCCCGAGCGACAGAGGGGCTGGGTTTCTGCAGCCCTGCAGTGGGGGAGCTCACCTTTTCCCTACCTGGGACGCTGGCAAAGGCTGTGAGCTGGGGAAGGGTCCGAAGAAGAGCGTTGGCGGGCAGAGCTCTCTGAACCGGGCTCAGCTGTCGGCCGCGGCTGACCGCTGCCTTCGCTGCACGGAGGTCAAGGACACCACTGAAGCCGATCTGCAGCCCCGTCCTTCCCAGAGCCCTGTGAGTAACAGGTCCTGACGCTGAGCCGACGGTATGAGCCACACACTGTTCTTAGTCTTTCCCGTGGATTATCTCATTGAATCCTTCCCCACGGTCCTAGGAGGTAGGTCTACCGATTATCTCTATTTTAGAGATTAAACAATAATAATTTCAAAACACCCTGGGACACGTAGACTTTTAGTAAGCTAGTAAGGAGCTCAGCTGGGACTGGAAACTCAGTTTGGCTCAAGAGGGCGGAACCTACCCGCTAGGCCTTGCTCCCTGTCATGTGACAGGCCCACTCCATGAGCCCACCCTCCGGGGCTGCCCTCTGAAACGTCCCTTCAAGGCTGGCCCTCTTGGGGCCTCCCTCCTGTTTCGAACATTGTAACAGCCACCGATGTATGGAGTGCTTACTATGCACCCAGGATTGTGCTAAGCACTTTACACGGCTTATTTCTGTAATCCTCACAACAGCCCCATGGAATAGGGATAACTGCCGTCTGCATTCTCTACAGGGTGTGGAAACTGAGGCTCCAGAAGGTTTAAAAACTTGTTCAAGGTCAAGTTAGGAAGTAGCAGAACCAGGATTTAAATTTGAACCAAAGTCTGTCTGATTCCAAAACTCTAAGAACACAATTTATTCAATCAACCAACATTTTATAGACTGTCTGCCATATGCCAGCCACCGTGCTTGGCACAGGTGGGTGTACACAGTGGCAATATTTCTGTATGTCTGACTCTGTCACTCCAGCCTAGACTGCTCTCTAGAACTGGCGGTGTGACATTACCACGCGAGAGCAACATGCTCAAAACAGAACACTTGGCACTTCCTCCAAAGTTGCTTCCTCGGTTCTGCAAACGGCATCATCACGCGTGTGGTCGCTCAGGCCAGGGCTTGACCATTTAGAGGCCATCTTTGTGTTTTTGTTTTGTTTTGTTTTGTCTCGGTTTTCAGGGCTGCACCTGTGGCATATGGAAGTTCCCAGGCTGGGAGACGAGTCAGAGCTACAGCTGCCGGCCTACACCACAGCCACAGCAACGCGGGATCCGAGCCACCTCTCTGACCTATACCACGGCTCACGGCAATGCCGGATCCCCAAGCGAGGCCAGGGATCGAACCTCCATCCTCATGGACACCAAGTTGGGTTTTTAACCCCCTGAGCCACAATGGGAACTCCTGGAGGCTATCTTTGAATGCTCTCCTTTCCTGACCCCTCACACTGAATCTGTGTCTGGTTGACTTTACCTCAAACGTATCCTAAAACTTTTCACATTTCTGCCTCCGCACTTTCTCCACCAATCCATTCTCCATATGGAAGCCAGCATGATCTTAAGACATCAATCACATCATTTCCTTCCCTTGCTTCAAACACTCCGGTGGATTGCCATGTGCTCATGACTTACCAGAACCTGCCAAAGGTGGCCCCCATTTTGCCACCCTGGCCCCCGCCCTCTCCCTACATCACCCTCTATGCTCCTGTCTCCTGTTCCTCTAGCACGCCAGGCTCCTTCCCACCATCGCCTTTGCTCACATACCTCCCTCTGCCCAGAATGCTCTCCCCTCAGATCTCAATTTATTTTATTTCATTATTTTTTTCCTATTTTTCTTTTGCAGCTGCCTCGCAGCATGTGGAGTTCCTAGGCCAGAGATCAGATCCGAGCCATCGTTTCAACCTATGCCGCAGCTGTGGCACTGCGGGATCCTTAACCCACTGTGCTGGGTCAGGGTTCGAACCTGTGTCCTAGTGCTGCAAAGACACCACTGATCCCGTTACGCCGCAGCGGGAACTCCAGATCTCAATTTAAATGTCACCTCATCAGAGAAGCCTTCCCAATCCAGATTCTAAAACGCAGCCACTCGCTTCTCTCTGCCTGGCTCTTATGACTAAAGAATATTTTCTTTTTAAAAATGTCCTACCTATCTGCCTCCCTCACTCGCTAGAATACGATCTCCATGAGAGCAAGGATTGGGCTTCTCTTACTGCTCATTTCACTCTCAGCAGCTAAAACAGTACGTGGCACGTGGCAGGCGCTCACCAAGTAAAGCAGCAGAAGTCGGTGGGCACAGCAGCCGGAGGGGGCGTGTGCGCCACGCAGAGCTGAGCCTTCCGGGAGCCGGGGCTGCGGGAGGAGGAGGTGGGAGGAATCCAAGCGTCCGCTGGGCCACTCACTAGCTGAGGCTTTCTGAGCTGGAGTTCCCTCACTGGACGAGGGGAACACTGGAACAATGGCCTAGCAGTGCTGCGGGCGGAGGGGGGACTCCGCTCAGACCCTCCAATGGCTTCCCGGCTCGCCCTGGGGAAAAGCCAAGGTCACCGCCGTGGCCTCCGTCCTGCACTTCCCCTCTGGCTGTATCGCCTACTTCTCCTCACCCCTCTCCTCCAGCCCAGCCGGGCTCTCCCACGCTGCGGCCTCAGGGTCTTCCGAGACGGTCTCTCTGCCCAGGATGCTCCGCCTCCAATAACCCACGGAGGCCCACCCCTCCCTTCCTTCAGGTCTGGTCTCGAGGTCCGCCTCCTCCGAGGGACCGCGCGCGTCACCCCATTTGCTGCCTCGCCCTCTCCACCTTCTCTGCTTCACGCTTCTTCATAGCACTTCCCACGGACTCCCGTACCATACGATTTACTTCTTCTTTTTAGCTTTTATTTATTTTTATTTTTTATATATATTTTTAAATTTACTTCTTTATTCCCTGCAACCATCTGTCCTCCCCACGAGAGGGTAAGCTTCATGAGAGCAGGGAGCTGAGCTGTCTTATTCACAGCATCCCCACAGCCCCCGGCACAGTGCCTGGCACACAGTGGGCACTCAGTAAATCCCGAATGATTGATCGAATGAATGAATGATTCAGTGAATGATTGGCACAGTATCTGACGTATAAAAATGTTTGGCAAGTAGTAATTAGTGTCGCTAATGACTATCTCTTTGTGGTCCCCCTGCCTGTGCCCGAGGCTTAGCACAGAACCCTGCACTCAGGGGACGTGTGTTGAAAGAGGAACCCTGCTTGAGGGAGTTCCCGTTGTGGCTCAGTGGTTCATGAATCCGACTAGGAACCATGAGGTTGCAGGTTCGATCCCTGGCCTCTCTCAGTGGGTTAAGGATCCGGCGTTGCCGTGAGCTGTGGTTTAGGTCACAGATGCGGCTCGGATCACGCGTTGCTGTGGCTGTGGTTTAGGCCGTCGGCTACAGCTCCTGTTAGACCCCTAGCCTGGGAACCTCCATATGCTGCTGGTGTGGCCTTAAAAAGACAATAAATAAATAAATAAATAATAAAAAGAAAAGAAAGACGAGCCCTACTTGAGATGGAAAGTCTTCTGTCTACCACAAGAGGAAACGAAATGGCATGGGCTGTAAGAGTGCAGAGGAGGGAAGGCAAGACCATACGCTGTTTTCTTTCTTTTTTCTTTTTTTGGCTACCCATGGCATATGGTATTCCTGGGCCACAGATCAGATCCGAGCCGCAGTGTGCCTGACCAGGATCAAACCTTCGTCCCAGCACTCCAGAGAAGCCAATCTCCTTGCAACACAGCGTGAACTTCCAAAAGCTATTTCTAAAAACCGAATCTCTAGCCCCACCCTTGCCCCTGAAAAAGAGACCTCCAATGAGGGGACTTTGAGCCAATTCCCACGGAGGAGCACACCAAGAAGGCTATGTGGATCCTTAACCTGGGCCCCTGGTCTTCTGAGGGGTCTGTGGCTAGAATTCAAAGGGCTCCTGAACTTGGATGGGGAAAACCGCATCTTCATTTCTTTTTCTTCTTTTTTTTTTCGCTTTTTAGGACCTCGCCCGCGGTATATGGAGCTTCCCAGGCTAGGAGTCTAATTGGAGCTGTAGCTGCCGGCCTACACCACAGCCACAGGAAAATGGGGATCTGAGCCGTGTCTGCGACCTACACCACAGCTCACGGCAATGCCAGATCCTTAACCCACTGAGCGAGGCCAGCGATTTAACTCGCATCCTCATGTATCCTAGTCGGGTTTGTTAACCACTGAGCCACGACGAGAACTCCTCTGTTCCCTTTTAACGACATTTTAGCACTTGCTTCAATCGTGAATGCAGGCAACAATCTACCACGATCCTAGAGGGCCTGTGACTCGACCACCACTAGGAACCGCACATATTTTCATAACATATTGAGTGACTCAAAGTATCAATATGCTCATCACTACTGTGAAATTATAAGTCCCACTGCTCTTTTATTTAGTGTGCTGAAAATAGTGCACAGAGATCACAAATTTAAAAAAATATGTTGATAGCTGTATGTCAGTATAACTGTTTTCCATTATAATCTTTGTGTTCTATTTCACACATTTAAAAACATGATTCTGAAGAGGGGACCACAGCCTTCACCAGACTGCACGCGCGCGTGCACACACACACACACACACACACACACACACACACACACGCCAAGAGCCCCAGGTTAGAGCGCGCAAAGTATGATTGCGATTGGTCCCAACCCTCCCGGGGGAGCCTACCCATTTGCATGTGCTAAGCTGCTCAGAGCAGATCCTTTCCACCCCAGCACAGCTCCCCTCGCCAACAGCCTCATCTTCTGATGTACCTGTGAATTGGTCTGTCCAATGAGGGGTAGGCTTAGTGTGATCGGGGCAGGCAGTGGGGTGTTCAGCTCTTTCCTGACACCCTGTACCAGCCAAAGCAGATTGCTCACTGTCCCCTGGGAGAGTTGCACACATCCTGCCTTCCTACCTTTGTCTCTGCCTTTCCCTCTGGCTGGAATGCTGGCCCAGCTCTGGCCCCTGCCTCAAGGCCACGCTACTACACAAACATCAGATCTTCCAAGTCTCCAGGCTGATATCATGTTTTCGTGCCTCCAAGACCCAGTGTTCTGGACCCCCATCCAAATAGTTGCTCAAACACTGAGCTGCTTCTTTAAGGAACAGATTGGCCATGCCCTCAAGCATTTGAGCAGCTTGAGGTGGGCGGTGGCCTTCTGTCCGGGCAAGGATGAAAGACAGGCACATCCATTTTCAAAATGAAATGATAATTCCTCTACTTGGGTCACCTTTCCTGGTAGGCAGAGCACCCAGGTCTAAATTTTTAATCCGCAGCACAGAATCCTGCCCTCCGCAAGCTCACAGAAGAGCTTGGCCTTGACTCCGCCTACCCAGCATCTGGGGACGAATGCTGGTCTTTGGCGAGGTTTAGTCACCATGGTAATGAAGTGACAAGCCATAGACTGGATAATGAAGAAGTGAAGAAAGCAGAGGGCTGATAAAGTGGGGAAAGTAGGAGTTCCCGTCGTGGCTCAGCGGAAACAAATCCGACTAGGAACCATGAGGTTGTGGGTTCAATCCCTGGCCTCATTCAGTGGGTTAAGGATCCAGCGTTACCATGAGCTGTGGTATAGGTTACAGACGCGGCTCAGAACCCGCTATGGCGAAGGCCGGCAGCTACAGCTCCAATTAGACCCCTAGCCTGGGAACCTCCACATGCCGCAGGTGCGGCCCTAAAAGGACAAAAGACAAAAAAAAAAAAAGTGTGGAAAGTAGAAGGCTCAGTAGATTGGACATGCTGTTCAGGTTGAAGAACAGTTCTCATGGGAGTAAACGAGCAAACTGGACGATGCAGAGGGAGCAGAGAGGCAAGGCTTAAAAGAGCAACTTTTATTTATTTATTTGTTTATTTATTTTTGTCTTTTTGCCTTTTTCTAGGGCCGCACCTGCAGCATATGGAGGTTCCCAGGCTAGGAGTCTAATCGGAGCTGTAGCCGCCGGCCTTCGCCACAGCCACAGCAACCCGGGATCCGAGCCGCACCTGCGACCTACACCACAGCTCACGGCAGTGCCGGATCCTTAACCCACTGAGCAAGGCCAGGGATCGAACCTGCAACCTCATGGTTCTTAGTCGGATTCGTTAACCACTGAGCCACAGAAGGAACTCCCTAAGTAGCTGTTAAATTCATCCGCTCCTCTCCACCACCACCAGGCCCCAGTTGCTATCATCTCTCACTTGATCTAATGCAATACTTCACACATCCCTTCTGCCCACCTCCGGTCTGTTCACTCTGCAGCCAGAAGGTTTTATTTTTATTTATTCATTTTTATTTTTTATTTTTTTTTAGTGCAGCCAGAAGGTTTTAAATTGCAAATCTGACCATGTCACCTGTGTGCTTAAGCATGTCAATGCCTTCCCCTGGTGCTTAAGATAAAGGTCAAAAGCCTTAATAGGGCTCTACGTCAAATGACTCTCATCCTTGACTCAACATTAGAGTCACCACTGGACACTTTAAGATATTGATGCCTAGGTCTGACCCCAGACCCCTGAATCTGAACTTTGGGGTTCGAAGCCAAGCTTGGGTATGTTTTTTGAAGTTCTCTAGGGATTTTATTTTATTGTATTTTATTAGCCACACCCAGAGCATGTGGAAGTTCCCAGGCCAGGGACTGAACCCATACCACAGTAGTGGCCCTGAGCCACAGCAGTGGTATTGTCAGATCCTTAACCACTAGGCCCCCAGGGAACTCCCTCTGGGGATTTTAATTTTCAGTCATGAATGGGAACCTCTGACCTACATAGGTAGCTCCCTACCTCTCCAGCTTCATCTGGCACACATGGCCGGCCACCTTGACTTTGCGTCCCGGCCACACTGCCCTCCTATCAGTCTCTAAGCCTGGAACGTTCTCCCTTCCCTCCAGCTCACCCCCTTTCACCTACTGACAATTCATCCTCAGATTTCAGGTAATTAGTTGTCATTTTCCTGCTCTGTTCCCCGAGTACACATTCAATCAGGTTCTTTCCTTCCTAGCAGTTATCCAACTGACCATTTGCATTTATTTGATGGTTATTTGATTACTGTCCATATCCACCGCTAAACCGTCAGCTGTCTTATTCACTGCTGAATCCTTAGCAGCTAGTACAGTGCCCAGCACAACATAATGGCTCAATAAATATTTGATGATTGAATGAATGTGAGGTAAGATGAGGTATTTGAAACCATATGGACCAATTATGTTCTTTGACCACAAACTGAATTCCTAAGATTGGCCATAAACAATCCTACAGTTGGGTCCAGTGTGGAATCAATGTCCTTGGCCACAAGCCTAAATCCTTCCTCATAGTTGCTTTGACCAATAGCTCTCAACCCTGGCTGCCCATTATAATCACTGGAGAAGCTTCATTAAAAGAAAATAAGAGCCTAGCCCCACCCCAGACTATTTAAATCAGAGTATCAAGGGGTGGGGCCTGACTTAGTTTTTTCCCTAGCTTTATTGAGATATGATTGACAAATTAAAATTGTGTATATGTTGTACAATATGATGTTTTTTAAAAGCTGTGCATCATGATGATTTAATGTATGTATTGTGAAATGATTACATAATGGAATTGACAAATTCACCACTTGACACCTTTTTTTTATGGTGACCACTTAAGATTATCCCCTAGAGAAATTCAAGTGTTTCAGGCTCCCCAGGTGACTTTTTTTTCCTTTTTAAAATTTTTTGGCCATGCCCACGGCATGTGGAAGTTTCCAGGTCAGGGATCGAACCCTCAACACAGAAGTGACCTGAGCCACTACAGTGACAACCAGGGATCCTTAATCCCCTGAGCCACCAGGGAACTCCACCTCAGGTGATTTTTATGTGCAGTTGTAATTCAGAGCAACGCTCTACCCCTGAATCCTCCCAGTGTGGTGCACAGCAGCAGCTGCATCACCTGGGAGCTTGTTCCGGATGCAGAACCTCAGGCCCCACCCAGCTATTCTTTTTCTTTTTTTTTTTTGTGCCTTTTCTAGGGCCACACCTGCAGCATATGGAGGTTCCCAGGCTAGGGGTCAAATCCGAGCTGTAGCCACCGGCCTAGCCCGGAGCCACAGCAACGCGGGATCCGAGCCACCTGCACCACAGCTCATGGCAACGCAGGATCCTTAACCCACTGAGCGATGCCAGGGTTTGAACCCGCAACCTCACGGTTCCTAGTCGGATTTGTTAACCACTGAGCCAGGACAGGAACTCCCACCCAGCTCTTCTAAATCAGAGTCTGCATTTTAACAAGGACCCCAAATGATTCGTCCAAGTGACAACGTTGGAAAAGCACGGCCAAAGAGCCAGGCAGGAGAGTGTGGGCTTCTGGGTGCTTCCAGTTTCCAGGGGAGTGTGTGGCTGCTTGTGTGTGGGTCCACTCCCCACCAAGTCTCAACTTAAAGGCTGCTTCAGCGTTTCTGCCAGGCCGCTGGATGACATCCTAGTGTAGATACTGTAAATAAGGTCTCAGCAGGGACAGACAAACAAACAACCCATTCTGGATAGCGACGGCAAAGCAAAGGTCTCCAGTTCATCGGGAAGCTGAGACTAGCAGAATATGTTTGCTAGGAGCCCTTCCTTTCTTTTTTTTTTTAAACAGTGACTTATTTATTTATTTAGTCTTTATTTTTTTTATTTTTGCATTATAGGTGGTTTACAGATCCAGCTGTATAGTATAGGGAACTATGTCTAATCACATGTGACAAATCCATATACGTACATATAACCGGGTCACCACGCCGTGCAGTTGGGAAATTTGCTAGGAGCCCTTTCTGACGAGCGGGAACAATGGGATAAAGAACCAGCCCTCGCGGTCCCATCACGTCCCTGCACCCAAGGGACGGCGGGGCTGGGCCTGACGGAGCCTGCTAGCTTCCGAGGAACAGCGATGGCTCTGAAAGCTGCAGCTCCCCTCAACTCCGCCCCTCACCCCCCCCCCCCCCCCCCCCCCCCCCCCCCCGCTCCCCGTAATCTCTCCACCGCCGCCCTCTCCCCAGAGTCATCAAAGAGGTTCTCAACGTGGATCTTGTTTTGGCCAGGAGCCCAGACTCCAGGGCTGGGACGGGTGGCTGGAGCCAGGACCCTCTCACCGCGGGGCTCTGGGCCTCGGGCGTTGGGGCTGGACCCGGGAACACGCAGCCCCCGGGCCGGGAGACGTGGGCCCCGGGCCGGGGCCGCAGCGCGGGGAACCGATCCCGCGCTCGTTCGGCGAGGCGGCTGCAAGCCCGTGGGCACCGGCGGGCTCTGCGCTGCTCCCCGGGGGGCGGACGGGGCGCGCGGCTTCCCGGGCTGGCTGGCACCGCCTGCCCGGTTCCCCGCCAGGAAATGTCTTCTTACTGGCAAGACGGCCGCCGTCTGCCGCAGCGCTGGCAGAATCTGAAACCAATTTACACAAGCCCTGGGAGACCGTGTTCGTTTTGGGGGAGTGTTCCTTTAGAATGAGCATTAAAAAAAAAAAAAAGCCACCTGTTAGATTCCAGTTTGTAAATGAGCGCACCCCAGCACACACACCCCCGCCCCCCGGGGAGGGGGGAGGATGAGGGCGGAGGAAGCGTTTTCACCGCGGGGGCTGAGCCGAGTCGCAGCGCCCAGGACGAGGGCCCTCCGGAGCCAGCTGTTTGCTGTGTAACTGAGAACCGAGTCCTCTGAGGACATTCGGGCCATTGAGTAAACACTCTCCTTGTCTCTCCAGCAGCTGGGGGAAGCCAGGGCACCCAGCTGTCACCCAGCCAAAGAGCTGAGGTACCTCCTTCCAAAAGCCGCAGGGCACTGGGTCCTTTCCTGGAGGACACATAGCTTCTGAGAAAAGCAGACCGTGGCCCCTTTAGGGGGAAACCAGATCTGTAAAACCCTGTGCCTGCATGCTCAGCACTGGCCCCGGGGCCTGTACCCACCCGGCTCCGTCTTGGCAGGCGTTCCCTGGGCATGGCCATGGTCTCCACTTTGAAATTGGCTCCCTGAACTGCTCACTCCCACCCTCTGCCTGCTCTCCCCTGTTTCCTTAATTTTTCATGGTCTTCTCTCCTTGGCTCCTGCTGTCTTACTTCATCTTCCCTCCCCATCACTCCATCTCTCCTTCTTCCTTCCGCCCTTCTTTCCTCCCTCCCTTCCTTTCTTCCTCATTCATTTAAAATGCTTTCATCATGTATTAAGCACAGTAGTAGTCAGCTCAGGCTGCCATCACAGCATACCCTGGACTGGGTGGCTTAAACAACAGAAATTTGTCAAAGTCCTTGAGGCTGGAAATCTGAGATCAGGGTGCCAGCATGGTAAGTTTCTGGTGAGACTCTCTTCCTGGTTTGCAGAGGTTTTTGCTCTGTCCTCACATGGTGAGGGGAGGGGGATATTTCTCTCTCTCTCTCTCTCTGTTCCTCTTCTTATTGGGCCAAGTACTGTGGAATTAGGGCCCCACCCTTGTGACCTCATTTAACCAGATGGGAGCAGTATTGTTAACAAAATGTGAACAGAACTGCTGTAGGAGAATGGAGAGGCAGGAATGACTAGATGCCTCAAGAAATCAAGGAGGGCTTGACAGAAGAGGTAACTTTTGAGTTGGGTCTTGAAGCATGAAAAGGGGTTTGTTAGATAAAGAAGGGAGGAATTATAGTTCAGGCAAAGAGAGTAGCGTGTGTGAAAGCACAGAGTTGTGCAAGGGCCTGGCCTGCTTGATGAGTGAAGACTCTGGTGGCCCTGGAGATGAGGGTGTGCGGCAGAAGTGGCAGGGGGTGCTGGAGATGCAAGTTGGAGCTCTCTCGTGACGGATTCAAGCAAGAGACGATGATGGCCCGAACTAGGGCAGGGACAGTGGGGACGGAAAGTAAGAACAGAACGCAAGAGGCACTGGCAAGACCAAACTGGCTGATTGAATGATGGGGTGAGGAGGCAGGCGTGGAGGCTGACTCTTGGATTTTGGTCTCAGGGGACTGGTATCATTCACTGTGATGTGAAAGAGTGATCTGAGATGGGGCTGAGAGTAGAAATAGTGACTACGAGGTGTCTCTAGGACACCTTGCGGAGGTAGGCTGGGTGCCAAGGGTGAAGTGGGGATGGAACAAGCTCTGTGGGCAAAAAAGGAAATAAAGAACAAATGGGATAAATAGAAAACAGATAACAAAATGATAGATTTAAACCTACTTATGTCAATAATCAAACGAAATGTAAATGGTTTAAATACCCAAATAAAAGGCAGAGATCGTCAGATTGGATGTAAAAGCAAGAACCAATTATATGCTGCCTATAAATACATATCTCCTTCTACTTACCGTTGGGGTTATATCCCAATAAACCAATCGTAAGTTGAAAATATTGTAAATCGAAAATGTATTTAATGCACCTAACCTACTGAACATCATGGCTTAGACTAGCCTACCTTAAACATGTTTAAAACACTTACGTTAGTTATAGTTGGCCAAAATCATCTAACACAATGCCTATTTGATAATAAAGTGTTAAATATCTCATGTAATTCACTGAATATTGTACTGAAAGTGAAACAGAATGGTTGTCTGGGTACAGAAATGTTCTTAGTGTATCAGCTGTTTACCCTCAAGATCCAATGGCTGATTGGGAGCTGTGGTTCACTGCCACCACCCAGCATCATAGGGGAGTATCTACCATATAAAACTCCAGCCTAGGAAAAAAAGCAAAATTCAAAAAAGTATGGTTTCTACTGAATGTGTATATCTTGCTACCATTGTAAAATCATAAGCTGAACCACTGTAAGTCAGGGACTCTCTGTAAAGCATTTTAACTATAATGTTTAACATAGATTAAAGAAAACCTAAAAGTATGGAAAAAAGATATATCATGCTCACACTAATCAAAAGAAATCTGGAATAGTAATATTAAATAAGTGGATACTAAGCAAAAGTTACTACCAGAGATAGTTAAGGTCATTTCGTAGTGATAAAGGGGTTAATTCATCAAGAGACCATAATAATCCAAAACTTTTATGCATCTAATAACAGAACTTCAAAATACATGAAGCAAAAGCTGACAGAACTACAAGTAGAAACATAAAGTTCACAACTGTAGTTGGATATTTCAACCCCCATCTCTCAATAATTAATAGATGTAATAAGTATGCAGAAAATCAGCAGCAAGGATATGGAAGATGAGAATAACACTACCAACCAAAATTGATTGATGTTTATTGAACATTCCATCCAGGAACAACAAACTACATATTTTTTCAAGAGCATACAGTACATTTAACAAGATAGATCATATTCTGCGCCATAAAACAAGTCTTAAAAAATTTGAAAGAATCCAAGTCATACAAAGTATATTCTATCACTACAACGAATTTAAATTAGAAACCAATAACAGAAAGATCTCTGGAAATTTCCCAAATATCTAGAAATTAAACAACACACTTCTAAAAAAGCCATGAAGCTAAGAAATAAAAAGGAATTTTAGGAGTTCCTATCATGGCTCAGCGATAACGAACCCGACTAAGATTCTTGAGGATGTGGGTTTGATCCCTAGCCTTCCTCAGTGGGTTAAGGATCCAGTGTTGCCGTGAGCTGTGGTGTAGGTCACAGACTTGGCTTAGATATGGAGTTGCTCTGGCTGTGGTGTAGGCTGGTGTATCGCTATAGCTCTGATTCGACCCCTAGCCTGGGCACTTCCACATGCCACAGGTGTGGCCCTAAAAAGAATAAATAAGTACATAAATACATAAACACACAAATATAAAACAATGTAACAGAAACTGTGGGATGCCACTAAATACTTATATTAGGAAAGAAGAAAGATCTCAAATCAATGATTTTCAGCTTCCATCGTAAAAAACTAGAGAAAGGTGAACAAATTAAACCCAAAGCAAGTAGAAGAAAGGAGACTATAAAGATCAGAGCAGAAATCGAGGAAATAGAAAAGAAATAAAAAACAGAGAAAATAAGCGAAACCAAAAGCTGGTTCTTTGAGAAGATCAATAGCACCATTCATCTTAGCCAAACTGATCAGGAGAAGAAGAAGACACAAATTACCAAAACGAGGAATGGCAGAGGTAAGACAGCTACAGATTCTACAGATATTAAAAGGATACTGCTGGAATATCATGAACAACTTTCTGACAATAAATCTGACAGCTTAGGTGAAATGGACAGATCTCTTGGAAGACGCAAAATACAAAAGCTCATTCAAGAAGAAAGGGAACTGTGACTAGCCCTCCATAAAGGAGACTGAGTTTATAGTTAAACATCTTACTGCAAAGATAATTTCATGTCTAGATGGCGTCACCGATTAATTGTATAAAACATTTAAAGGGTTCCCGTTGTGGCTCAGCAGAAACGAGTCTGACTAGTATCCATGAGGATGTAGGTTCAATCCCTGGCGTTGCTCAGTGCGGGTTAAGGATCCAGCACTGCCGTGAGCTGTGGTGTAGGTCACAGGCGTGGCTCAGATCTGGCGTTGCTGTGGCTATGGTGTAGGCCGGCGGCTACAGCTCTGATTTGAGCCCTAGCCTGGGAACCTCCATATGCCACAGGTGCGGCTCTAAAAAAAATAAAATAAAAAATATCCAACTGAAGTTAAGGATTACTTGGTTGCCATTGCATAATAATGAAATGACTGAAAATTTGGAATTTCAGATAATCTCTCTACTTAAACATGTTTAAAATATGTTTCGTGTTGATGACTTTTGGCATACTTATTTCTACATGGTTAATGGACTGATGTTTTTAAAATGAGACTTATAAATCATAATAAACTGTTAAATTCAAAATAAATAAATACATTTTAAAAAGTAATGCTAATTCTATACAAAATCTTCCAGAAAGTTGAAAAGGAGAGCATACTTTCCCATTAATTCTGTTTATTATCAGCATTACTATGACAACAAAACCAGAAAAAGACGTAACAAGAAAACTATAGACCAATTTCTTGTATAGATGCAAATTTTTTTTTTTTTTTTGTCTTTCTGCCTTTTCTGGGGCCACACCTGCAGCATATGGAGGTTCCCAGGCTAGGGGTCCAATCAGAGCTGTAGCTGCCAGCCTACGCCACAGCCACAACAACACAAGATCCAAGCTGTATCTGAGACCTATACTGCAGCTTGTGGCAACACCAGATCCTTAACCCACTGAGGGAGGCCAGGGATTGAACCTATATCCTCAAGGATACTAGTGGGGTTCTTAACCTGCTGAGCCACAATGGGAACTCCTGTGCCGAAAGTTTGATCCATGGCCCAGGAACTTCCACATGCTGAGAGCGTGCCAAAAATTTAAAAAAAAAATAAAAAATAAAAAAGGAAAGCTAGGAAAGGTAGAAAATCTAATGGGATCCACAAGAAAGCTACTAGAACAAATGAATGACTTTAGCAAGATTTCAGAATGCAAACTCACTTTCATTTCTGTATACTAGCAACAAAAATAATTGGAAGCAGGTTTTAAAACAATGCTCTTTACAGTTCAATGGAGGAAAAATAGTCTTTTCAACAAATGGTGCTGGGACAAATGGATATCCACATGCAAAAGAATGAAGCTGGTCTCCTTCCTAACACTATACATAAAAGTTAACTCAAAATAGGGAGTTGCTGCTGTGGCCAAGCAGCTTAAAAATTGGCATTGCTGCAGCAGGTGTGGTGAGTGCAGCCATTAAAAAAAAGTTCACTCACAATAGATCATAGACCTAAATAAATGTAAGAGGCGAAATTGTAAAATTCTTAGAAGGAAACATAGTTGTAAATCTGTGTGCCTTTGGATTAGGTGATTGTTTCTTAGATATGACACCAAAAGCAATGTGACAACATAGACATATTGGATTTAATCAAAATTAAAAACTTATGTATATCAAAGGACACTATCAAGAAAGTGACAAGACAGTCAAAGAATGGAAGAAAATATTTGCAAATCATACATCTGATAAGGGTTGGCGTTCCTGTTGTGGTGCAGCGGAAACAAATCCGACTAGGAACCATGAGGTTGCGGGTTCGATCCCTGGTCTTGCTCAGTGGGTTAAGGATCTGGCATTGCTGTGGCTGTGGTGTAGGCTGACAGCTGTGGCTCTGATTCGATCCCTAGCCTGGGAACTTCTGCATGCCACAGGTGGGTTCCTAAAAAGCAAAAAAAAAAAAAAAGGAGAGAGAGAGAGAAACATCATTAATCATAAGGGACATGCAAATCAAAACCGAGATGAGATGCCACTTCACACCCAATAGGGCGGTTGTAATAAAAACAAAATGGAAAATTTGTGTTTGGGGAGAATGTGGAGAAATAGAAATGCTTATACATTGCTGGTGGGAATGTGAAATGGTCTGCTGCTGTAGAAAACACTTTAGTAGCTCCTCACAAAGTTAATTACAGGGTTCCTCTATGACTCAACAATTCCACTCCTAGACATATATATATATGTATATATCTATACACACACAGAAGAACTGAAAACTTGTTCACAAAAATATTCATAGCATCATTATGCATAATGGTCCAAAAGTGATAACAACTGATGAATGGATAAACAAAAGGGGTAGAGCTGTACACTGGAATATTATTCAGTCGTAAAAAGGAATGAAGTACTGAAACGTGCTACTACACAGATGAACCTTGAAAACACGATGTTAAGTGAAAGAAGCCATTCATAAAAGGTCACATATTATATGATTCCATTTATATGAAATGTATGAAAGAAGCAAATCCACAGAGATGTGAAGCAGATCGGTAGTTGCTAGGGGATGGAGGCAGAGTGACCTGACTGCTTACAGATACGGAATTTCTTTTGAAAGTGATGGAAATTTTCTGGAATTACGTAGTGGTGATGGTTGCACAGCTTAGTAAATATATTAACAACCACTGAGTTACACACTATAAAATGATGACTTATGTTTTGTGAATTATATCCTGATTTTTAAAACAGGCAAAGATTTGAAGAGATGCTTCTCCAAAGAGGATGTATAAAAAGCTGATAATCAGAAGTTCACGTCATGGCTCAGCGGGGACGATCCCGGCTGGTGTCCATCCCTGGCCTTGCTCGGTGGGTTAAGGATCTGGCGTTGCCGTGAGCTGTAGTGAAGGTCACAGACCTGGCTCGGATCTGGCATTGCTGTGGCTGTGGCTGTGGCTGTGGCTGGCAGCTACAGCTACAATTCGACCACTAGCTTGGGAATTTCCGTATGCCACAGGTGCAGCCCTAAAAGGCCAAAAAAAAAAAAAAAAGCCAATAAGCACATTCAAAGACGCTCAATATCAGTAGTCATTAGGGAAATCAAATCAAAACCACAATGCCAATATCACCTTACATCGCTAGGACAGCGTAAATTAAAAAAAACAGTAAGATGTTAGGACGAGGAAAAACAGGAACCTCGTGAATTGCTGGTGGGATTGTAAATGGGACAGCTGTTTTGGAAAATAGTTTGGTAGTTCCTCAAAAGGTGAAACAGAGTTACCATATGAAGGTAAATGCTCATAGGCATATACCCAAGAGAATTGAATATATATATATAATATGCAAAAAAAATTGTCCATGAGTGTTCATAGCAGCATTTTTCACAACAGCCAAAAAGTAGAAACAACCTATTGAAACATATGACATTATTAATACACACAACATGAATGAATCTCAAAATAACTCTGCCAAGTGAAAGAAGCTAGGGAAAAAAGCATGCTGCTATTCCAAGCCCATAAAATTCTAGAAAATGCAAATTATACAGTAACAGAAAGCCGATGAGTGGTTGCCTGGGGCTGGGAGGCAGGGGAAGGGCTGGAGCGAGGGCTTACAACAGGGCAGAAGGAAAATTTAGGAAGTGATGGAAACACGATGGGGGTGCTGGTTTCATGGAGGTGTATATATGTCAATACGTAACAAATTGTCCACTTTTTGTACACAGCGGGCAAATTGTGCAGGTGACTTTATGTCAATTCTACCTCGCAAAAGCTATAAACAAAAAAGGAGCGGTTTTTTATTTGTTTTTTGCTGCACCTGTGGCATGCAGAGGTTCCCAGGCCACGGATGGAACCTGTGTCACAGCGGTGTCGAGAGCCGCAGCGGTGACAATGCTAGATCCTTAACCTTCTGAGCCACCAGGGAACTCCAGGAGCAAGTTTTTGAACAGAAGAATCGCAAGGTCCTTTCCAGCTCTGGTTCTGTGACACCTATGAGAGGGAATTATCCCAAAACCTTGTAGGGAAATAGTGCTTTGTAATAGGATGTCCAAATCATTGAGACAAAACTGGGGATTTTGCTTGAATTATTCGGAGACATGCCTTGTTCTTTACCTCCTGGGACTGTATAGACAGAGCCGCAAAGCCCCCGGGGAGCCACGGAGCAGGGAAGCGCACCACCAGCGGTGGGAAGGCGTCCAGGTCAGTGGAGGAAACGGGGGAAACGGCAGCCTGATGAGCTCTGCTCTTTCCAGTTTCTTGAAGTCTATGATTCAGAGGGATCGGCTCGCCGTGGACATTCCAGACCAGTGAGGCATCTCAGGGCCATGAATGCACAGACATCCCAGGGGAAAAAACAATGGAAGACAAGATGGAAATGAGAAATGGCCTTTTTAGGTCTCTTGACCCAAATGCAAGGAGCTGAGAGGATACGGAGGAAGAGGTGGAAGTGTCCCGTCCCTGCAGGAAAGGAGATTATGACCTGATGGGGTCTGGGGAAGTCAAATGCAAGACTCTAAAGACCTGGAATGTCAGGCCTCCCGGGGCTGCCTTCTAGATGGACGTGCTCGAGGAGCAGGAGGAAGGAGGTCATTCCCTCCCCGCCTGGTGGCAGTGAAAGCCAAGAAGGCGAGGAAGGGAAAGAATGAAAAGCCAAGAGGCACGCTTCAAAGTCATTTGTCAGCTGGGCAGCGCCTTAAGCCAGTGCCATGGCTGATGGATCACCTCGTGGAAAGCACCTCCCCCCCCCAGCCTGCACCTGGCGCAGATGCTTTAGAGGAAGACAGTCAAACCCCTAGATGCCCAGTGTGCCTCGGGGCAATATTTACACCCGAGGAGAGTGCCGTTTTCTTTTGATCCCGGAGTGTGATAAGGGGAGGCTGAGGCTGAGACAGAGGAATTGAGCGTTCTTGTAATTTTATCCTACACAGCCGAGCTCCTACAGAAACTCTTCTGACCCAGAGGAATGTCAACCTCAGGGATCCCAGGGGCTCCCCAAAGGCTGATGCCGTTGGTCAATAAGCATCATGATTCCTTAAATTAGTAGAACATCTCATGGTTTATAAAGCCCCGTCCCGGCCATGATGTGATTTTGATTATTATTCATCCCTATGAGCTAGGCATCGTTTCTCTCGTTTTTAGGAGGAGAATGTTAGCCATCAGAACACAGATGTTTGGATTCATTCATTCCTTCATATATTCATTCAAATCATGATTGAACATCTGTTACGTGTTGGACACTGGTTAGGTGCTGAACACATGCTGATGAAACTGACAGCCCCAGCTCTTGCCCTCTTGGGGCTCAGTCTAGTGGGGCTGCGGGAGGTGGGGAGAGACATTGATACAATGCAAATCTAGTCGTAAACTATGAGAGATGTTATTACAGGGGAATCTCGGCTGGTCTGGGGCCAGGGAAAGCATCTCTTGAAGAAGTGTTATTTTACCTTAGAGCTGAGCCGATGCAGGATGGGCCTCAGCCAGGAGAAGATGGGGTGGGGTAGAGTCGTCCAAGAGAAAGGAAGAGTATTGGGAAGGCCTTGTGGCCGGATGGGACGTGGCGTTGCCCATAGAAAGAGGGAGAGAGGCGAGGCCGGGGGCTGTTGAGGTGGGTGGGGCCTTAAACTTGATCCTCAGAGCCATGGGGAGCCCACGGAAGTCTTTCCAGCAGAGCGGGACCGGCCTGGCTCTTCTGGTTGCTTCGGAGAATGATGTGTGAGGAATGACAGGGCTTGAATGAGGATGGAGCAGCAGAAACAGAGAGAAGTGTAGAGATCTGAGAGATAACTGGAGGCCAAATGGACAGAAAGTTCACGCTCTTATGATTCCCAGCCCACTAGGGATGTGAGCGGAGGTAGTGGGGTATAGCGGGGTGAATGGGAGAAGCTGTGTCCGTGTCTTAAGCCCAGGAACCTGCGAGTGTAAGCTTATCTGGAAAAAAAAACTTGGCGGAATGTAACTAAGTTAAGCACCCCCAAGATGAGATTATCCTGGATTATCGGGGGTGGAGAATCCAATGACAAGTCTCCTTAGAGAGGCAGAGGGAGGTCACACAGGCAGAAGAGAAGGTCATGGGGAGATGTTGTGGTTCCAAGCCAAGGGCGGCCCGGAGCCATCAGAAGCCCAGAGACACAAGGAGGGGCTCTCCCCTAGGGCCTGCTTGATTTTGGACTTCTAGTCTCCGGAGATGCAAGAGAATACATTTCGGATGTTTTAAGCCACAAAGTCTGTGGAAATTTGTTCGAGCAGCCTTGGGATACTAACACGTGGGATCGTGCTGTAAAATGGCTACTTTTCTTTTTCTTTTTTCCAAAAATGTTACCTTTTTCAGGCTAGTATCTTATGGACCTCTCTCTCTCTCTCTCTCTTTTTTATTTTAGGGCCACACCCGTGGCATCTGGAGGTTCCCAGGCTAGGGGTCTAACAGGAACTGTAGCCGCCGGCCTTCGCCACAGCCACAGCAACGTGGGATCTGAGCTGCGTCTGTGACCTACACCACAGCTCAAGGCAACGCCGGATCCTAAACCTACTGAGCGAAGCCAGGGATCAAACCCGCAACCTCATGATTCCTAGTCAGATTCGTTTCCGCTGAGCCATGACGGGAACTCCCGGGGCTCTCTCTTTTGATGTGTCCAGGAAATGTAGGAAAGAAGTGAGAAGCGGAGTCCAGCCCCATGTGGTGATAGTGCCAATCACTGATTGCCCTGGGGGTGCAGACCCGGATTTGGGGATGGAGCACAGCAGACCGAGATGAGCTCTCGGATTTCATTCCATTTTCTCAGCGCTCCAAGCCAAACCGGTCGCAGACTCAACACCTAGCCCCCAACCGTCTTTGCTCTGGCTCAGCACAGAAAGGCACCAGATTTGAGATCATTATCATAGCCCACCTGCTGTAAACCCAGATGAGACTGGCCAGAAAAGCAAGAGGAAGGAGGGTTCAATGGCCCCACTGGAAGTGAGATAAACCTGTTCGTGGGGGAGTGGCCGGCCAAGTTCACAGGGCTTTGCTGCCTGAGGAAGGAATTCACAGGCTTCCCCTGGGGGGCTGGTGTATTTATAGACCCTAGAGGAGAGGAAGGATGGAGGCTCCTGGGAGACGTCATAGAGGATGTGCAGAGGAAATGAAATGGCTTCGAGAGACCAACAGGAGGAACAGGGACCTGCGTGGCTCTGGGTGAGGCCAAAGGATCAGAAGGAATCAGGCAGGATGCAGGGAAAGGGGGCGACTCTGTGGGGCTGGGGTGGTGGTGAGGGGGGTGGAAAGGCAGTTCTTCACCTTCTAGGAGGATCCCTCTTAAGACCGATCCCGCTAGTGAACGGCGAACCAATGGATCACGCTTGAAATATATCCCGTTATCTGAATTCTACCGCCATAATGCTTTGCGGGCACACGGTTACATGTCAAGCGAGGTGTATCTGTGAGGGAACCCCTGATCTCCTAAATATATAAGAGAAGCTGAGAAGGTATGTAGTTTGCTGAGAAGTTGGAAGAAACATTTCTGGGACCTTTGGAGCCGATTGGGAGTGGCTGAAATATGCCCCGTGGAAGGATTTAGCACGCAGCAGGACTGAGGTATGGCATTAAATGCCAGGGATGTGAAGAGAGGTGGTGTGGTTAGGCGGCAAAGTGGCTTCCTCTCTAATTTTGGCAAAAATGATGCCTTACAATGGATAGCATTTGACTCTGCATGTTTGGCGAAAGGGCAAGTGTGAGAGGCAAAATCTTAGTCTATGGCCAGGGTTAGGATCCACTTGG
The DNA here is from genome assembly GCA_004024745.2 of Catagonus wagneri. Taxonomy (NCBI): domain Eukaryota; kingdom Metazoa; phylum Chordata; class Mammalia; order Artiodactyla; family Tayassuidae; genus Catagonus; species Catagonus wagneri. Next base: position 34,565,076 of record PVHT020000015.1, on the reverse strand, counting down.
TGGTAAGAACTGACAGGCATTGGACACCAAGGGGAGGGGAGAACCACACAGCTAGCTGAAGAAGAAACCCCAGCAAGGTCCCCAGATCCCGACAACTGGGCTTTTTCCTCTAGATGGTCATTAGGGTCTTTTGATTTATACAGTAAGTTTCAGTCTGGTTTCCGTGTAATTAACATCATGGTCTCACACTCAAAGAGGGACAGTTAATCCTGGAATATGTCTTAAGCATCTAGTATGTGGCATTGCGCTGCTGAGGAAGGAATTCATAGGCTGCTGTGGGGAGGGGGGGATACAGATGAGTTAGAAAGCTCAATTCTAGCCAATGGAATAAGAAAGACAAACACTTAGTAACGAGACAGTGAAAATTCATGTCCTCCGCTGGTGCTTAGCCGAGGAAAGATCATTTGTCAAGGAGCTAGTTAGTGAGGCATCAACCAGCAGCTGGCCTCTTCTGCTGTTTTTCAAGTTCCTGTGAAGTAACTCCAGAGACATGGGAAGCTTTGAGGCTCTTAAATACTTTTCACCAAGGTTGCTGCTACTGAATTTCTTTGATAATTAATATAGCTTATGTCTTAGGGAGCAAATTGGATGAGTGACTTGGGGAAGGTTCATTATTATGAGGTGCTCCAGCAGGGCTGATCATGGACTGAGAGTCCCAGGCCTAACCGCAGCCACTCAGCCCCAGGGCACAGGGGGGAAAACAGGAGACAGGAGTGAATTAGACCTAGATCTGTCTTGACTTTGCCACCAGTTTTGTGCGTAACCTTGCGCAAGGCACTATTCCTTTTTGGGCTTCAGTTTCTCCCGTTCTCCAGCTGTCCTGTCTCCACTGTATTTTTTCGATTATTCTACTCAAACCAGTCACTACTGGAGTTCCTGCTGTGGTGCAGCCATTTAAGGATCCTGCATTGTCTCTGCAGTGGCAAGGATTCCATCCCCGGCTCGGTGAAGTGGGTTAAGGATCCATGCGTTGCCACAACTGTGACGTAGGTTGTAGCTGCAGCTCAGATTCAACCCCTGGGATGGGAACTTCCGTGTGCCATGGGTGTGGCCAAAACAAAACAAAAGAAAAAAATAGCCACTACCAGTTGAGGGTGGGGAAGTTCTCTTCTTGTGTTATTTCTGCTAACTGCTGGTGTTGACTGGTCTCAGAACCTGCTGGACAAGCTGTGATGACTTTGCCCAAATAAGGATACTTGATCTGTATTAATAAACCCAGAGTGATTGTTAATATGACTAATTCCTTCCCACATTCAATGAATATTTATTGACTATTTGCTTTGGATATTAACACTGCTAGTGAGAATACAAAAATGAGTAAGACATAGTCTTAGTATATCATAGTATTGATAAGCCATACGCAAATACGTCTAAGAATATATAACATTTATACGATGCTTACCTTACTGGGAGGGCCAAGCACTGTGCCAAGTAATTCCTAAGTTGTTTTAAAATTTTTTTAATTATAGTGTGGAGATTCCATCGTGGCTCAGCGGAAACGAACCTGATTAGCATCCATGAGGACGTGGGTTCGATCCCTGGCATCACTCAGTGGGTTAGGGATCCTGCGTTGCTGTGAGCTGTGGTGTAGGTCGCAGATGCGGCTCAGATCTGGTGTTGCTGTCGCTGTGGTGTAGGCCAGCAGCTACAGCCCCAATTTGACCTCTAGCCTGGGAACCTCCAAGTGCTGCAGATGTGACACTAAAAAAAAAAAAAGGTATAGTTGATTTACAATGTTGTCAATTTCTGCTGTATCTAGGTATTGATTTATTTAATCCTTGCAATAACCCAGGAAGCTAAGCCCCCCCCCTTTTTTTTATAGATAAGGAAACTAAGGGTCAGAAAGCATAAGTAATTTGTCCCAAATTACCTATTTAATAAGTGTCAGAGTGGCCTTATTCCAGAATCCCTGTGCTTTAACACTATGTTCCACTGTTTCCTAATTTGATTCAAGACAGCATGTTTGGTGTTCGAAGCGCAAATAAAGTGATACGTGGGCCCAGAGAAGTGGGAATTTGCTTCTCAAAGCTCAGAGAGGGAAGTATGTGGGCTTTCAGATTAGGTAGAGCTGGGAAAACAACTTCCGTTAGCCTCAGTTGCCTCATCTGAGGATTAAATGAGTTAATGTACGTAAAGCATTCAGAACAGTATTTGATACACAGCACATGCTTAATCAATTTTAGCTATATCTATATCCTCCTCCTACTCTGTGCGGATAGGCAGAGAGGAATGGGTTGCAACAGGATTGCACTCTGGAGCTTCGGTGGTTGAACCTGTGAGTTGAAAGGTGGGTTATAACGAAAACACCAATTGGAAGATTTACCCCACTGTTTATATTTACAAATGTCAAGATATGGAAGCAACCTAAGTGTCTACCAACAGATGAATGAATGAAGAAGCTGTGGTATATATTCCATGGAATATTACTCAGCCATAAAAAGGAATGGAATCTTGCCATTTGCAACTACCTGGAGAGACCTGGAGGGTATTATCCTTAGTGAAATAAGTCAGAAAGAGAAAGACAAATACTGTATGATATCACTTATATGTGGAAACTAAAATAGAAACCAAACTATAGGATATAACCAAACAGAAACAGACTCAAAGATATAGAGAACAAACTAGTGGTAACAGTGGTGAGAGGAACGGGGGTGGGGGGGTGCAAGAAAGGGGTGGGGGACCAGAAGGCACCAAATACCGTATATAAAATAAGTAAGCTACAAGCACAGGGAATATAGCCAATATAGCCAATATTTTACAATAACTTTAAATAAAGGAGTTCCTGTCGCGGCTCAGTGGAAACGAATCTGACTAGTATCCATGAGGACGCAGGTTCGATCCCTGGCCTTGCTCAGTGGGTTAATGATCCGGCGTTGCCGTGAGCTGTGGTGTAGCTTGAAGACACAGCTCGGATCTGGCATTGCTGTGGCTGTGGCGAAGGCCGGCAGCTACAGCTCTGATTGGACCCCTAGCCTGGGAACCTCCATATGCCTTGGGGGCAGCCCTAGAAAGCAAAATAAAATAAAATAAAATAAAATAAAAAGTATAATATATAAAAATGTTGAATCACTGTGTTGTACACCTGAAACGAATATAATATTGTAAATTAACCATATCTCAACAACAAAGAAAATTAAAAAAGAAAGTTGGGTTTTAAGTTACCAGAGGGGATTCTTTTTTGAGTTGACTTTGAAGCAAGGTGAGCTCTATGTAGAGTAGCCAAATAAAAGACACAAAAATGTCTCCTTGCTTGAAAGGGTGGAGCTTTATATTACTTTGGGGAATAGGACATACTTCATAGGGCTACTGTCACAGGACGATACCGGGGAGGCAAAACCTCAAAGTGCAAGCATGCGTTCACTCCCTGGATCGAGTGCATTCATCAGATTAGCCCCAGCAGAGACTGGTACTTTGGAGACTATGACAGTGAACACTTTTGATGGCTACTAAGAGACAGGTGTTGGAGTTCCCACTGTGGCTCATTGGGTAAGAACTCAATGTAGTCTCTGTGATGATGTGGGTTGGATCCCTGGCCTCACTCAGTGGGTTAAAAATCGGGCATTGCCACAAGCTGCAGCATAGGTCACAGACGCCATTCGGATCTGGCGTTGCTGTGGCTGTGGCCGGTGGCTACAGCTCCTGTTAGACCCCTAGCTTGGGAACCTCCATATGCCGCGGGTGCGGCCCTAGAAAAGGCAAAAAGACAAAAAAAAAAAAAAAAAACCAACCCCCTCCCAAAAAAAACCAAGTAGTTTCCAAGTGCCAACTTTGCACCAGGCACTGTGCTAGCTGCCATCATTCCCATGACCTTCAAGTACGGTGGGCAGAGACAGGTGTGAAAACTGATCATTTGAAGATGCTGTTGACAGAGTTCCCATCATGGCTCAGCAGAAATGAACCCAACTAGTATCCATGAGGACGCAGGTTCGATTCCTGGCCTCGCTCAGTGGGTTAAGGATATGGCGTTGCCGTGAGCTGAAGTGCAGGTGGCAGACACGGCTCAGATCTGGTGTTGCTGTGGCTGTGGTGTAGGCCAGCGGCTACAGCTCCAATCAGACCCCTAGCCTGGGAACCTCCATATGCCATGGGTGGGGCCCTAAAAAGACAAAAATAAAATGTTGTTAGTATCTATCGTATTGTATTGGAAAGCCCTAGCCACTTAGCAAATAGCCCATATACACCCTAGTAAAGGAACAACTAATTAAATCTGAATGCTTTTTCTTCTTTTTTTTTGGTTTTAATTTTTCGCCCACCCCACAGCATATGGAGTTCCCAGGCCAGGGATCAGATCTGAACCGCAGTTTCTACCTAAGCCGCAGCTGCAGCAATGCTGGATCTTTAACCCACTGTGCTGGGCCTCAGATGGAACCTGAGTCCCAGCACTCCCAAGAGGCCACAGATTCTGTTGCGCCACAACGGGAACCCCTTTCTTTCTTTCTTTTTTTTTTATATGTTTTTAAATTTTAATTCAATTTTTTTTTTTTTTAAATTTTAGGGCCACACCCGTGGCATATGGAGGTTCCCAGGCTAGGGGTCCAATTGGAGCTACAGGTGCCGGCCTACACCACAGCCACAGCAACGCCAGATCTGAGTGGTGTCTTTGACCTACACCACAACTCATGGCAACACCGGATCCTTAACCCACTGAGGAAGGCCAGGGATCGAACCCGCAACCTCATGGTTCCTAGTCGGATTCGTTTCCGCTGCACCACGACAGGAACTCCTTCTTCTTTTTTTTAATGGCTGCACCCTCAGCATATGGGAGTTCTCTGGCCAGGGACTGAATATGAGCCACTGAGCCCAAGCTGTGACCTGCGGCAATGCCTGATCCTTAACCCACTGCTCCAGGCAGGGGATCGAACCTATGCTTCCACCACTGCAGTCAGATTCTTAACCGACTGTGCCATAGCGGGAACTCTTTTTTCTTTTGTCTTTCTTTAATCTGAATGCTTCTGTTAACCTAGTTATGGCGACACTCCTCTGCAAATGTATGGACTTGTTCAATCAGGGGTTGGAGGATCATGGTCCCTAAAAACCATCCTGCAAAGAGTTGATTCCCGATTTGCACGGTGTCTTCAGGTGCATTATCTCATTCAATCCCAGAGCAACACCAAAGGCAGAAACATGGAGATCACCATCCCCAGGAGGTCCGGTAAATGTAAATGACAGCAGCAAGGCCCTACAGCAGATAAGGGTGGAGGTGAGAGGTCCGGTGTTTCTCCTCGTGAGTAGAAGGTTCCTTCCGGGGGGCAGCATGGAGGGAGTGATGCTAGTGCCCACTGTTCACCGCCTGGGCCTCACAAATGAAGAAAGGTGCTCTCCCTTCCACCTCTCCGCCTTTTCCCCACCGGACTGGGGTACTGGGGCCATTAGCTAGGAACTAGAACCCTGTTTATTCCCTTCCCACTGCCTTGATGTAGGCAGTAGGAGTGGTTTTGAAAAGCTCATTTATATCTTCAGAATTATGTAGGGAGCACCAACCTTGTCCCAGGCATTTTCTGGGCCTGGGGATTCAGCTGTGAACAAAGCAGAGATCCCTGCTGCGGGGCTGAACATTACGGTGGAGGGAGACCGATTTTAAAAGTTGTGCTTATACTGGATTGTTTTAACATTGCAAAAATATGCTACCTCTGCTCTGGTCTGTCACATCTGGCACCATACACACGGCTGTATTTCGTGTGGAAATCTGGACTTGCATATCGAGCAAACCGGCCGGCTGGCTGAAATGTGGAAACACCTTTGATTCAGGCTTTTAACATGAGTTGAGTGCCACCTATGTGCAGAGCCTGATACTGGGGACTTTGGAGAGATGCAGAAGCATGAGAAGACAAGGTCCTATCTTAGGGGGTTCCCAGTGCGGTGAAAGGCGGAGTCTCTTCTGTTGGGGGCGCCCCGGGCCCTAGGAGCTGATGATCTGGTCTGGGAAGGCAGGCAACTTCAGGACCGACTTGCAAAGGGCAGGTGCCCAATGAATCCAGCCTAGATTGTTTGGAGTTGGGTAAACGGCCTCTTCTCATGATGATGGGGAGCAAGAGGGCAGATGCCATAGAAGCTGTCACGTGTCCCAACGGTGAAGAGGAACCCAGGGGTGGCCTCTTCTGGGTTATTGTTATCCTGGCAAGTCTTCTGGGTGAGATGAGATTGGAGGGGCCGCTCTAAGTCTCGAAGAACTCAGCGGAAGAAAGGGGTGGGGTGGGGGCGCTCCAGGTAGAGGGTGCCTCCTAGGGGGGCGAGAGGAGAAATGGGGATGCTGGGCAGTTAGGTAGGCTTGGGCACAACTGAAACCCAGGTGCAGAGGAGAGAGGAGAGCCAGTGGGTGAGGGTCTTGGCCACGTCCTTACAGCTGCTGAGCGTCAGTGGGGAAGGAGGAGGTCAGAGGTAGGGCGGGGGAGTGGGGGCAGTACCCGGGGGTTTCTTGACAGCCGTTAAGGAGGCCTGGTGACAAAGGGTTAAATGTGCCCCTCCACTGCCCCAAATGCTTCCTGTGTTTGAAATCCTTCAGGTCTCCAAAACCCTCTGGCCCCCGGCCAGGCGGGCATTGTCCGGGGAGCGGTTGTGGGCTGTCGGAGCGGCCTCGCAGCCTTTGTTGTGGGGCCACCTCGAGGTTCCCTCTCGCGCCCTGGCCGGGGCCGCCTGGAGCGTGCCGGGAGCGGGGCGGCGCGGGAGGCTCGCTCCCTCTCCCTCTTCCTGGCCCCCCTCCAGCCCTCCCGATGACCACATGACCAAGTGGGCTCGCGGCCAAGCCACAGGCTACAAAATGCAGCCCCTGGAGTGAGCGGGGCGCATTCTCGCTGGCAGCCTGAGCCACGGGCCGTTGGAGCAGCGGCCGCGCAGTCAGCCACTTGGAAAAGAGCTCGCCGCCGCCCCCGGAGCCGCCGAGGCCGGCTGGGCGGCGCTGCCCCGCTGCGCAGAGGGAGGCTGCGGGAGAGAGGAGGCGGCGGCCGGCCCGGCAGCCCGCGGCGCGGCTCGGGGGGGCGCACGGTCTCGCGGCCCCGGGAACCACGCGAGTTCCGCGGCCGCCCGCACGCACAAGCCGCGGCGGCTCCCGCCTCGCTCGGCCTCCGGGCTCCCGGCCACTCCGCCCCCGCCCCCTGGCCCAGGGCTGCGCGGCGGCGGCCGGAGGAGCAGCATGAATCTGCGGCTCTGCGTGCAGGCGCTCCTGCTGCTCTGGCTCTCCCTGAGCGCGGTGTGTGGAGGTGAGTGCGCGCCCTCCCGCTCGCCTGGGCTGCAGCCCGCGCGCTGCCTGCCCTCCGCCCCGACGATCGCGCTCTCTCCGCCTCCCGGGAGCCGGGCGCGAGCCGTGCAGGAGCCGCCACGCGCCGGGCGGCCGACTGACAGGACGCCCCGGGGCCAGGGCCCGGCCAGCCGCGGGCACTGCTCCTTCCGGGGTGCTCGGCTCGGCCTGGGACATCAGCCGCCCGGCGCCCGACCCCTCCTGGCCGCCCCTTGCATCCCGAGGAGTTCAGGGCCGCGGGCGTGCTCCGGTGTCCGGCGCCCTGCACCCCACGTGGTGGAGAGCATGTGCGGGGCGGGGGGGGGGGCACGTCCCGCTGCCCTCGTGGATCATTAGAGGCAACTGACCTGAGTCCGGTGGGCTGGGTTCCCGCGTGGAAGGTTTTCTGGTTCCCAGCGGTTAGGGGCCGCCGGCCGGTCCGGGGGCGCGGGCCACTAGGGATGATGTGCCAAGATGCAGACGTGACACTTGTTGCATAGGCAGGAGCGTGCGGCGGGGGCGGCGGCGTGGAGCCCAGCTGTTGCTCCTTTCAGCCTGCATGTGAGCAGAGGCAGCCTCCCCTGGGCCGGGCCAGGCCGGTCTCCTCCCTCACCCCCAAGTCCTGTCTGGTCTGCTCTCCCACACCAGGGACTCGGTTCTTCGATGTCCTGGCCCCGGCCTCCCCTCGGCCCCGGGGCAGGGGCATGCTTGACTTCAGTCCTTATCTCCAGGCACTAAACCGGGAAGCAGCCCCGACGTGACACCTCCATGCAGCTCGCCCCCACCTGCACCACACCCCCACCTGGCATACTTGGCACCCTTCCCCTCCCCAAGCCTGGTCCCCACCCACACCCCAGCAGCCCCAGACAGGGCTGCCTGTCCTCCCTGCGTCAGTGTCTCCTGGGGCTGCCAGCTCTTACCTCCAGCTGCCACAGTCCTGTGATCTGGCTGTCACTGCTGCCTGCCTGGCACCGCAGAATAGGAAGGCTGGGACCAAGGGGACTAATGCCAGTGCCAGGGCTGGAGTCGCAGGAAAGGGGGAAACAGGGGGAAGGAGAGAGCAGGACAGTAAGTTTCTTAGAGGAAGGGCCCAGGGCCCTGCTTGGTTCCAGATCCTTCAGAACAGAAGGATGTCCTGCAGCCCTGGAGCCAGTGAGGGGCCTGGCAGGGCGCCACTTCTCTCTTTGTAGGCCACCTCCTCTCTCTGCTCTTGCCTTTTGGCACTGCCCTGGTCCTCGGAGCCCTGCCTGGCCTCTCAGGAAGGTGAATTGGTTGGATCTGGCACCACCTGCCTTCAGCTAGCTGTCCAGTGGTCTCTCTCCCGAGGGACCAAGCCCTGGGGCAGCCGCATCCTTGGTCAGAAGGGAGCAGGCTTTTGTCGCAGAAGCTCCCGTCGGGCGGGCATTGGCAGAGAGAGAACGAAAGGTATGGAGGAAGGACCCCACCCGGGCCTGCCCTCCGGGAGCCTGCCATCCAGTGCACTTGACGAGACCAGACACCACGTGACACCACCACTGGCAAAGAGTCCGAGGTGGTGCCTTCGGGGAGGAGAGAGTGGGTGCAGAGAGGGCGTCCCAGAAGGAGCTGGGCCATCCTGATCTGCACCCTTGGGGCTCCCCCAGAGGCTACGGGGAGAACCTTGGCTAACTGACCGCCACTCGGAGCCTTCCAGGGTCCAGCTGTTGGGGCGGTCCTGGTCAAGGGAGAGCCTGTTTCCCGGGTAGGGAACGTTGCGTCTGGCCCGGGCCTTGCCTCTTCCTGCTTCACTTCACCAGTTTTTGTAAGGTCACCTGTCTCCACGGCCTGCTTTGGGTAAATCCGTTGCCCTTACGTTTTGCTTAAGCCCTCGCCCTGGAAATGTCCAAGGCTCCCCTCTGCCCCCCCATCCCACCTCCATTCTCTCCTGGAGCTGAGGAGGGGGGACACCTCCGTGCAGGTAGCCGCCAGCCCACGGTCCGGGGACACATGTCCTGCTCTCCCTACGCCCTGTCCTGGGCCAGAAAAAGGGACCTTTTCTGTGCCACCTTGCCCTTGGCCCAAGCTTGCGTGCTGTCCCCAGCCAGAGTCCCCAGTCAAAGTTCCAGGCTTGAAAGCCATGCTTCTTCCGCGACATGCTCTGTCCTGACTTGGGATATGCACCTGTGCCAACAAACGCAGACCTCTCCGCTGCCTCCTGACCCAGGATGCGCTTTGCTCTTCTGAGTCTGAGAGCTGCTGACCCAGGGCCAAGGAGCCCTTGCTCTTTGTCTGAGCACCTCTCTTTCTTTCTCTCCTGGTCCTCTTCCTCCTCCCTGTCCCCAGTGACAGCATGAGGACAGCGTTCTGTACCCCGCCCTCTCAGCTCTGTTCCATCTCCAGTCCCTCAGCGCCGAGGCACCCAGGCAACCTGAGTCAGGCCTCTCAGCGGCAAAGGACTGATGCCGCTGAAGCCGAGGACCAGGCAGCCAGAGCATGTGTCCGAGGTGGCACGGCTGGCGGGGCAAGGCAGCTCAGGGCACCGGGCTGGAGGCTGGGCAGGTAAAGGAGGGGTGCCTCGGTCTGGAGACACGTGTGGGACCCCAGGGTAGTGGAGGGGACCTAGCCAGTGCCACCAGGGTGCACGTGTGGGCTTTTAAGGCAATCACGAGTTAGGCTGGACAGCGAGAGAAGAAAAAAGATGCTTCATTCCAAGTGAGGATGACCTGTTCCTGAAAAGTAGCACACAGCTCTTTGCGCGCTGGCAGGACTGGAATTCAGGGAGCGGAGCCTGTTTCGCCCTGACTGTGGCTCGCAGCGGAGATGCTGTAGCTTCATTGCTGCTGGCGCTTGGGTCCCTCTAGGCTGGAGGCTCTGGGCAGGATGGCCGCAGCCTGCCTTTAAGTAGCAGATGAGTTAGAGGAAAATATTTAAGTGCACTGGGGATGGCCCCCGTTTCTACAGGGGGATCCTTTTGTGTAGACTAGCCGGGACTTCTGCAGTGATGAGAGTCAACAGCCTCCGATTTGTCCCTTTGCACAGGACAAAGCCAGGGTTTCGAGTGTCAGCTTATCTTAGGGTGAACCAGACGCAGAATCAAAAGCAGGAAACAGGTGGGTGATGGGATCAGGGTAGGGGGAGGACAGTGAGCTCCCCCCTCACCCAATGGGGTGCAAGATGCCAGGGGCTTCTGGGTGACTGCGCTCCAGGGCCTGGGTGAGTGCTCGGTCAGCTTAGGTGGTTCTTCTCTGCGGGCCTAGAGTCTCGACATCTCCCTGGCTGGAGTCTGAGCCCACCAGCCGCATTCCTCTTCCTGGCTCTGCCCCACCCCCACTTCTGAAAGCCCCTCACCCCCAGCCCTCCCTCCTTGACTGCCACCACTGCTCACATCCCTGGTTCTGAGCATTTGGAGAGGATCCGCTCCCCACCTGGGCCCGAACCTCCCTCCTCGAGGCCCCGCTGTATCCCTGGGGCCGTAGCCACTGGCCAACGTCTCACCACCAGTAGTTGATGGCATGGGGCAAGAACCACGACCTCGCTGACACCTTCAGGCCTATAGGGTCCTTCCGTGTACATGGCCAGACCCTCGGCACGGGCCTTCCCGAAAGTTCCTCTGGTACTAACTCCTGGTCAGCATCACTCCTGTCCTCTCTCAGAGAGCAGGGCAGCCCCGAGCTGACTCCAAAATGCTGGGCAGAAGCCAAAGCAGCTGGGGTGGGGTCTTAGTGAACGGGCTGTCCTCCCTGCCATCCCTGGCCCAGCCCCTCTGCAGATAACACCCAGAACCACCCTGGGACAGAAGGAAGCAGCCCCCGTGCCCCCCCCCCATCTACTGCCCCAAACTGTGAATACAATTTGTGTTTTAATTGATGGGCTTAGCGGAGGGGATGGGCGTGAGTCTGAATAAGAGCGTGGAGAGGAGCAGGCCCCAGGGGCCTGGGCGGGGAGGGCCCTCGGGGCAAACCTCACCTGCTTTTGGCCCAAGAGGAGGATAAATGCCTGGAAATTGTGTGCAAGTGGAGGAGCAATCAAAGAGCCAAGTAGCCGAGGAGGGAACCAGAGCGTGGGGATGCTGGAGCCAGGGAGGCAGGGAAGGAAGTGCTGCCAGGGGTATGATGGGGGGGCGGGGCTAGCAGCCAGTGGGTAACTGTGAGCTAGTGGTGGGGATTCCTGGATAGATGGAAACAGGTCTCCAGAGGCAGGGCTACAGCTGAAGGCGAATTCGATGGTGTGTGGGGCGAGGGAGACTGGGATTCACCATCACTGGCCTCAGAAGCTGTATTTCTGCAGACCAGCCCCGTCCTGGGCTTTGCACAAGCGCTCTGTCTGTCTGCCTCTCCCCAGCACCCGCGAATCCCCCCTTTCTGCTTGCTTCCAGCCGCTGGCTCGTCGGCGGGTGCCAGCTCACCTGCCTTGGCCGGACTGCAACATCCATGAGAGGTGGCCCGTGTGTCTTGTCCCTCTTGGTACCCAGGAACACCCAGCACCCCTTGGGTTCTATTGTCAGGGCATCAGGAGGCTTCTCCTATAAGCCAGCTGTGCACAGATGTAGAGAGGAGTCCCCTAGAGCAGAAAAGAAGCCATCAGGGCTTGGAATGAAGGAATTTGCATCAGACATGGGATGGGGCTATGATGTAGGAAGGAAAGGAGGTAGGACAAGGGGGGAGGTGCCAACTATAGCCGCCCACGCCCCTTCTGATGCACCTGCCACTTCAGGTGGCATGCACTCATTTGTTTACTCGGTCATTTGTGCAGTATTTATTGGCCTCTGAGTCTACTCACAGGCCGAACAGAACACAACATAAGGCCCACAAGTGTCAGAGACACCCCCCCCCCGCTCCAACACCAGCCATCCCGCAGCCACACCCGCAGGGAGGCCACAGGAACAGGTGAGCCCCGAGATGGCTGAACACTGCCGCGATGCCCCAGGGGTAAGGTCTGAGAGCTCTGGTGCTCAAAAGTGGGTCGCTTGCGTATCAAAGGACGTAGAAGTACAATGGCATGATGCTTCAGATTTGCTTTAAAATACACCCCCCCAGACACCCCGCAAAAAAGAGAAACTGGAGAACTAAAGCATAGGTCACTCCCTATAACTGTTGGAATGGATAACGGTTGAATCTGGGCGACTGGCACGTGGCGGGGGAGTCCATTTCATTGAAATATTGTATGTTTGAAATGTTCGAAGTGTATCGGTTGCCAGGGCGCAGCGGGAGGCTATTGTGTGCTCTGCCCCAGCCCGAGTACCGGCATGGTACCCCCAGCTGCAGCCCCCACGGATGCTCTAAACACAGAACGTGTCTGTGCCGTTGGCAACGTGCTACAACTGTCAAAAGGACATAAAATCAGCTGTGTCATTTGCAAGATGTGAGTGCGAGGGTCCAGGACAGTGTAAACATTGCAAATGGATCGCTGGTTGGAAGAGAACAAAGGAAAGCCATGAGAGCGCCACCTCCTGGAGAGATTGCCTCTCTCGGGGCCATCTGCATCAGGTTTCTTTCTTTCCCGAAGGGCCCCTGCTGCAGACTTCTGGCGGGAAGGAGATGGAGGAAGGCAACGTCCGCTATCTGGTGCAGCCCAGAGGGCCGAGGAGCGGCCCAGGGCCCTGGCAGGGAGGTCGGAGGAAGTTCCGGCGCCAGCGGCCGCGCCTCTCCCACAAGGGCCCCATGCCTTTCTGAAGCAGGTACTTGAGCCTCTGGTCGGTGGGTGGGTGGAAGGGCGGGGGAGGGGGGACAGCTTGGAATCTGGGTGACCCTGCTGCTTATCACTGGCCAGACACCTGGGCCAAGCAGTCCCAGCCCCACGCACGTGGCACAGGGGCCCGCAGAGCACCCGTCCAGCCCCCTCATTTAACAGACGGGGAGACTGAGCCCTGGAGACCGACTTGACCCTCGAGGCCAATCTCCTGACTCCCAGGAGTTAGGTGCTGGCTCTCCTCCACCCTGCTGCCTGGGGTTGGGCTGGCTAGCCCAGTCGGAAAGTTCTGGAAGTCCTGGGGGTCCCTCGATGAGCTGGGGAGGGGTGCCCTTAGGTGTGTATGCAGGTGTGCAATGTGGGAGATGGGGAGGGAGGCAGAAAACAGGAAGAAAGTTGCCCGGGGGCCCAGGGAAGGAGAGACAAAGCCTGGCAAGCGGTCCTTCCTTAGTCGCCAGGACAGGGTGACACCAGCTCAGCAGCCTCGGGCTTTAGGGTCAGGCTTGTGGGGAGGGGGGTGAAGGGGGTCTCCTCGCCTGTGCTGCGCGGTTCCTTTGATGTCAGTGACTCCTCTAGTCCTTTTTGTCTCTTTAGGACTAAAGGGGCCCCCAGATGCCCACCCCCGCGGCTCTCCTCCTCCGTACATCGGCCTGCTTCTCTGGAGCCCTCACATCCGTTCGCTGCCCGTGTGGCACCTGTCCTGGCTGCTGATGGTCCCGGCTCTTCTCCCCCGCCAGCCTCCACGCAGGGCACGCTCCTGTCCCTTGTTGCCTTGAGATTCCGGGTCTCAAGGATCCGTTCGGTCCCTCCCCCTGACTTGGGAGACCCTGCACCGGAAGGCCGCCCTTCTCCCCAGCCCGCCCCCTGCTCTGCTCCCCCTCTTCCGTCTGGTACCCCAACACCTCCCCCCTCTCTGGGCCCTTCCTTCTCTAAGGGGCTCCAGCAGATTCCCTGCTTTCCGTCAGCCCTTCCTTCCCCCGGCCTCCAGAGGGAGCTAGAGGACGGAGCAAGGAGACCGATGCGAGGGACGGGGTGTTGGGGTGCTGGCGGGGTGCCCTGGGGGTGGGAATGGGGAGTTGGCGCGCGGGCCGGGGTGAGGGGGGTGAAGCGCCGAGAAGAGGAGGACTAGCTGACTGGGCTCTTGCTCATTCCCCTGTTTGGCCCCTGGTTAAAGGAGAGGCGAAGGAGAGGGGCCACAAAGTACTTTGCCCCTTCTCTCCCCGCGGTGCCGCCTGACAGCCCCTCCCACGCGATCCCCGCCCCGCCCCCGCCCCCAGCTAGTTCAAGCTTCAGCTCAGGAGGGGAGGGTGCTGGACCTGAGGTGGCTCTGGACCCTCCCGGGAGCAAAAGCCAAGCAGGACTGGTTTTGCCAAGAATCACCCAGGCCATCAGAGCCTAAAGGAAGCTGGGCCATCAGCCCCACCTCCTTATTCGAAAGCCTGAAACACCGGAGGCCTGGACAGGGGTGGCAGCCTACCTGCACAGGGTCCCCACCGAGCCCGAGCCCTAATGAGGGCCCAGGCCTCCCGACTCCCACCCGATGATGTCCTCTTCCTTCCTCAGGATGGCTTCCGATGCCCTTAAGTGCCTTTCCCCCGGGGCTGGCGCTGTGTGTGGCTAGGAAGGGAGGGGGGGCGGCGGTGAACTGCCACCTGGTGTTGTGGAGCCGTCCCCTCCTCCCTAGCCGCACCCCCGAACACCACCGCCCCCCCCACTGCGCCCCGCCGCTGCCGCTCCATTCCCCCCACCTGGCCTGGAAATGGGGGGGGTCAGTGGCCCCGGGGGGGGGGTGGTCAGCGGCCCCCTTCCTGCAGCACTGGGACCCCTTTGCAACCCCGACACTGGTTTTCAGGGATCAGAAAGTGGCCTTAACCAGTTGGACCCAGTGGCCTTCCCTTTCACGTGGACTGGACCTTTTTATTTTTACCCAGTGGCCTTTTCTTGGGGAGGGTGGGGGAGGCGGGAGAAGAAGGGAAGGAAGAGGAGGAAAGAAGGAAGGGACGGAGAAGGGCCGGAAGAAGTGTGGGAGGTCTGAGCAGGCTTTGGCTCAGAGGCCTCGTGGGAGGGAGCCTGCCGGCCGCCCCCAGCCCCGCAGCCACCCCGACTGCCTGCCTGTCCCCCTTCCCTCTGCTGCTGCTAACTACTGCTCCTCCGCCTGCTTCAGGCCCACCCCAGGGAGCCAGGCCGGGCACCTGTCGCCCCCCCAGAATCCGTCAGCCCAGAGTGGGGGGCTGGCCAGTGTCCAGAAAGCCTCCTCGGCCACAGATGCCCCCACCAAGGACTGGGCCTTCTTCCCCCTTCTCCTCGCTGCACCCCCCCAGCCCCCACGGGGGAGGGGGAGGGCCGGCTGGGACATTCTGGAGGCGCAGCGCAGAGGAGGGCAGTGGAGGCTCTGAGGGGCTGTCTTATTTAAAGTGGTTGTGTATGATTCTTAGACTAATTTATACAAAGATATTAAGGCTCTCTTCATTTAAGAAATCATGCCCTTCCCGTACTTGTGTTCGCTGTGTTTGTAAAGATTGTTCAGTGTAAATATGTCTTTATAATAAAGAGTTAAACCTGACAATTCGCCCTTAGTCTTGGAGGTCATGTTCAGGAGGGGCACTCCTCTCTCCCGAGATCCATGGTCGCCCCCACGCCCACAAACTTCACCTTCACCTTCAGGGGCAGGGAGGGAAGTGCTTGCATCCCAAATGGACACCGGGTCACATGGCTTCAAACCAATTTGCCACAGACTCACAAAAGGAATCTTATGGTTAATGACCAGTTCACCTAAAATGCAGTCCACTTGTAAGTGTTTTGGCATCCGAGTGTCCTATTTTTTTTTTTTTTGGCAGTGTCATTTAAAGGATTTTTAAAAAGCAATTTATTTAAGACCATTCAGATTAAAGGTGGGATTTTTTTTTTTTTTACTAAACACTGTTTGATATCCTTGGTGCGTGTCTTCCATTTTTATCTCCTTTTGAACACTCTCGGGACTTTTTAGCCAGTTTGCCTTTCTTGAGAAATGTTCTGTTTCTTGCAATGAATATATTTGGTAATGACTTTGTATGTATCCTTTTATGTTTCACAAAGTCGAGTTGCTTGATGCACGAGATAGCCTGAGAAATAAAATGGAGTTCGCTGCAGTTCTGCCCTATCTGTCTTACTTCTTCACGCTTGTTGTCAAAATGCCAATATCTTGGAGAACAGAAAGGAACACTGGGTACATGCTATTTTGGTTAATCATCTCATTAGGTGCACACAGGCTTAGGTGATACAGAGTAAAACCCAGCGAGGAGACAGGAGTGATTCAAAAGGAGCATTCGATAGATCTCGTGGGAAATCTACAGATTTGACAAGTATTTAGTTCTCTAAATATACAATTTGAAGAAAGGGTCTGCTGACACTTGCTAAAAAGTCATAAACCTGTTCGATGAAAGATAAAATAGAGAACACCACCTGCAAGTGTACAAAATAATCTCATCGTTGACAAAATGTCGCAGATTGTGACATAGAGATTTAAAAATGTTGGACGTGCCTTTCGGGAAAATTGGTACAAAATGCCTTCTTTCAAAATTACTGCTTTGACTTTTAGGCAAACTGGTCGTCAGATGAACTTGGTTTCAGGCAAGGAGGTTTGGGGTGTGCTGGCTTTATGCTCATTGGTCTGTTGCCTCCCTAATCTCCCCCAAAGCTCTAATTTCACATGAAACCAAGGAGACGGGGCTGGTGGCAGGGCGGGACAACTTCATACTGACCCGTCAGTGTGTAGCCCTTTAAAAGTTTGCAGAGCTCTTTGAAAAAATATCGACTCATTTTATTATCCTAACAACTGGGTGACACGGATCACCACCCCCATTTTAGAAATGAGAAAACAGGCTAAGAGAGGTGAAGCCACCTGCCCAAAGGCTCACAGCCAGTGAGTGACTCTAGAATCTGGACTTTGAATTCTAGAATGTAAACTCTTTCTATGGTACCATGGGAGGTCTCCTAATCAGAGAGAAGACTGAAGTTCAAAATGTCCTTAAATCTCAGTAAGTGCAGTGGAAAGAGATAATGTGGTGTGGACTTGTGCGATCAGAGGAAGGCTAGTGGAAGCTGACCAAGTAACACTGGCCCCAGAAGAGCCAGTTGCATTTGGTTAGGGGGATGGGTGACAGTGGGAAGTGGGGGCGGAGGATGAGCGAAAGGAAAGCTGGTGACTTTCTGTGAAGATAATTAGACATCTGACCAAAAGAAGGTGGGGCACATGGGCTACCATCCTTTGGAGACATCTTGACTCGACCCAAGAAATGCAACAGAATCAGAGTTGGGGGTGTTTTTGAAGAGGAAGAGGAAAAAAGCAAAAGAAGTTCGCTTTTTGTTCACTGTTTCCGGACCGAGAGGTTGAAGGGTGGCGGGGGTGTCAGCGGAGAACCCGAGAAACAACAGTGCTTCAAACCCACTCGGAGATTAAGCAGCTCCTGAAATGACAGAGATTAGGGCACAAACAGACTCAGGCCGCACGAGGCTTTTCAGGACTCCGAATGTGATTTGAAATGAGCCACAGCCACTTAGAAGCCGTAGATTTCGGATTCTCCCACAAGCCCTGGCTGACTCGGTATCCCCAGTTGGGGCTGGGATCCTCTGACCCCTGACCCAAGCAGTCATTTTGAGGTGCTTCTGGAATTCTGTTTTTCAGGCCTGAAGGTTATTCAATGGAAGGTCTCTCCAGGGCTCGGCTGAAAACCAGTTTTGCCTACATACTGGCCAGTGCTCGGAGAGGGAGCCCCTGGCTGCCGCCTTGCACTTCAGTCATAGGCCAGTACATTTCTTGGAATGTTCCAAATCAGGGGTCAAGAAAATTTTCTGTAAATGAACCTTGCAGACTGTTGACGTCTCTGTCCCAACTACTCAAGTCAGCCGTCGCCGCCCCAAAGTGGCCTCGGACACAATGTAAATGAATCCGTGTGGCTGGGTTCCATCAACACTTTATTTATAAAAACAAGTGGCGGGCCACCGTTTGCCACAGTTTGTCACAGAGCAAGCCTTGCCACTCGGTCCTTGAATCCTTGCCTGGGGCCCAAGGGGCACACATCCTTTGTGCAGCAAGGTCTAGAATGAAGAGAATTTATTAAGCTGGTAGTGAGCTGGGCTCTCTGCCCTGTTATCTGATAATAACCATACCAAGAGAGGGCTTTCTGTGAAAGGGGAAGTCTGGAGTCAGATCTGGGTTCAAATCCCAGCCCCACTCTTTGCTTCTCTGTGAGACCTGAAAGCCGGTGTTACCACCTTGAGGAGCCCTGTTTCTGCAGCGGGAAGGATACGCTGCCCACCTGCTGTGGCCAGGACAGAAATCCAGGATGCAGGTCAAGTGCTGGGCACAGTGTCTGGCCCACGGTATGAGCTCCCCGGTGGGAACTAATGTTATCTCCATTCAAACCCTGAGAGGTGGACAGAGAAGCTCTAACTGTCCCCAGTTTATAGATAGGAAAACAGGCTCAGAGGGGTCAAGTTCAAATTCACAGAGCCACGAACTGGCCAGTGAAGCCTCAGAGCCAGCTCCACGTTCAGCTTGTGTTAGCTGCCACGCGCCCGCTAGGGGTCTGCGTCCCCACCCTGCGTGTGCCTTGGCCACTGGGTATTTCCAGCATCCTAGACAACCCGTAAGGGCTCCCCAGGGACTGATGGCCCTCAGCCCTCTCCCCTGTGGCACAGCAGCGTTAGTTTGGCCAGCACCCGATCTGGGACTTGCTCCAGGAGACCTCTCTGGCCCTCGGGTTCTTGTCTGCACCAGGCCAGGGGCCCAGAAACCTGAGTTCCAGGCCTGAATCTGCTTCTGCCCAAGGCTGGCCGGGCAGCTTGGCCCTTTTGGGGTCTCGGCCTCTTCGCTTGGAAGGAGTGGGGAGCGAGGAAGCACCTGCTTGCAAACGGGGCTTTGTTGCAGTCCCAGCAAACGGTGGGGATGCTTCAGGCCACCCTCCAGAGGGAATCCATGCTCTGGGCGAAGAAACAGGCATATGGCAGGAAATGGGGACCTTGGCCAGTGAGGAAGCCACCACTGGGTTATGTGGGTCTGCCCAAGTTTCCCTTGGCCCCAGAGGCTGCGGGAACCTCCGTTTCATTCCTCCCCCATCTTGCAAACCAAATGTTTTTGGACCTTCCCTGGGTGTTAAAGAATTGGTGGGCTGCAGCCGAGCCAGCCCAGGGCCCAGGGCCCAGTGGCTAGTGGCTCGGCACTCTGGATCCTAACCCCACCTTGGTCTGTAATTGGCTGTGTAACCCTAGACAGCTCAGTTCATCTTTTGGGGGTCCCATCCCCCCCACATATATTTTCATAGGACAATAATATCTGCTCTTCCTGCCTCAGATATACGGAAGCCTAGAAGGTCAGAGCTGGCAGGCGCCTGGGAGGCCATTCAGTCTCCCGAGCCCCTTCATCTTACAGATGAAGAAAGTAAGTCACACTCAGAAAGCGAAAGCGACTCATTAAAGGGACATAGCTAGAGGATAATAACAGACACTTAGGGAGCACTTCCTGCGTGCCAAGCAGTGTTCCAAGCACGTCGCCTGCTCTGACTCGTTCCCATCACAACCCCATTTTATTTTATTTTAAAAAATTATTATAGTTGATTTACAAGGTTCTGTCCATTTCTGCTGTACAGGAAAGTGGTCCACTTATACATATATATGTACATTTTTTCCACATTATCCTCCATCATATTCCATCACAAGTGATCAGAGACCCATTTTATTTTATTATTTCATTTTATATTTTTAGAGCCACACCTGCGGCATATGGAAGCTCCCAGGCTCGGGGTCGAATCAGGGAAGGCACCTGCAGGCCCACGTCACAGCCACAGCAACTCGGGGTCTGAGCCGCATCTGCGACCTACACCATAGCTCACAGCAACGCTGGATTCCCCAACCCACTGAGCGGAGGCCAGGGATCGAACCTGCATCCTCATGGATGCTGGTCAGGTTCTTAACCCACTGAGCCACAACAGGAACTCCCACACCCCCATTTTGGAGCTGAGGAAACTGAGGCACAGAGAGGCTAAGCTCGTCAAGGGTCTGCAGCATGCGGGGGAGTGAGAGGACCAAGGAGGCCTCAGCCTCAGTCACCCAAACCCCATTTGCCAGGGTCCCTCTAGTCTCCCCAGCCCTCCCTTCCCTGGCTCTCTGCCTCCCCTCTTCTCCTAGTCCGTCAAGTACCACTAAGGCCAATTCCCCAAGAAGCCTTACCAGACGCTCCCCCAGCCCTGAAGGCCGCAGGCAGGTGACCTAGACGGGAACGCGGGCTTCTGCCCCCACCCCAAGCCTGTGCTCTTGCCAAACACACACTTTCTTGCCAGTCTGGGTGTGGCCTTCGCCACAGGGGAGGTGACGATGTCTGCAGCGAGGAATCTAATGGTCGTACCTTCCAGCGTGGATCTGGAGGCTCAAAAATCCTGGCTCCTCCAAGTACTAAGCCTGGGTCACACTTCACGTTTCTGGGCCTCAGTTTTATTGTTTCTAAAATGGAAATAATAATCCCTAGCTTCCTCACAGGCTTGACGTGAGGCTCAAGTGAAGGGACTCAAGTGACAAGCAGGGGTACACTGAAGAGTGTGACGCAGGTGTGAACACCGTCCACCTTGGAGGGCACCCAGTTTGCGTGCGAAAGTGCTTTGTCACCTGCAAAGGGCCATAGAAATTCACCTCTCAATAGTCAACCGATGCTTCTTGAGCGCCTCTTCTGTGCCACCTCCGTTTACTCCCCGGTGACGGAGATCCAATGGTATTCAAAAGTCACGGGGGCAGGTCTGACCAGGCCGGTGGTCGGGGCTCTAGGCCCAAGCCCAGGACTCTAGGAAGCTTATCACAGAGAGAGCGTGGCATCCAGGTAGGGACGAGAGTCAGAGAAGCTTCCTGGAGGACAAGTGTGCGCGTGAGACCTCAGGGTGAGTGGGGGTGAAGCAGGAGTCCTGGCAGAGGGACCACACGCCTTGGGTCCAAAGGCCAAGGTGGGGAGTGGGCATGTGTGATTTATTCTCCTTCTTTCTTTCTTTTGTGTTTTAGGGCCGCACCCGCGGCCTGTGGAGGTTCCCAGGCTAGGGGTCAAATCGGAGCTACAGCCGCCGGCCTACACCACAGCCACAGCAACGGGGGATCCGAGCCACGTGTGCGACCTACACCACAGCTCACGGCAACGCCGGATCCTTAACCCACTGAGCGAGGCCAGGGATCGAACCTGCGTCCTCGTGGATGCTAACCGAGGTTACTGCTGAGCCACAGCAGGAACTCCGTGATTTATTCTTAAACCCATTTCACGGACAGGAAGTGGGTTCTGAGAGGGCCTGTGACTGGCAAAATGAGAGATTCCGCTCAACCCCTGTGTGCTGTGTTCCCGGCTCCAGGCTGGGCGGAGCCACAGCAGGGCCTGCTCCGGTAACTAAGGCGTCTTCTCCTGTTAACTTGCCCAAGGCTCTATCGATTTCACCAGTCAGGCAGGAGGCGCTGAGGCCCCACACCCACAGGACTGGGTGGCTGGTTGCGCCTGGGCCGGCTCACAGGCTGGCTGGACATTTTGCAAGCTTCTTACATGTTCCACTTTCCTTTGCGCTCCGCCCTCCTTTCTCCTCCAGGCTCCTCAGTCTTTGGATGAAATTCAGTGCGGCGTGAGAGGCTGCCCCCTGCTGGCGAAGTCTGGGAATGGCCGGGACTTATCTCTGGCCATTGAAGGAAAGCACCTAAGGTCACCTCAGCTGTCCTGTTTCACAGAAGGTGTGAGGAAGCGCAGAGACCAAGGTGTGTGTGGAGGGGCAACCGACTGGAGTTAGTCAAAGCCGACTCTTTTAGGTTCTTGTACTGCAGGACTGTCTGTGAATGATTTTGTGGGTGTGAGAGCGTATGCCCCATGACCTGAGATGGCGTCTACAGGCCAAGGGCACAGACGGGCTGTGTGTGAACACTGACTGGGCAGCTTTGTGCATTTGCTCCGTGGTGTGCACTGTGTTACAGCCTGTGTGCGTGCTACCTGCTTGTGCGTGGGCGGGGGGTGGTGGTGGTGGTGAAGAAATTGCCACCCCAGGGTGCAGGGGTTAAATTCTCCAGCTTCTGGCTTCCAAGGGCCTCGGCTGGCTCTGAGAGTCCAAGCCAGGCCCTATTTGCATCCATATAAGACTGCCCTAGGCTGGCTGGTTCTTGGGCTGTTCTAAAGAGCGTTTCCTTCAGCTCTAGCAGTTTCCCCACACCAGATGCCTCACCCCCCTCTCCCCCACCGCATCCTCTGCAGCTACCGGGGAAAATCTTATAGATTCTGGCGGCAACGGCGAATCTGATTTCTGCACGTGCTCACGGCAGAGATCCAAAGGAGCGCCCTCACGCCGGCCCGGGCCCAATCCAGGCCTGCGCTTTTTCCCTCCCTGTGTGTGCTAGTGCAGCCATCCTGGGTGTCTCTGAACATTCTGATCAGTTGGTGTCCATGCCGTGCTGGCGATTCAAGATTTTCAGTCGCGCCTGTCCAGTTCCTGTGCCCCCATGGGTGTATATATTAACCTGGAGTTTCAGGAGACCGGGAGTTAGGGTCTTACCCCTGTTCTCAAGCCTAAAAGAAAGTTGTTTTGCTTGTGTTTTCTTTTTCCTCTCTTCTTCATCAGCTCTCCAAGTGGCTTGAAAACACTAGTCCACCTTACTAGTCTCAGCAAGCAAAATCCCTCAGTCAGGTCATCAGTTAAATACTTGTGCCATTAAGTTGAGAACAGAAATGTCAGATCAGAGTCTAATGACTCCCTTGGACTTTGCCCAAAGGCCCAGCTTTCTGAGTGAGATCAAAAGGGATGGGAGCTCTGGAGGACTCAAGTTCAGGTTCAAGTAAGTACTCGTGAACAGGCCTAGCCTTGTCCTTTGCCCATGGGTAGGGCACACCAGCCACACCCGTAGCCCTTCTAGGAAACACCCTCTCCTGCTCCTTGGGCTTTGGCCTCAGCTCCTCCTGGGAGAAATGCAAACAGTGGGGAACCGCACTCCACGGTCAATGCCAGGCAGGGCTCCTCCTCTGCCCTCCCCAGGGACGTGCCCCTTCCAGCTGCCATCCTCCGCGTGTGTCAGCCCTGAGGGCTGCGAGCTGGTGTGACAGACAGGAAGCTTCCATCCCAGTCCTGCTAGTCCATAGCTGTGCCACGGCCCCGCGCTTTATGTCTGACATGCGAATGATAATTGTACTTCTTGAGTTTTCTTGACACTGATTCCAAAAGTACTTTGACAAGGAAACCAGTGCTAGAAGCATGGAAGGGGTGAGGGCTTCCCTCAGCCAGCTCCCAGCAAGGCGGTCTCACCTTGCCAGAATCCCTATTCCTTTTCTTTGTTTTTTCTTTTTCGGTCTTTTTTTTTTTTTTTTTTTAGGGCCGCACCCGCGGCATATGGAGGCTCCCAGGCTAGGGGCTGAATTGGAGCTGCAGCTGCCAGCCTACGCCACAGCCACAGCAATGCTGGATCCGAGCTGCGTCTGTGATCTACACTCACAATCCTAACCCACTGAGCAAGGCCAGGGATCGAACCCTCATCCTCATGGATGCTAGTCACGTTAGAAACTGCTGAGTCACGAAGGGAACTCCCCAGAATCCCTTTTCTATCCCCACAGTGTCCAGGAAGATTTGTAAGCAACAGTCATATAGAGTCCCGGGGTTGACAGGGACCTTACCTGAGCCATTAGTAGATAATAGAAGCTAATATTGGGAGTTCCCGTTGTGGCTCAGCAGAAACGAATCTGACTAGTATCCATGAGGTTGTGAGTTCGATCCTTGGCCTCGCTCAGTGGGTTAAGGATCCGGTGTTGCCATGTCTGTGGTGTAGGTCACAGACGTGGCTCACATCCTGCATTGCTGTGGCTGTGGTGCAGGCTGGAAGCTACAGCTCCGATTTGACCCCTAGCCTGGGAACCTCCATATGCTGTGGGTGTGGCCCTAAAAAAAAAAAAAAAGGAGCTAATATTGAGCACTTATTATATGCTAGGTATGTTTCTAAGTGCTTTACATATATTACTTATTTAATCCAACAACAACCCCACGAGGTAGAAACTCTTATTATCCCCACTTTATAGATAAGGAAACGAAAACTCAGTGAACTTAAGCAAATTGCCCGAAGTCACGTAACTCATCAGTTGGGCCAAGATTTGAAAGCTGGTGGTCGCCTGGGCTCTTAATCATTGTGCTCTAGGGTCTCTACACAATCTTCACTGAGTAGTTGTTTTGCCTCTGCTTGCATACCTCCAGTGATGGGGAGTTCTTTACTTCCAGAGGTAGCCTATTCTGACTTCACACAGCTGGGGCTGCTAGAATCGAATCGAAGGTCTGGCCAAGCCTTTGGTGATCCAGAATACATGCAGATCCCAATTCCCTGAAGTCTCAAGCAGGGTGTAGGGTAAAAGCAGGAGACTACAGGAAGTTCCCTTGCGGTGCAGAGGGTTAAGGATCCATTGTTGCTGCAGCTGTGGCACAGGTCACAACTGCAGTACGGGTTCCATCCCTGGCTGGGGGACTTCCATATGCTGCGGGAGCAGCCAAAAAAAAAAAAAAACCCATACAAAACAAAAACCCCCAAACAAACAAACAGACCAAGAGAGCAAATATTCTCCCTGGAACCCTGGGACAGATCCCATCCCTTTGACATGCCTATACTTTCTCCTCACATGGGGACTGAAGCCGGAAGCGGGCTGATTACCCCTATCTCATCAGCCTTCTTTCAGCTGGGGAGAGTGAGTGAGCAGACGGTCCTATAGTTAGAGGCCAAGACATATACAGCACTCATTGTGTTAATAGGTAGTCAATAAATGCTGAATGAATGAATGAATGAATGGACAAGTGAATGGGGCTCACAGCCTCCTTTCCTGCCAGCTTCAATCTCCTGGAAGAGTTAGTTTTGCAATTGTGCCTTGAGATCCTTAAAAAGCAGCATTTCCATGGTAACGAAGCATATAGATCTGCCACTCCGCAGGACCCAATTCTGTCCTGTCACACTGACTTTGAGCCTGCTCCAGAAAAGATCCTAAACTATCCTCAGTGCCCACGGAGTGGGTCACTGTCAGTTGGGACGCCTGAGGAATGGGCACTGCCACGGGCGGATCCCCCGGTGCTCGTCTCCTGGGGGAAGTTCCTGGACTGATCGACCTTGCTGGGGTTTCCATGGTAACAACACTAGGCTAATGGGTTGCCAGGGTGATGGTGCGCTGCTGCTAAGATTGCACGGGACCGGACCACACAGGGCCACCGAGTTGAAAAGATGCTAATAACACCTTTCTGGGTTTCCATGGCAACAACACTCAAGCACCGGGTAGGCTTTGTCCCAAATGCAGATTAGGCCCCCACCCACCACACTCAGCAAGAACGCCCTGGGAGGCAGGCCACTGGCCCAGTGTCCTGGGGGCTTGTTTCCTGCCGTTTCCCCCCAGGGGGAAGAGTCAGCCGGCCAGGGCTGTTCCCCCTCGGAAGCCCCCCTCTGCTCCAGGCCCCCTCATCCTACTGCCCTGGGGGTGTTTGGATGAAGCGAGCAGCCAGGGTTTGGGCAGTTGGGACTGTCGGGGAGAGGGGCTGGTTTTGCCTGGGAGAAAGTGGAGTTTGGGGCGCCTTTGGGGTGGGGACATCTCTTGGTGTGGCTGCTGCTGGGCCGCAGGGCTCACAGCCTTTGGCGTGGAGGAAGCAGCCAAGGCGCCATCGCCCCCTAGCGAAGCCAGGAGCGTGAGGCCAGAGTTGGCAAATACTTTTTTTTTCTATTTTTTGTTTTATTGTTTTTGGCCACCCCGCGGCATTTGGAGTTCCCAGGCCAGGGATCCCATCCAAGCCGCGGTTGCCAACTATGCCACAGCTGTGGCAGGCAACACAGTGCCGGGCCAGGGCATCGAACCCGCGTCCCAGGGCTCCCAAGCCGCCGCCTATCCCCTTGCGCCACAGCAGGAACTCTGAAAATTACTTCTAAAGCTGTAGCACAAATGAATGCCATCAAAGCAAGATGGGGGGGTCGTGAGCCTCCCCAATTCAGTTTTATCCGTCTCCTCAGCGGTGTCCCCTAATTCACCTAAGCTTCTGTGGAACATAGTCTGAAAAAGCCTCTGGCTTAGGCCAGCCCAGATGGAAAGACTTACTGGGCACCAGAGAGGGCAGGTGACTTGCCCAAGTCCCCACAGGCAGTCATTAGTACAGCCAGGAATCTCATACTGGTAGGTCCGCTCCCAATAAACCAGTGTGTTATGAACCTCTAGGTGACCTCTAACTTGGGCTCTTTGAATTACTGAGGACTGCTGCGGCCTCTGGAATTGTGCCTACTCACAGAGGTTATAATAAGGACCTGTGGGGACAGGCAAAAGAGGACCTTCCAGGAGTTCCCATCGTGGCTCAGCAGAAACGAATCTGACTAGGAACCACGAAGTTGCGGGTTCGGTCCCTGGCCTCGCTCAGTGGCTTAAGGATCCCGCGTTGCTGTGGCTGTGGTGTAGGCTAGCAGCTGCAGCTCCGATTAGACCCCTAGCTGGGAACCTTCACATGCCAAGTGTTTGGCCCTAAAATGACAAAAGACAAAAAAAAAAAACCTTCCAAATTCGACATTTTTGAGCACCTACTGTGTGCTAGGCATTGTGCTGGAGCATTCTTTCTGTGCTAGAGGCCGTCTTAGTTCTTCTCCATAACAAACTATTTAGACAGGCATAACTGTCTTCATTAAACAGATGAGAAAATGGCAGCTTCGGGGGTTAACTGAAGATCGGGTCTATTAAACACTGAGTATCTCTTCAGCGGGGACGCTGCCTGACTGGCTCCAGCAGGGGATTCTGGGATGAGTGCTGACTATGGGCTAGCTTTGGTGACATCGAGCTGAGGCAGGTGGATGCATTTGGAGCATCAGAGACCCTTCACCGTCTGCCCGCCACTCCATCCACAACTGAAACTGGAGCTAACCCCGCCCCGTCAGAGCCGACTGGACAGCAAATCTAGTCTTGAAGGCCACACATGTGTTATTCACAACCCAACACAGCTGCTGGTCGCAACAGGCAGAATATCTTGCAAGTTGGGATGCGGGGGGGGGGGTGATTCCTCGTTGCCATGGAAACTCGGGGGTAGGCGTCACGAACACCGTGTCCATCATGTGGAAGGTCTGGGGCAGCAGCAGATGGAGTTGCCTCCCCAGCTGGTGGCCTGGTGGGTGTGGCCCTCCTTTGTCTGTCCCCAGGAACTGCCTGCGCGTGTGCGTGTGCGGGGCTGTGGCCAGAAGCTTTCCCGGGGCTTCAGTGGGGCTCAAGGAGCACTGAGCTCTCTCGGAACATCCTTTCCGTCGTTTGGATGCCATCTCGCGTGGGGTCACTTTCCCTCGAGCTCTGCCTGCCTCTCCCCCACGGCACAGCTGCCCTCCGTCACTGGAGCTTGTCTGCATTGGCTCTGGCTGCAGCGGGAGCCTGAGAGTCTGAGCCCTGACTCCGGGGTCCCAGCTCTGTGACTCACTGGCTGTGTGTCCCCAGGCGAGTCATCTGACCTCTCTGGGCCTCAGTTGTCCTCTCCGTCAACTGGGCTGTGGCGAGAATCAATCAAGATCTCAGCTGAAGGTGTCAAGTCCTCGGGGAGACTTTCCTGGGCGCTCTGGACCAGACTTGGACTAGATCTAGATTTGGCCTCTCTTTTGTGCCCCCTGGGCCCTCTCCCTGCCCCTCTGCTGGCCCCTGTCACGCGGCGATGTCACTCTGGGCTAGCTGCTCTCCCCCTGTCGACTGGGAGCTCTGTGACTGCAGGGGCGGACCTCTCTGGCCCATTGCAGTGGCCCCGCCTCTTACACAGGCACACAGTGGGTGCTTCATAAGTGTTAAAGGATAGAGATAATGACGAACTGCCCTGCACATCCTTCTTCCTGTCTTTTTCACACTTTCCCACCCTGACACAGTCTCCATATGACCCTGCTGTCTCTACAGCCAAAAGCAGCAGAGTCTAGCGGATAGGAGCTCAGATTAGGAACCAGATGGCCGCTATTAGCTGTGAGACTACGGGCGAGGTTCTGACCTTCTCAAGGCCATTTTTCTGATGTGTAGAACAGAGGTGTTGATAGTGTGTGTCACTGCTGTGTGTGTGTGTGTGTGTGTGTGTGTGTGTGTTTCTAATACTGCTTGGCACCGAGTAAGTAATCAATAAGAATTGAAGGGGGAAAAAAAGAATTGAAGGGGAGGGAGCTCCCTGGTGGCCTAGAGGTAAAGAATTTAGTGTTGTCACTGCTACGGTTCAGGTCACCACTGTGGCTTGAGTTCGATCCCTGTCCTGGGAACTTCTGCATGCTACGGGCACAGCCAAATTAAAAAAAACAAAAAACTGAAGGGCAAGTAAGGAGAGAGCTCTCCATCCCCCTTAAGGGCGGGGCTTCCCTCCCTCTAAAACTGTCCCCCTCCGTTGTCCCCACCTGGTCTGAGTTGTATCCCTTGGGAAGAAGCTCCAGTCGGGCTACGCCAGTCTCACTAGACTCAGCAGGGCTCAGAGCAGCGCCGTTTCAAACCCCTGAGGCCTGGTCCTTCTCCTACTCCTGTGGCAAGAATCACTTTCATTTATTTATGATACATTTGTTAGGCACCTACTGCATGCCGCTCTCAGGCCTTCTCAGGCATGGCTTGCATCAACTGCTTTACACTGTGTTTAGAAGAACTCCCGCCTCGGCAGCCTGGCAGTCCTTCCTGCGTTAGCACCATGTCTCCCTCAGGCTACGTCCCCCCGGCCCCCGACTCGGCGGTGCAGCAGCTCTGCGACCTTCGACTAAATCTCTCCCTCGTCTATACCTCCATTTCCTTCTGGAGAGAATGAGGCTCTAGAAGGTCTCTGAGGAAGCCTGTAGCTCAGGTGCTTCCACGTGGCCGGGTGTCATTGGCTCCTTGTGCGTGTCCCGGGGCTTACAAAGGGCAGGCCTTGCGTTCCCCGCCTGCTGGGAAAGGCCCGGCTCCCAGTTCCAAGCTGCTCCAGGTCCCCCGAGGAAGGGCTAAGGCCAGGGTGCGGGCAGGGACGGGCGGGGCAGAGACCCCCGGGGGGGGGGACCACCATCTCCCTGCTGGGTTTCCAAATGTGGATGAAGCCCGGGGTGGGTGGGAGAGGAAACCACAGGGCGACCCCTCCGCAGGGACGGTCAGCCTCCCCGGCCGTGGCGGGCCTCTCCCGAGGGCCCTTGCTTGGCCTGCGTCAGCATGGCCAGCCTCCCCCCAACTCTCCTCATTGGGCCTAAAAAGTGCCGTGGAGCTTGTGCCATAGATCTCACTGGGCCACTCTGCAGGGTCTTCTTCACACCCCAAAGCCACCCAATTCCAGTTACAGCCCCCTTGCCAGTCAAGGAATTCTTACGCCTTGCCGTCTGTAGCCCGTCCTGCTCTAGCTGACACCGTAGTCCCTCATTCAGTCCCCCGGGGGGGTGAGGAGAGCTCCTCAACCCCACGGGCACAAGGGAGCCAAGGCTGGTTCTGGAGCAGTGGGCCGGCGTGCAAAGTCCGGGGCCCTCGTGAGGAAACAGCACCAGGCTTGAAATGCTTGGAGATGGAATACCTGAATTCTAGCCCTGGCTCAGACGCCGCCTCTCTGCACCTGCTTCGTCATCAGTAAAATGAAGATGATGCTCTAATTTGCTCCCCCAACATCACTGGGTTGATATGAGGATCGAGTAAGAACGTATGCAGAAGAGCACTTGTGCCCCATATAAATGCTCCGGGGTTGATGACAGGATGCCCGTCCTGCTGGCCTAGGAGCCTGGCTTGACACTTTCCCCTTCCCCCTCCGCCATCTGCCAATGGTCACCTCTCCACTGGCTCCTTCCCCTTGGCCTTCAAATGTGCTAGGGTCCAGCGCAGCTGTACCCCATTCCTGACCTACACAGACCAGGAGATAATGAATGCTTGTTGTCTTTATCGGTGAAGTTCGGGGATAACTTGAAAAGTTCAAGTCACTGTTGTTACTTTCCAGCAGTTTTGACAACGTGGCTGACCAAATATTATCAGGGAGCAATCTGGCTGGGCCCTGCCTAGTGAATAGGGCACGATGAAGTCAACAGATACGGTTTATTCCCTATTGCCTGGGAATGAATGATCCCAGATGCACAGATGGAGGCAAACAGAAATATCCAGTCATTTAGTATCTGTGCGCCCAGAACCAGAAAGTACTGCATCACACTGCGTGGAGCCAGAAGAACCATCTACAAATTCAAACAACCTAAATCCATTAATAGAGGAATGGATACCTAAATTGGGGCATAATTATGTAATAAAATATGGTAGAGTTAAATGGAAAGAACTATGTGGTTCAACATGATAAACCTAGAATGGTATCATTTTTAAAAAGTTTAAACACTCATAAAGCAATCCTAGAAATTGTTTATATACCCAGGGCATCATAAAAGCATAAAGATGTGCCTTAGAATGGTACAGGTTTCTCTCCTGAGCTCCAGACTCCTGTACCCACTTGGCCACGTGATCTCCCCACTTGGATGTCCGATAGGCTTCTCAAAGTCATGGCCACAACCTCCAAACCTGCTCCCCCGCAGTAAATGGCAATAAGTAGCAATTCCAAGCTGGCTCAGGTGGAGATCTGTTGAGTCATCCACGATCCTTCTCTATGTTTCACATCTCACTCCTCCCTCCTCATCCAGCGGCCGCTCCTGTCGGCTCAGACTTCAGGATATATCTAGATTCTGCCACGTCTCGCCCACCATTGCCACCGCGGCCACACCATCACCTTCCACCTGGATCATTTCAAGAGGCTCCTAATGGGTCACCTTGTTTCTGTCCTTGTCCTCCTACATCCTATTCTAAACACAACAGCTGGAAAACTCCTTTAAAATCGAAATCAGATTACATCAGGCCTCTGCTCAGAACCCTTCAGTAGCCCCCATGTCTCTTACTACAGTGGCAAATAAGGCCCTACAGGATCTGGCCTCTATTGCGTCTCCAAGCCTCACTTCCTGCTGCGCCTCCTCGCAGCGCTCCACTCCAAATACACCGGCTTCTTTGTTAGTCTCACCCAGGCGTATTCCTACCACAGGGCCTTTGCACTCGCTGCTCCCCGACCCCAGCAAGGTCTTTTTCTGGATCTCAGCATGGTCTACTCCTTCACGTCCTTCAGCATTTGCTTACATTTCGTCTTCTTGGTCAACCCTCCCTATCTGCTGTATTTAAGATTGCAAACCCTCGCCTAGTCCCTGTTCTTTTTATTTCCTTCATTCTTTTATCCAATAGCACATGGCTCCACACATCGTATCATAGATATTACTTGCTTGCTTATTGTCCTCCACCCCCAACTGGAACCTCCAGAAGGGTTGGGACTTTGGTCAGATGTGTTCTGTACTGTATTCTGAGCACCTATGATCCCGGCACACAGTGGGCGGGGCTGGGGACAGCGTCCACCAGGGAACGTACGCCAACCATCAGCGAAGGATTCCTGAAAGAGTCTTTTTTTTTTTAATAGCTTTTATTTTTATTATTTTTTTCCATTGCTTAATGATTTTTATTACAATTATAGGTTACAGAAATCATCACAACTCAATTTGATAGCATTTCTGTCCCAAACCCGCAGCGCATCAAGGATCTTGATCCGTGTCCACAGCAAAGTAACTTCTGGCCCTGCCAGACCTGACAGCTTCGCGGGAGGAACGGGTTGGGTGCGGTGTGTGCAGGGAGTGTGAACAGAACCGAGTGGAAATGGGTAGGATCGGGAGCAGGGGGTGCAGCTGTGTGTGGAACTGTGACTGTGCTCAGCGGAGAAAGGGGGCCTTGAGGGTCGGCCCAAGAAGCAGAGACCTAGTTAGCAACTCAGGTTCCGTCCTCGGCCTCCAGCAGGTGTCCTTGCGGTGCGGCCAGCAGGGCCAGCCCCTCCCCGGCAGTGACCCTCGAGGGGCCGGGAGTAGGTAGTGACTCTTTGGCCAAGCATCTCTGAGGAGGTGGTGGGGGAAGCTTCTGGCATTTCCCCTCCTGAGCCAAAGGAATGCCGGAGAAGCCCCGAGAACAATGGGGAGCTGACAGCCCCTGGGCCTGGCCGGGCCAGGTGACGTGGGCCTCGAGGGGGGCGCGCAGCTGCAGGCCGGGGCCTGGGGCAGGGGACAGGGGCTGGCGGGGGATACAGAGGAGCGGCCGAATCCTTGAAGGAGGAAGCCGGAAGCAGCTGGGGATGACACCCACAGGCATTTCCCGCCTCAGGATGCCCTCCCGCTTTCTTCACTGCCGCGCAGCTGCAAAAGCAAATCTGCAGCTTCCCTCCGGCCCCAAGCGGCTGCCCTGGAGGTTGGGAGCTGTCGGGCCCCAGAGCCCCCCACTCCCGGCCTCCCATCCGCGTCCCTGAGGGAAGCAGGCGGCCTCCCCAGCCCACAGCAGGGCGCCCCCCGGAGGCCGAAGGGAAAGCCGGGCAGCAGTACCGCCCGCCAGGCCTGCCCCAGGCCTATGCTGCCTTTGCCCAAAGAGGGGCTGCTGCTTCCGAGGGCCTGGGAGTCTGGAAGATCGCTTGCCCCCTGGCCCTTTCCCGGCCCGCGCGGCTTCCCCGCCCATCGGTGCCTCAGGGAACAGCTCTGGGCCGCAGGCGCACGGAGGCCTGTCACGCCGGACGGCCTGTCCCAGCTCGGGACCCCCATCCAGGGCTTCTCAATCACTTTTACACGGCAGCGCGCTCTCAGCACGCTCCCGCTGACGTCCTTAGCGCGTGATAACGGCCCCCGCCACGCACAGGAATATGTTGTAGCCACAGCCACACCCGGGGCAGAGATCCGTACTGGTTGTCCAAGGGCCGCGAAGACAGGCCAGGGGCCATGTGCAATTCCGCACCAGGGCTGTAACGCCACCCTTTCTCTCCCGCTTAAGAAGGGAGTGTGAAAGTGACCTTGTTCATGGAGTAACTCTGACTCCACTCTTATTGAGACAAGAATTATCCTGAATCCAATCTCGTTTCTCATAATAAAAAAAAAGGTCACTTGTGTGTAAATGTTGATATCTTATTATTAGTAACACACCTCGCAGCCCATGTGCCTTAACTCTGTGGTTGACAGAAATGACCCCATCCAGAGCCTTCTCTGGAATTTGATGGCAAAAGCGGGGTTCCAGTGAGTGGCCCTCCTCTGGCGGTTTCAGCCAGGGCGGGGGTGATCCTGGGTCCAGACGGCGGGCTGCTCCCGGGGCCACTACCTGGGCTGGGTGCACGGCAGCCACAGCTGCGTTCAAGCCATGGTATATAGCCTGGGAAGCAGCCTGCTCACCACCCCGAGTCACACGCCACGAAGCTGGAGCGCACTTGGAGAGGGCCACCTGAACGATCTGGGGACAGAGTATTGTGGAGCCTGGAGAGCAACGGCGAGGGCGGGCGTCAGGAGATGCGCGGGAGAGAGTCAGACACGGGGCGTCCTGCAGTGAGAGACAGGGAAGGGGACCGGGATCTCCGCTGTCCAAAACGGCCACCACGTGCCCCACGAGTGTAAAACACAGTGGAATTGGAAAACTTGGTATTAAAACAAAAAGGAATGTTAAGTAAATACCTCATTGACAATGTTCACATTGAATACATGTAAAAATGACTTTTTTTTTTGTCTTTTTGCCTTTATCTAGAGCCGCACCTGCGGCATATGGAGGTTCCCAGGCTAGGGTAAAAATGACTAGTTTTTAAAACAATTTTTATGGCCGCACCGAGGCCTATGGAAGTTCCTGGGCCAGAAATTGAATCTGAGTTGCAGCTATGACCTACACCATGGCTGTGGCAGCACCGGATCCTTAACCCACTGTGCCAGGCCCGGGTTCAAACCCAAGCCACAGCAGTTGGATTCCAATTTTTTTCCTTCTTTTTAGGGCTGCATCTGTGGCATACGGGAATTCCCAGGCTAGGTATCAAATTGGAGCAGACACAGACACAGCAATTCCAGATCCAAGCCACATCTGTAAACTACACCCCAGCTCATGGCAACGCTGGATCCTTAACCCACTGATCGAGGCCAGGGATCAAACCTGCATCTTAATGGATATTAGTTGGGTCTGTTACTGCTAAGCCAGGACAGGAACTCTGTAGTCAGATTCTTAACCCACTGTGCCACAGCAAGATCTCTAAAAAATGACTGTTTTTGATAAATTTATCCCATTAAGCATATACAATCACAAAAGGGCACAAGGACACTTGCCTGTGGTGGATGTGTTCACTGTCTTGACGGCGGGGATGTTTCACATGTGTATACACATGCCAAATCTTACACCATACACCTTAAACATGTGCAATTTATTATGTGTCAATTATACTTTAATAATGCTGTTAAAAAATTCTTCAGGAACCCCTCCATTGCTACTCAAGAGGATAAGCAAGAACTAATTTCGCCTGTTTATTTTTTTTTCAATGCAGCTATCAGGAATTTTCAAATTACATACGCGGCTTGCATTCGGTTTCTACTAGTCAGGCCCGATATAGCGATTGTAGCCCATTTCACAGACCATGAGACCGAGGCCCAGGGAGGAAAAGGAGCTTGCTCATGTAATGACGTGGAGAAAATGTTATTACTTAATGGTGGGAATCCACAGGGCAAAAATGCCATATGTTGGTAAAAAGACTTGGATGAATTCTTGAGGGAAGAAAGTGATAGTACTGTGTTTGACCTTCATTCCCAGTCTGAATAGGCACCAAAGGCTTCAGGGGGCGGAAGAGGACTTTGGAGCCGGGAGAAACCCTGGAGGGAAAGTCGGGAGCGGGAGCGGAGAGGAGGCAGGGAATGGAGGGCGGCTGTGAGCTGTGTGGGATGGGCCCCCCCCGCCCCAGTGTTCCATCAACTAATGACCTTCAGTAAACTCTGCTCTCGTTTTCTTGGTGGGAACTGAGGAAAGGTCCAGGTTTCTTGCCTTGGTCAATGTGGTGGAAGCAGAGATCATGCCTAAAGCTACAGGAACCCAGGCAGCACAGGAGGCCACGGGAACACAAATGTTCCTCCACGCAAGAAAGTCACAAATACCTTGGACAGGGCTCTTGACTTGCCTGGGTCCTGGCATGGGGTAGGGGTGTGGGGACTCAAAGCAGTGTCATTTAGATCTCAAGGGGCATGCGGGACCCGGTAACCTGGGGGTTCGCTAGTATGGTCAGGATTTGAAAAGTTAAGAAGAATATGTTCAGAGTGACTGGGGCTTTATTTCTCTCCGCCCACCCCCTAATTCAGCAACCGAACGCAAAAGGATTAAGGAAGCCTCTACTATGTGCAGGGCCAACCTCCACCTCTGCCTTGCTGGGCGCTGTGAAGCGTAGAGAAAAGCCATGGCCAGTCGAAGCCCACAGAGAAGTCATTTCAGCAAGACGTGGCACAGACAGCGAACAAAGACCCCAGGTGAGTGGTCAAAGGTATGTGGGTCTTCTTGGGGCCACCGAGAAAACAGCTCAAAGCAAAAAAACAAACAACAACCAAAAGGCAAGAAAACAGCTCAGCACCCTCACAGGGCCCAAGTCTGGCCCCGTGGATGATGGGCCTGACTCCAGAAGATGCTAGATGTGTCTGTAATCGTTGGCCAGCAGGGAGAGGAGGGAAGGAAAGTGGGCAGCATCTGAAGCCCAAGGTCAGCCAGAACCGGGCCCTTCGTGTGGGAAGGGGCGCAGGGGCTTGCATGCGGCGGCGGCGGGGCTGGGGTATGGCTCTGAGATTCTGATCCATCTGGCTGCGCTGTAGACCGAGAATCCCAGGATTAGAGGGAGCAGCGAGCAGCCCAGACGTGGTCAGGGTGCCTCTCAGCTGCCGTCAGGGCCCAACATGATGGGGGTCATGCCTTCACTCTGTCTGCTGTCCACTGCGCCCCAGCCTCGCCAGTGCTCGCCAGCAAGGCCTGATCAGGGAGCAGCGGCAGGTCCACTGGGAGCTGGCCCCCGCCACGGCACACATATCTCCCCGGTGACAGGTCCCTCACCTTCCCGTGGGGAGGCCAGCACTGACCGAGGACCAGCTGCGTTCTCCCCCCAGGTCTCATTTTCCCTGCTTCTCAACTCCATCCAAGCATTCACCAAGGACCTGTTGAGCACCCACTGGGTGTAAGGCCCTGTGGGAATTACAGGAAGGGTTCCAGCCCTCGGGTCACTGGGACATGTGCGTACCTTGCTAGGACATCAGGTAGTTAGTTCCCTGGGGCAGCGCCAGCTCAAAGACTACGGGAAGCTAGCGGAGGGAGAGAGTGTTTCCACTTGCGCGGATCAGGAAGACTTCGTGGAAGAAGTGACATTTGAGCAGAACTTTGAAAGGGTTTGGTTATTGATTCCTAACCCTTTGTAGAGTGCGTCTTACATTCCAGAGACTCTTCCGCATGCAGGACGCAGAGTCAGTCATTCAGGGCTGCCTACAGTCCTCTGAAGTGACAGCCCTTACCTAACGGATGTGGAAATGGTGGCACAGAGGCCACAACGACTGTAAAAAAGAAAACGGACCCCAAAATCCAACCTAGACAGAGTCTACACTTGTCACCACTAGGCTGTGCCGCTTCTTGGGTGGGCAGACACGGGGTGGCGGCAGAGTGGCCTACGGGACGGAATGAGCAGAGAGCCAAGGGTGCAATAAGAGATGGCCCCCTCCAGGAGGGGAGGAGACAAGTCCAAAGATGGGACAGGAAAGGAAGGTGGTTTGGAGGTGAGTGTTCAGGTACGTGAGCGTGTCACAGTAGTGCTCGCCTCGGACCTGACCCCGGGGAGGAGGCGCGCCCCTCGGACTCCAGGCCCTGCCGGGACAGCGCTCCCCGCTGCTCAGCGGGCCGGGCCATCCACTAAGCACCACGGCGGGCTTCATTCGGGGACGAGAACGGAAAATCCATCATGCTCAAGGCAGGAAATTCCACAGTGAAGTCCCCTGGGGCTGCATCACTGCAGCAAGAGCCGTCACCCAGGCGAGGCAGGTCCCGTTCCTGTTTTGTTTGTTTGGGGACAGAAGCTGCTCTTCCTTGCTCTGCCTGTGTTTATTTGCTATCGAAAAACAAAGTCCAGGCAGCGCTCCCTCCGATGCGGCGACTGCGGAGCCCTCGGCTCTGGCATTTCCGGCTCGCTCCCACCTGACGGATTTCTCAACTGAACAACATCAAAGAGCTCCTCCCCTGCTTCCCTCTCGTCTTGAAGGGACAGGTGCTGAGAGGAAGCCACTGGACTCTGGAAGCAGAGCCACTTCTAGATTTGGCATCGTCCCCGTCTCTAGGCTGGGAGAGCCGTGAAATGGGCCTGTCCCCCAGCGCCAGCAGCCCAGCGGGGCCAGGGCATCCGAGGTCTGGACCCTCACGCCCTGCCCCGGGTCTGGACGTGCAGCCCTAAGGCGCAGCTCTTACGGAATCAGATTTCAGAACCTGACCTAAAAGCAGGGGAGGTGACACCACGGGCCTCTCACCTCCAAGAGGAGCACCTTTCTTTTGCAAATGAAATAACTCAGACTTAGAAGAAGGGGAGGAGGCGTTTCTGTTGTGGCCCAGTGGGTTAAGAACCCGACTGGTATCCACGAGGACTCTGGTTCCATCCGTGGCCCCGCTCAGTGGGTTAAGGATCCCGCGTTGCTGTGGCTGTGGTGTAGGTCGGCAGCTGCAGCTCCGATTTGACCCCTAGCCTGGGAACCTCCATATGCCGCAGGTATGGCCCTAAAAAGAAAAAAGAGAGAGATGGGAGGACAATGATGAGACTCAAAGAAGGGAGAGAGAGTAGGGGGAATGGTGCAGAAAAGAAAGGAAACAGAGAACAGAGTGAGGGGAAGAGAGAAAGGGCGGCCTCCGCGGCCTCTGCAGCCATCTGGCCAAAGGGCCGGCAGCGCCTTTCCACCGCCCCCGCCTTGGGCCCCCGCCTGGGTGCTCTGCCTCTTGCCGGCACCTGCCCCCCTTCTCCTTCGCCCCTGACCGCCCTGCTTGTCCCTTCTACCGGCCCTCAGCCAGCCAGCTGCACCCCAACAGCTGGGATCCAGGGCCAGACTGAGTCTGCGCATCACGTCCCCATCCTTCCTCTCATTCGAGGTCCAGCCCCAGCCTCACATCCTCTGCGGCGGCCCGCCCTGCTCTCCCCCTCTTCTCCGATGGCCTAAAGCACAGGCAGGCTACAGAGATTTTCCCCAGGCTACGGACAGAATGCCCTTGGCTTTCCGGCCTCCCTCCCATTTGAGGTGACACCTCATCATCAGCCAGGGCGAAAACCAAGTCTGCTCCTTTTTTCTCCCTTCCCAGCTTCCTCTCCTCTTACCAACAGCACCCAACAATGGGCCACGCTCTGGTGCCCGGGAAGACGTATTGATAGGATCCAACGAGCCTCGACCGCCTCTGACAAGAGACATCCACTGACACCGAAACCAGTGGTGACCAAGGACGGGGATCGGGGAGTGCGAGATTGGGGGTGGGCAGGTGGCAAGAAGAAAAAGGCACAAAAGATAATAGTGAGCGTTTCAGACAAGGACAGGAAGCCACTCCCCAAGAAAAGGTAGAGAATGATGACACGTTGCCAGTGGCCAAGAAGCCATGGAGACAAACAGAAAAACGGTGACCTAGTTACACCGGCTCTGGCGCCCCACCCCAGCCCAGCACAGCTGAAAGGGCGCGCCGGCTCCGCAGGCACCCAGCTAGCAGTGGGGGAAGGTGGACAACGGGGGTGTGGGTGGTGCGCTGATCTGGCGACTCTCTGTGGCCCTGACTCTGTGGGGCCCGCATCAGGCGCTGGCACGCCCAGCTGCAAGGTCTCATGGGTGAGGAACAGGGCCAGGCTGGTCCTTGTCTGGACTCATCTGTAAACTCGTCCTCCTCCTCCCCTCCTGAGCCTAGCACAGTGCCTGGTACACAGCGAGGGCTCAGCAAGGCCTCGCCAACGAAGAGTAATAAGAGCTGCCATTTCTGGAATACCTGCTGTGTGCCAGGCGCCGGGCCTCACGGGTTTCAGCTTCATTCTGTCTGGACAAGCCAACAAGGAAGGGGTCGCTTTTTTGCCCTATTTTACAGCTGAGAGAATGCATTCTCTGAGAGGTTAGAAGTGACTTGTCTGAGGTCATTGAGCGAGTTTACGGTTGGACCGATATTTAAGTTCAAGTCCGTCTGAGGCTAGTGTCAGGCTCATCAGCCCTTGTTACCCGGTGGAGTGAAGGGAAGAAACTGCAGTGCACGGCTCTGGCCTCAGCAGCCTCATGCTCAAAAATCACAGGACGTGAACTGATTGAATGAGGGTCTGAGGTATGTGCAGAAACACAGCCATGCACACTCGCGCGCGCACCCACACACCCCTGCACGCACACACTCCAAGCTTTGGGAACATCTCCTTAGTGTAAATACTGCAACCTCCAGCAGGGATGTGACTGCGGAGCAGGCGGCCAGGGCTTGGAGGGCCTGTGGCAGGGCTGCCTCCACACTGAAAATACACAGCCAGAAGGCCAGAGGTCAGCTGGGGTTCTCAGCCAGGAACTGGTAAAGCACTGTGGAGGGGGGTGGCTCCTTTGAGACTTTGGGGGGCCTCTCGTGGTGGTCCACCCGTCCTTTAGGGGGCAGGGGAGGACTGGGGGTGGGGCCATTTCAACACAGCAGCTTCCCAAGCCCCGCAGGGTGGGCTTGGTCTGAGCTACTGGTGCCAGGCCCCACCCAACAGCTGCTGAATGCAAACAGTCAGAAAGACAAGCTCCACCTCCCAGGCGCGGGCAAGCCAGCCAGTGCCCAAGGTCATGTGTGTACAGAGGCCTCCAACTAGGCCTTCAGACCTTTGCTGGAGTCACTTTCTCACTGAGGTCAGTCCCAGCCACGCTATTAAAATGGCACCCATCTCTGACTCGCCCTATGCTTTCTTTTTCTCCAGTAGCATTGAACATTGAATGATTACTTTTACTTATTCATTTTTTTTATTGTCTGCCTCCCTCTAGTACGTTGTACGTGTCAGGAAAGCAGGGTGCTTGTTTTGCTCACCGCTGTAGTTGCAGGACCTTGCATACAGTTGGTGCTCAAAAAGAATCTCTTTTTTGTTTTCTTTTTATGGCCGCACCTGCAGCATATAGAAGTTCCCAGGTTAGGGGTCAAATCGGAACTGCAGCCGCCGGCCTACACCAGAGCCACAGCCACTGGGGACCCCAGACGCATCTGCAACCTATGCTGCAGCTTGGGGCAACACCAGATTCTTAACTCACTGAGCAAGGCCAGGGATGGAATCCACACCCTCGTGGACACTAGTCAGGTTCTTAACCAGCTGAGCTACAACGGGAACTCCAAGAAAAAGTTGTTAATTGAAAGAACTCACTGATTTCTACCATTTTTGAGCACGATGCAAAATATGATGATATTTACATCCTCGTGTGTTCTCAGCCACCCCCGAGGGGCAGGCCTGGTGTTGGGAATGCAGCCATTAAACTGGCCGGGGTGAGATCCTAACTTAAAACAAAGAAAAATGCTCGTAAACATGATTTCCCTGCCAAGATCAGTTACAGCTATCGTCAGTCTTGAGGAAGGGCCTCAACTGCGTTTCAAAGCTATTCAGTCACACGCAGAATCAATGAGAAAATTCAGCAGTGCCCTGGGCGCACACAGGTCTCCTCCGGCATTGTTGTTTACCACGCCTATCAGCAGACAGGATCTAAGCTGCAGTAGGAATTGATGCAGCACTTCCTAAGCAACCCAGGTCAACACCACCACAACAGCAACAGGGGAATTCCCCGGTTAGTGGCTAAGAATAGCTCATTTCACACTCACTGGCTGGGTGACCTCAAGCCACTCGCTTGACTTCTCTGAGCCTCAGTATCCTTGTTTGTAAAAATGGGAATGAGAAGGTCGCCTGCCTCGTAGGGCCGCAGGGTGCTGCAGGGCTGCAACTGAATTAATAGATGTTGGGTGCTTGGAACAACGCATGGTATGTAATTAACACAATAGAAGTGTCACTGATTATTTGTATGGTTCCTTCTAGAACAATGAATGTGTCCAGGAGGGGGGGTCTTTCTCCCCACCCGCTGCCATGTCCAGAATGACTTATATAAGCAGAATATGTGTCAGCTGTTAATACTGCTATCAGTAAAATGGTGATGACGTTGACACTATTGATGATATTGATATTGATGATATTGATATTGATGATACTGATATTGGTGATGAGGAGGAGGAGAAGGAGGACTAATTGATTGATGTGTCTTCTGTAGGAACTGCAAGCTCGCTGAAGGCAGGCAGGGGCCAGGGCTGCCTAGAGCCCTAGAAGGAGGTGAGCACTAAACTTACACATAGTAGGTGCGCAACTGACTCTCATGTGTGACTTTCATTCAGGGTTTTGATAACTCCCGCTATGTTAGGATTCAAACATTCTTATAGGTGAGTCAGCGATGCCCCTCCCTCTTACAGGGGGCAGGAAAGGTATACATACCACAGCCTCTATTTTCCCTGGGGAAACTCAGTCTAGGGGGTCCAGTCCTGAGAAGTCACTTGCAAGCCATTCCGAAGGAAGTAATCAAACAGGTAGGTGCAGATCGTGATGGCTGAGATCAAAGTAACAAACTGGCTGATGGTAGAGGATCCGTGTAAGAGGCGGTGGCGTTTGAGCTGAGACTTGAAAGATGAAAAGGCGGCAGATCGTGACGATCGGGGAGAAGAACATTCCAGGCAGAGGGCGCAGCAAAACACAAATGCCCCAGAGCAGCCAAGGGTCTGGGGTCTCTAGGAACAGAATGGAGGCCAGTGTGCCTGGGTCGTTAAGCAGAGGGATGAGCTTGGAGGGGCAGGTGCGGGCTCTGTAAGACTATGTGACAGAAGCCATGACGGAGACCTTCACCTCAAACAACCCGTCGGAACACATTGCTCAAATATCTAGTCATTAAAGCGGGTTCCCGAAGGCTCCTCCTTGACAATCTTTTGTTAGTTCTCTTCCTATTGGTACGCAGTGGAAAATGCGTCTTAAAAAAACAAAAACAAAAACAAGAAACAGTTTGGGGAAGGGAAATATGCGATATTTCAATTTAAAAAAAAACTGAATCCCAAGCCTGGTCTCTGCCCAATTCATCTGGATTTCCTGAGTCTCTATGGATATATCTGTGAGGAAACATTTGTGTTCACATCCTGGGCAGGAGACATAGTAAACCTCAAAATATCCCAAACACAGAGCCGAGTTTCCGACCCTCCCAGCCCCACCCCCAAGAATCCTATTCAGAATCAGGTTCCAGGTCTTGCTTGGCTCCTTGAAACTGCCTGGAAGACGGTCTCAGGAGTGCGTGTTTCCTACCTTCGCTCTCAGCGCTGCGGTTTCGACCCTCAAGCTCCTCGCCCTTCAGCGACCTCGGCCCAGACCACGTGCGTCGCAAAGATGGCGCTCAACAGGATGTCCGGTCGCTCCCCTGCATTTCCCAGCCCCCCTTGCTGGGAGTTGAGTTTGGGCCACGGGACGAATTCCGGCCAGAGGTGGAGGGTCATGGACACCATTTTTGATGTTAATTATGGTTCAGTGAGGTCATGAGTGTGGGACCCTGAGCTGCTAGGATTAGCGCCCTTCTAAGAGGAGAGACCAGAGAGCTTGCAGCGAGGAGGTGGTGCAAGCCAGGAAGAGAGCTTTTACCGGGAACCAAATCAGCTGGCCCCTTGATCTTGGCCTTCCCACCCTCCCGAACCGTGAGAACTCAATTTCTGTGGTTTCAGCCACCCAGTCTTAGCTAAGACACAGGTTTCCCCATCTCGCTCTCTCTCCCTGCTGTGTCAAACCACTGAGATTGCAGGGTTTCTGTGGCACTGCAGCCTCACCGAGCTTGCCTTGAGCGACACACGGTGGCAGAGAAAAGAACGTGGTACGTACTGTGTTTGTTCAAACCAGAGCAAAAGCCGAGGAGCGCCAGTTGCGATTTGCTCTCTGACCCAGCTTGCCCCCCAAGACTGTGGGTGAACCCAGGGGGCCTTGGTGTCTAGACAGATGCAAACTGCTCTCCGGTCCTGGGATTCAGGCAACAGTGAAGGTGTAAACTGCTTAAGGAATCCACTGAGGTTGCAAGTGAGAAAACAAGAGCTCCACTGGCTAAAAAGCTGGGAAACCCTGGAAAATAAGGCTTTGTCTCCAGACAGGCAGCCCTATTGAAATGCATCTCCGGTCCCTGGAAGGGGTCACTCAGTATCCACTGACAGTCAAGAGGCACTTCCTTAGGGATGGATTTCTTAGGGGAGGGTGGACGGACGGACCCAGGCTCTCAGACCCTGGGTCATAAATTGGAGGCAGACCACGCAGTGTGGCCCGGGGTTTTCCCTCCTCTACACATGGGGAGGTTTGAATTTCATCAGGAGCAGGAGGGCCATGGCACTACTTCAGTCTGCCTGTGACATCTCACTGGTGCGGCCCTCCTGGGCCAGGCCACCTGCACCATCACCTCTTTAGACCATCCCTGAGAAAGGATGGAAGTGAATTTGGGGGCCTTGCTTTCATTCATTCATGCACTTGTTCCTTCATCCAGATGCTTGGCGAGAGTTACCTGCAAGCATCTTTTTCCATCTGGCCTTCCAGATTCTTCTCTCTCTCTCTCTCTCTCTTTAAATTTTTAAAAGTTTTTTATAATGATTTTTATTTTTTCCATTATAGCTGGTTTACAGTGTTCTGTCAATTTTCTCCTGATGGCAAGGTGACCCAGTGAAGTAACTCTCTCTTTCTTAAGTTTTATTGAAGTATGGTTAATTTACAAGGCTGTGATAATTTCTTCTCCTCTTTCAAAGCCAAGCTCAACTCCGAATCTCCCCTAAGAAGTGTTCCCTCTCCCCAGCTTCCCTTATTAATGCCTGTGACCTCCCAGTAACAGTAGTTACACCCCAAATCTATGGGATACAACTAGGTACCAAGCCCTCCGCCAGCTCATACTTCCTGTTCGAGATCTCATCTGATCCTCTGGACCCTGAGGGAGGTGTGATCAGCGCTACCTTTTCTTGGCCCTTTTTTAGGGCTGCACCCATGGTATATGGAGGATACCAGGCTAGGGGTCGAATCAGCTACAGCTGCCGGCCACAGCCACAGCCACAGCAACGCCAGATCTGAGCCGAGTCTGTGACCTACAGCACAGCAGACTGGATCTTCAACCCACTGAGCGAGGCCAGGCATCGAACCTGCAACCTCATGGTTCCTAGTTGGATTCATTTCCACCACACCACCACGGGAACTCTTTTTTTTTTTTTTTTTAAATCAGCCCTACTTGAAATCTGAGGAAACAAGTTCAGAGAGGGAAAGTGACTTATCCAAAGTCACACAGCTAGTATGAAGCAGAGCCTGTCAGATTCCAAGACCCCTGCTAAGACTGCCACTCCCTCTTGCCACCTCCCACAGTTCAGCCTCCCTGGTCATCAGTTTTGAATTGCGCCCCAATCCCTGCAAGCTCTTGGGGGATGGGAAGAGCTTCTTCTAACTGGTTCATAATTAACCCCTCTCCTCGGACCAGCACTTCACAGTTTATATGGGGCTTCCACATACTTGATGCCACCTGCTCCTTACTACATTCCCACAATATCTGTGTTATCCTCGGTTTTCAGATGAAGAAACTGAGGCTCAGAGAGTTCCAAGAGTTGCAGGAGGCACACATCCAATGAGTCAATGACATCAAGTTGCTTTTTTTTTTTTTTTTGCTACCCTAGGGTGCCTCTTACTTGCAAATTGGGCCCTATGGAATCCTTTTAGGCTCTCCTGGCACCAAGTTGCTTTATGCCTCCTTTCTGCACTATGGAAAATAGCTCAAGTCTATAAAATGCACTCATTCTCTCTCCAATCCTTGGGAGCTGGAGCAGAGGCACACAGGGGTCTGCAATTACCACTCCACAGGACGGGAGTGGG
The DNA here is from genome assembly GCA_004024745.2 of Catagonus wagneri. Lineage (NCBI taxonomy): Eukaryota > Metazoa > Chordata > Mammalia > Artiodactyla > Tayassuidae > Catagonus > Catagonus wagneri. The sequence goes on along the minus strand of PVHT020000015.1, from coordinate 34,520,547 downwards.
ACTCCTCCTGTAAGCCTAGACCTGGTGACTCGGGCCCAGAGCTGAGGACAAGAGGAGAGAACTGCCAAGGCACTTCCAACAGTGCGGGTGGGAGAATGCTTCCCTTAGGGCTTATTAAGAGCCTACGGACCAGGAGTTCCCGTCATGGCTCAGTGGTTAACGAATCCGACCAGGAACCATGAGGGTGTGGATTCGATCCCTGGCCTTGCTCAGTGGGTTAAGGATCCGGCGTTGCTGTGAGCTCTGCTGTAGATTCCAGACGCAGCTTGGATCCCGCATTGCTGTGGCTCTGGCTAAGGCTGGCAGCTACAGCTCCTGTTAGACCCCTAGCCTGGGAACCTCCATATGCCACGGGTGTGGCCCTGGAAAAAGGCAAAAAGAAAAAAAAAAAGAAAAGCTTTCTATGTCTGCACCTCACGAATGGAGACTCCACAGTGAGGCAGTTACCCAGTGTGAAACACCATCCCCGAAAACCTGCCATCCATCCATCCATCCGTCCTCCTTCAGAGAGCTCTCGCAGCCCGGGTCTCCTTGGGGCCCCCCTGGGGTTAGGCTGATGCAGCAGCTGGAGGGGTGAACGGGGTCTGGGGCTGGCACAGCAGCCGACCTTGACTCGGATGGGCAGGCCCAGAACAGCCTTGCTCCCAGGGGAAGCCTGGATGATGCCTGAAGCAAAGTTGGCAGGAAGCAGCATCTCCCAGCGACTGCCCCCCCCAAAAAAAAAGTCCAGCAAAGTTTTGTGTGAGAGCACTGGAAAGGAAGATTGGAGCCCCGTGTTCGAGTCCCAGCCCTCCCACTGTGTGATCCGGCTAAATGACCACATGCCCGTGCATGTCCTCAGCTGTAAGGTGATGGTGGTGCCTCCTGCAATGGCAGCCCGTCTGCCTGCCCAGCTGTGGGCCCCAGGCTTCCTCGTACCGGTCATTTGATGTGTAACTTCGAGTGGGTCTCCAGACCTCTCTGTGATCGAGCTGTAAGAAACCAAAGAATGTTTGCTTGTTTGTTCGGCCACACCTGCAGCATGCAGAAGTTCCCAGGCCAAGGATCGAATCCGAGCCACAGCAACAACCTGCGCGGCTGATCCTCAACCTGCTGTGCCACCAGGGAACTTCAAGAATGTTTTTAACTAACTGAAAGCAGATATTAAATGGAAATAGAGAACATTTTTTAACTATCTCAGAGCAGAGGGCTGGTCTGTATGTGTTCCTAAGGTCCCTTCCTGTTCTGTGTTTCCACGATTTAAAAACAAAACAGAACACCAACAAAAACTTGGAACTGGGGAAGGAAGCCAAATACCCAGGGAGGCAGCTTTCTGTACCACTCCCTCAGCGAGTCTGACAAAACTGAGGTTATTCTGCCCCCTGGTGGACACCTCTGCTTGTTATGATTTGACTTCTTTTGTGTTATGATTCCTACTTATCTTCTGTGGAACTCGTAAGAGTTAAGCCATGTTCAGCTATAAGCAGTTTAAGTGGAGTCACACAGTGACCAAAGTGAACTTCCGTAGTCATGGTTTTGAAACTTCGGGTCTAGGACTGGAGTCTTAAGGGTTCCACTTTTTTATTGTTTAGTTTTATTTTTTTGCTTTTTAAGGGCCGCACTTGCGGCATACGGAGGTTCCCAGGTTAGGGGTCTAATCAGCTTCCGGCCTACACCACAGCCACAGCAACGAGGGATCCGAGCTGCATCTGCGACCCACACCACAGCTCAGGCCAACCCACTGAGGGAGACCAGGGATCGAACCTGCAACCTCATGGTTCCTAGTCGGATTCGTTTCCGCTGCGCCACGACGGGAACTCACAGAGTGCCACTTTGGTTAAGGAGTCTGTTTGGCAATGTCCACAAAGAGATTTCACTGGATCAGGAGTAACTGATGGAGTCCAGGCCCCCTGGAGAGTAACTGCTGCACCCGGATGGCCCGTGGACACAAAAAAGGGACCACTGAGCCAAGCGACATGAAGGCTCCTGGCTGGAGGACCTGGCTCCACGCTGCCGGGAGCAGATCTGAGTGTCCCTGCTCCCAGACCCTGGGGGCACTAGGGCGACTCCCAATCACACTGTGGGACTGTGTCCGGGCTGGAGACCGCCGCTTGTGGGGAGATGTCTCCTTCCTGGGTTTCTCCCTGGAGCGCGTGCTCACTCCCTCTCTGCCTTCCCCACTCTGACCAGCCTCTGCTGTGTGCTAATCGAATCCAATAAACAGAGAGATTTTGGAATATGGGCTATATTTCATATATCTCCAGTCCTGTGATTCTTCCCTGGTCTCAGTGCTGGGCCTTGGTTACGGGGCTGCAGTCTATTGGGACAGACAGATCATTTTGATATAGTTAAATACGGGCTATGTTAAAGGTCATTATGTTTGGCTTGGGTGGGGGGGGAGGGGACATGTCAGGAAGACCTTAGCAAGAAAAGGGTGTAGTTGAGTTTGATGACTGACTTTTCGATCTTTAAGGCCTTCTGGACAGGGATTGTGTTTGAAGGCACAGGGCATAGGTTGTGTGTGAAGGCCGGGGGCGTATGTGAGGGATGGATGACAGAACATTCCATATGCTGGGGCCAGGTGTGGGTTGGGGGGGCCATGGGAGATGAAGTTGAGAGCCGGCAGGTGGTCGGGGGTTGGGGTCTTGGGTACTATGCAGAGGGCTTGGATCTGATCCCTGGGTGACTGGGAATCCCTGAGGGGCTTTGAGAGGGGCGCTGACATGGTTGGATGTGAATTTCTGTGAGTTCATTCCGGCTGCTTTGGAGAGAACGGGCTGTAGAATTGTAAGACGAGAGGCTCCTGGAAGGGTTGCCAGATTTAAAAACAAAACAAAGAGAAGAAAAAAACAAAACAAGGATGCCCACTAAAATTGACATTCAGATAGAGAACAATGTTGAGTATAAGTCTATCCCAAATATTGTCTGGAAAATACTAAAAATTGTTCATATATCTGAAATTCAAATTTAACTGGGAAACTCATATTTTATCATCCTAGAGTCATCAAGGAGAGACGATGGGGGCCTGGACTAGGGCGGAGCTCGTAGGGTTGGATAAAAGTGGAACAGTTTCGGGGTGTTCAGGAGATGGAAATGGATGAACTGGGGGATGACGTGGACGAGGAAAAGCGAGAGGGAGGTGTCACACATCACGGCCCGTCTCAGTTTGGGCTGCTTGCTTTGTGTCAGGTCCTCTAATGCACCCCAGGCCAAACACCACACACACCAAGGTCAAGGGTCCTTCCTAAAACCTCCCAGAGAATCCCTGAACCCAGAAGTCAAGACACCCTCCAGACCTTGGTCTGCCCCGGCTCTGGCCCGCCTCAGCCTGGCTCCTTGGCTTCCACACCTGCTTGGTTCTGAATTTTGGTCTTACCCTTTGTTTGGTCCAGCTAATCAGCCACGGCCTGGTGCCCGGAGTCCAGTTAGGGGCCTTTTAGGCCTCTGCGCCTGGCCTCTCGGCCCCACGCTTCGCAACGGCTAGCATGAGGCGCCCAGCCCAGGTCTTCCGGGCTAATTAGGACAGATCTTTCCTGCCAGGAGGAAAATCCCGAACATTCCCACAAGGCCACAGCTTTCCCTAGGGGCTTTCTCCCCGCCAGAATGCTGGGACCCACCAGAGTGCCCGCCTGGGCTCTCGGAGCTTCTTGTGAGTCAACAGTGCCTCCCAGTGGTCGCACAGCACACTGCAGGCTGAGGGGAGCTGGCAGGCTGGTGTTTGGACTGGTTTATTCTTTTTTTTTTTTTTGTCTTTTTGCCTTATCTAGGGCTGCACCCGCGGCATATGGAGGTTCCCAGGCTAGGGGTCCAATTGGAGCTGTAGCCGCCGGCCAACGCCACAGCCACAGCAACGCGGGATCCGAGCCGAGTCTGTGACCTACACCACAGCTCACGGCAACGCCGGATCCTTAACCCACTGAGTGAGGCCAGGGATCGAACCCGCATCCTCATGGTTCCTAGTCAGATTCATTAACCACTGAGCCACGACGGGAACTCCATGTTTGGACTGGTTTAGAAGGGCAGGGCGCAGGGGGCCTGCTGCTGCTGGTGGCCATCCATTACCCGTGCTGTTGGCACCCCTCAGCTCCTTCGAGAAATAAGCAACTTCTCACGTGCCTCATGTGTACATGGGAATAATGATAATACTCTTTTCATAGCCACGTGAGTTAAGAGAGGTACAGCGCTTTGTCGTTGCTGTCAGGCTAAGTACTTCTCAGGGTCTGAGATCGAGTCTCTGCAAGGACTGGAGTTCCCTGGTGGTGCAGCAGGTTAAGCTTCCGGTGTTGTCACCGCTGTGGCGCAGTTTCAATCCCTGGCCCAGGAACTTCCACAGGCCTCGTGTGTGACCAATACAAACAAACGAACAAAAAGGTCTAGACACCGGCTTGGGTCTGAAGCGCCTCCAGCTCTCTCCCTCCCTCCGCCTCCGGCTCTCCTGTCACCTACTTGTAAAGTGAAACAGGAATCACTCCGTCTTTTCCACGGATCGGGTTGGGTTGTCAGGGGAGACCATGGTCACGGTCATTGAGTTGTGCCGCATCCCAGTTATGTTCCAGTAACTAGTGAACAAGAGTTTGCCGACCTCCCCAGCTGAGGGGCTGTGTGCCTGTGACATCAAGGGACACCCCAGACGCTTCACCGTATGGGAACCACTGGCCTGCTCCATCCCGGCTGATCGTCTTTAGGCCCACCGCCTGGCTGGGGCCCACTGTGTGTGAGATGATACGCATTTGGGAGGCCTAAGGTGGCCACCTTCTGTTCAGCCACCGGGTCCAGCTGCTGCTGATTCCTTGCCATTACTGGGTTCCACGAGGCATCACTCATCATTCATGTCTCCAGCCTGGCCATCCTGCCCATGACCTCCTTAGGCAGGAGAAGAATTTCTCAGCCTCTGATGAGGGGCGTTTGCCTTGATTTAGGTGTGAAGTATGAATCCAGCTGTATCTTATTCCAGGTGGCTACTCAGTAGGCCCCACACGGCTTGTCAAAGAGTGAACACTAGACTCAGGGAGTTCCCGTTGTGGCTCAGCGCTAACAAATCCAACAAGTATCCACGAGGATAAGGGTTCAATCCCTGGCCTTGCTCACTCGCTTAAGGACCCAGCATTGCCATGAGCTGTGGTGTAGGTTGCAGACAGACGCAGCTCAGATCTGGAGTTGCTGTGGCTGTGGCATAGACTGGCAGCTGCAGCTCCGATTCGACCCCTAATCTGGGAACTTCCATATGCTGCGGGTGCGGCCTGAAAAATGCAATATATATATATATATATATATATATATATATATATATATATATAATAAAACAAAACACCCCACTAGATTCGCGTTCAAGACAGAGAAATGCTCATCCCGGAGAGAAGCACCTACTGACTTTGAGGGAACAGCCAACTCACAGCTTCCATGTTGCTCATCTGAGCATGTGCTCATTGAGTGGTGGTGGGGTGAGGGAGTGAAATCGCCGCATGAAATAGTGTTTTTTTTTTTTCCTTTTTTGGCTACCCTACAGTATATGGGGTTTCGTGGCTAGGGACCTCGACTGCTACAGTGCCACTGTACCAGGCCAGGGATTGAACCTGTGACCCAACGCTCCAGAGATGCCACTGATCCTGTTGCCCCACAGCAGGAACTCCACGAAATAGCTATCTTTATCTCTCTTTCTGTTTTGAGCACTTGTATGTGAATTCCTTCGAGTAAAATGCCATGTGATGGATACTTACCATTCCGGGCCAGCCTCCACTTTGAGGGCTCTCTTTTAAGGGGCCCCAGTCTCCCGTGGTGGGGGTCTCAGCCCACCACAGTCTAGAGCAGGCGTCAGCAAACCTTTTCTGTAAAGGCAGATAGATAGTGCCTATTTTAGAATTTGCGGGCCGTGTGGTCTCTGTCCCAGCCACTCAACAGTGATTTTGCCCCCTCAAAGCAGCCATAGACCACATGTAAAGCCATGAGCAAGGCTGTGTTGCAATAAAACTTTATTTCCACAAAGAGACGACGGGCCGGATTTGGCCCCCTGGGCTACACTTTGCCAACCCCTGAGCGCAAGTGTGACATAATTCTATACGGCTTCTCCAGAGCGAAATTACGCATGGGTCACACATGAGCACACCCTGTGGAACACAGGGTCACTGAGAGTCTTTGTGGACATCTTCAGTGGGCTCGTTTGGCCGGGTAGGTGGGCAGGGCATCTGGCTAGGGTCCCTCAACAGCGTGTCCTGTGTCCATCCTCACAGAGCGGGTGATCCTGACACCCTGTGTCTCCTAGGCTGCGGCTGGGTTAAATTGAAATCTCTACCAGGCAATCCCACTGCGCATTGGTACCTGCCTCCTGACTGTGCCAAACCGTTTGTGTCAGCTCACTGGCCGATGCTGAGCACACCGCCAGCCAACCCTGGGCCGCCCCTTGCCCTTCCTGTCTGGACTGGTGCTGCCGTTCGTGGAAGACACAGGAAGAGGAGGTTTATGGGGTACAATGAGTTCGGTTTGGGGTATGGTGATTTTTAAGACGAGGCTGGGGGCCATCGTAGCGCAAGTATCCAGAGGCTGGTTTACTACCACATTCACATACATGAAGTTAACTCTGCTCATGACGCCAAAGAAAAAGAGAAAATGGCAACAAAAAGTATTCTAGTGATTCCATGTGCCTTTTGGCCGAGTGAGCCCTGTGCTCTGGAACGCATGTGGGTCTGCTGCTTCTTCACCGGGTCTCGGTTCTTCCATGCCTGTCATGCTAGGACCACATCCATGGTCTGAGTATGGGCCGTGTATTTAAAAGATGCCATCGTACATGGTGCGTGCATGCATGCGTGTGTGTGTGTGTGTGTGTGTGTGTGTGTGTCTGTATACGTGCGCATGAGCACGCCGTATTCCTGGGAACATTCTTTCACATTTGGGGTATTTAAGGGTTTTTCTGAGTATATGCAACTTTTGCCTAAAGAACCCGACTTTAGAAAGTAGACCCAGATGGGATGTGACACCACTGTAAACAGAAGTAGAAGGTAAAAAATTTTTTTAAAATTAAGAAAATTTTGAAAAAAAAAAAAAGGAAGTAGAAGGTGGCTGCAGAGAGCATTTCAGGACTCACTGGCACGTAAGTGGCAGGCGGAGGAGTGGGGCTGGGGGCAAATACGGAGTAAGCAGAGAAGGGGCCAAGCACCTAGGATGTGTTGTCATTAGCTTCGGCGGGAGGGCCCGGGGGACTCCGAGCCTGCGAGGGAGCCCGAGACAGAGTGCTGGGTGAGGTGCGAAGAGAAGGGGACTTTGGGTTCTAGCAGCCTGGTGGAGGGGAGTGTTCCAGAAGAAGCGGTGGAATGCTGCCGAGAGGTGAGAAGGCGAGGGCTGAAAAACAGTCTTTGGTTTTGGCAACACGGAGGTTGCTGGTGACCTTGGTGACAGCGGTGTCAGAGGGACAGGCCAGAAAGCGTGGAGGGATGAGAGGAGGTGAGACGGAGGGCACAGAGGCTGAAGAGGACCCTTCTCAAAAGCGTGGCCGGGACGGGGGTCGGGGGTGCGGATGGACCGGCAGAGCAGCGGGCTTCCCATCCTGCAGCCGTGACTCCGGATGAGCTGGCGCCCCGGGATGAGCTGAGGAATCCCGTCCGTTTCTGCCATCATCTCATTGGCCCCGAGAGACTTGCCAGAAAGAGCCTAGGTTGCTAGGGCTGCCGTAACCAAGTACCACAGTCTGGGCAGTTTAAACAACAGAAACTTCTTGTCTCCCTGTTCGGGAGGCTAGAGGTCTGAGAGCAAGGCTGTGAGGGGGCATATGTGCCAGGCTGTCCCCTAGCTTCCGGACGTCTGCCGGCATTCCGTGGCTTATGGATGCATCACTCGGATCTGCACCTTGACTTTCACATGGCGTTCTCCCTGCGTGTTTGTCTCTGTGTCCAAATTTCTTCTTCGTAATTTCCCTTGTTTTTTTTTTTTTTGGCCCACGGCATGTGGAAGTTCCCTATCCAGGAACTGAACCTACGCCCCAGCAGCAACTTGAGCTGCTGCAGTGACAACGCCTCATCCTTAACCCGCTGCTCCATAAAGGAACTTTTTCAGAAGGACATCAGTTCAATGGGATTGAGGTTCACCCTACCCCGATATGATCACATCTTAGCTAATTATACCTGCAATGACCCTATTTCCAAGTAAAGTTCCATTCACAGGTACTTGGGGTCAGGACTCTAAGATACAAATTTGGAGGCGGGGGTGGGGGTGGAGGCGACGCAGTTCAGCAGATAACTAGCCTTTTGGTCTCCTTCTTTCCACTTCCTGTCCCGTCGTCTCTTTCCAGAGACCATTCATTTCTTCCCGTTCACATCTGTTCCTCCTTCTCCGCCAGCTGCCTTGTCATCTCCATCCCTCCTTCCCAGAAAAGATCTGACTCCTCGGCCCACCCTCAATGACAATTTCTGCAACCTACACCACAGCTCACGGTGACGCCGGATCCTTAACCCACTGAGCAACGCCAGGGATTGAACCCACAACCTCATGGTTCCTAGTCAGATTCGTTTCCACTGCACCACAAGGGGAACTTCTGACAATTTCTAAATAAGGCAGAAGAGGGATAGTGAAGGAGGCAAGAGAGGAAAATACTCCTTAATTCCACCAGGTTTTCAGCAAAAGTTAGGGCTTTAGATGATTACAATCCAGTCTTGGAAAAAAAAAGTCTTTGTTGATTTTTCAGGCCATAACGTACTGGATTATAAGAAGAGTCAATCAAATGCTTCAAAATAGGAAGAAATGATCAGGAAACCAGAACAGTCACGCAGCTTTAAATACCGGTTTTAAAACTGGGCACGGTCATTCTCTGCCATCTACTGGCCACAGCTACAAGCGGTAAATGATCCTCGCTCTTCCGAGCCAGGGCCATCATTAGAGGCGGAGGAGCAGCCCAGGACTGGCGAATGGCCCTTGCAAGGGTCTTTGTGCGTGGATGGGGCCTCGAGCAGCATGTCCCGTGGAGCCCGAGGCTGCCTGGTGGCCTTCTGGTCCGAAGTGTCAGAAGCTGGAGGGGAGAAGGCTGCCAATGTGAAGGACAGAGCAGGCCTGCGATGTGGGGGAGCTGGGAGCAGTGGGCCCGGCTCCGTGCCCGCAGGCCACCTCCAGCCTCCTACGTGCCTACGAGCAGGACACTGTGTCCATTCATCCAACGCACAGACGTTTCTTTCTTTCATGAAATAATGTTTTCTTTAATCTTTTTCTGATATGAAAAGTAATGCACACTCGTTGTAAAACATTTGGAAAACCAAACAGATATAAAAGGGAAAACAAATCATTTAGGTTGGCACCAGAGGGTGGCTTAAGGGGGCCTTACCGTCATCTCCATCGGCACCCCCAAAGTCACTCTAAATACACATGCAATTTAAGGACAAATTCTGCTTGCTGTGCAAAGCAGCTTGTACCTTCAAGAGAAAGCTCCTACCCTCCCTTGGAAAGGTTTCTAAAGCTTCCTTTATAGACTTTCTGGAGCGCCCGCTGACCACAGTGCCACCACCTAGGGGTGACGGCTGTCTGCCATTTTTGTGAATGTGTGCTATCTTTTTTGAATTTATTTTTTCCTGAGGAGTTCCCATCATGGCTCAGGGGAAACGAATCTGACTAGCATCTATGAGGACGTAGGTTCGATCCCTGGCCTCACTCGGTGGGTTAAGGATCCGGCGTTTGCCGTGAGCTCTGGCATAGGCCAGCGGCTACAGCTCCAATTTGACCCCTAGCCTGGGAACCTCCACATGCTGTGGGTGCAGTCCTAAAAATAAATAAATAAAAGATGAAAAATTTATTTTTATTGAGATATAATTTACATATAACTACATTAGTTTCAGGTGTACAACATCATGATTCGACATTTGTATGTGCTGTGAGGTGATTGCCACAATAAGCTTAGTTCACATCCACTGCTGCACAGAGTTCCCTTTTTCTGTGTGATGAGAACTTTGAAGACCTATTCTCTTAGCAACTTTCCAATATACAATACAGCATTGTCAGCTCTAGCTGTCATGCTGTACGTGTCGTTATGTCTTATCTCTATGTCTGATTTTTTAAAATTTAGGACAGTCTCTACACACCTACTTATATCTTGTTTTCCACTTGATGTTACATCTTGGCATTTTTCCGTGTCACCATTCCTCAGCAAAATTCTTTGTAAAGGCTGCATAATGTTTCAGCCATAAAAATCTGCAACGTGTTGATCCACCTTTCGGTTTGGAAGGCTATGTAGATTGTTTCCAGTTTTTCTTTTTTCTTTTTTTTTGTCTTTTTGCCTTATCTGGGGCCGCACCTGCGGCATATGGAGGTTCCCAGGCTAGGGGTCTAACAGGAGCTGTAGCCGCCGGCCTTCGCCACAGCCACAGCAACGCGGGACCCGAGCCACATCTGCAGCCTATACCACAGCTCACGGCAACGCCGGATCCTTAACCCACTGAACAAGCCAGGGATCGAACCCGCAACCTCATGGTTCCTAGTTGGATTCGTTAACCCCTGAGCCACGATGGGAACTCCTATTTCCAGTTTTTCGCCCTAATGAGTGCTGTTGAAGGGACCCTCCGTGGACGTAGGCCTTTGTGCTCCTCTGGGGTCATTTCCTAGAAGCCGAATTACTATACAGTGCTTCTAGGCTCCCAAGACACATTGCCACTTGCCTCTAGCAAGGTGACACTCACTTACCCTTTGACAAGCAGCAGACTGCATATTTTCCCTCGCCTTTGCCAAATCCCGAGTTATAAATGACACACACACTGCTGGGTGCCAGGCGCTAGGCTACGTGCCGGAGACACCATTGTAAGGGCATTTTAAAAAGAACGTGGTCTCCGCCTCCGCAGTGTTCCTGACTTGCTGGGAGACAGCGACCTTGATCAAGTAATGAATGTGTAATTACCAACTGCAATGATGCTGGTGGGGGGGGGTGGCGTGAGGAGGGCGTAGCACAGGAGGAGTTGGCTCTGTGGTGAGGGGGGCAGAGAGCAGTCAAGGACACAAGTTCCCACGTGGCTGAAGCCAAGAGAATGGGGGTGGCAGGCTGTGGGAGGAGGCCGGAGTCGGTGACGCTTCAACCCGCTGGGCCTTTGTAGGTCCCAGGAAGCATTCTGGAGAGTCACTGGTTGGTCTTAAAGAGAGGGGTGGTGTGGCCAAATCTGTCTTTTGAGAACCACTTTTTTTTTTTAACTGAAATTTTAAAAGTCATGGTAAAAAAAAAAACAAAACCCTAACATAATATTTGCCGCTATTGGTTCATTTTTAAGCGTACGGTCCAGCAGCGTGCGGCAGGTCCCCCAGATGTTTTCATCTTGCAAAACTGAAACTCTGTCTCCAGTAAACAACTTGCCGTTTCTTCTTCCCCAGAGACCCTGGCCACCACCAGTCTCTTTTCCATGTCTATTCATCTGACTACTCTACGTGCCTCGTGTAAGTGTAATTATACAGCGTTTGTCTTTTTGTGACTGGCTCCCTTCACTTGCTGTAGTGTCCTCAGGGCTTATTCACACAGTAGTATGTATCAGAATTTCCTTCCGTTTAAGGTTGCATCTTCCACGGCATGCATATACCACATTTTCTTTCTCCATTCATCTGTCAGTGCATACTTGGGTTGCAAGTCTGTGTTTTGGCTCTTGTGGATAATAGCTATGCAGATATCAGTTTAAAATCCCTATTTTTGATTCTTCTGGGTCTATACCCAGAAGTGGGATTGCTGGTTTGCCTGGTAGCTCTGTTTTTAAATTTTTGAGGAACTTAGAGAATGCGTTTTTAGGAAGCAAATTCAGCAAGGCTGATTCTGTTGCCTACAAAACGATAGAAAATAGTACCGGATGGCTGCTAAATGCTATTATCTTCTTGGACTACATTAAGAAAATTTACTAAGTACACACACGCGAGCTCCTCCAAAGTTAATAGAGCTCACTATGAATAATTAAATGTCTACACATTTCAGGAACATCTATTGTATACAGACTCAAGTCTTTAAGTGTTTTGAGGGACATTTGTTAATCAAATCTTCTTGAGCACTTGCTCTCTGTGAGGCCTCGTGGGGAAACCCAAAATAGGCCTCGTTTGGTTTGGGGGGAACCCTCACTCTAATGAAGCTGCTAGTGGCAACAACACCCTTTAGTGTGGGTGTGTTAAGATAGTCGTACAGCAGTTCCCGTCGTGGCGCAGCGGTTAACAAATCGGACCAAGAACCACGAGGTTGCGGGTTCGATCCCTGGCCTTGCTCAGGGGTTAAGGATCCGGCGTTGCCGTGGCCTGTGGTGTAGGTTGCAGACGCGGCTTGGATCCCGCGTTGCTGTGGTTGTGGCGTTGGCCGGCGGCTACAGCTCCGATTCAACCCCTCGCCTGGGAAACTAAAAAAAAAGAAAGAAAGAAAGAAAAGAGAAGATAGTGGTACAAGGGGAAGGTTCTAAGGGCTCAGGGGAGGCAGGAGTCATGGTGAAATGCCTCCAGGAGGTGACATTTGGGTTTGATAGGGTTTGGGCAGGTGGAGTGGTGGCAGCTGGAGGGTTCCGGGTGGCTGGCAGAGACCGAGCCAAAGAGGCAGACGTGTGGGAGTTTAGGGAAGGGGAGGAGGGCATGAGAAGGTCAGGACCGGGAGACTGCAGGAGCGGCGGCGGGTGGAAGAGACCGAGGACTGGGGCGGCTGTGGTGTGGGGGAGGGGCGCTGGCAAGAGGAGTCCGGCAGCGAAGCGTGCACGATGGACTGAAAGCGAGAGGTGCTGGCAGCTGAGAAATTAGTTACAAGGGATTAGGAGGGCTACCCCAGGCCTGAGGCAGTGAGGGTTTGAGTTTGGTGGTGGGGCACCGGCCGTAGGCAGTGGAAAGGAGAGGCCAGATGGAGGAGACTACAAACGACCCGACTGTGGCCTCTTTTCTGTGGATGTCCCATCACAGCTTTTCTCCCTTCCCCTCCCCTCACTCCCTTCTTCCCTTTCTCCCTCCCTCCTTCTTTTAAAAAGACTTTACATATGTCTTAAGACAACCAGTCTTACTCATTTGGTTTCCTTCCGAACCTTGCACAGTGGCCTACACTTAGCAGGTGCTTGATTAATATTTGTTGGATTGCCACCGGTGACTGACTACAAGTGGGGCAGATGCCAAAAATAACCAAGGGTTCAAGCTGATGGGACAGAGGAGAATGCTGGGAGAAGCTGCTCAGGGTCAGAGTCAGGTTGAATTTGAGCTCCTGGCAGGTTACCCAGCTGATCTGAAATCTTGGCTTACATCTAGAAGGGAGAGGGATTTTTTTTTTTTTTTTGTCTTTTTGCCTTATCTAGAGCCGCACCCGAGGTATATGGAGGTTCCCAGGCTAGGGGTCTAACAGGGGCTGTAGCCGCCGGCCTTCACCACAGCCATAGTAACGTGGGATCCGAGCCGCGTCTGCGACCTACACCACAGCTCACGGCAACGCCAGATCCTTAACCCACTGAGCAAGGCCAGGGATCAAACCCGCAACCTCATGGTTCCCAGTCGGATTCGATAACCACTGAGCCACGACAGGAACTCCAAGGGAGGGAGATTTTTAAGGAACATGTTGCCCCTCACCCCACTCCAGCTAGGGAGATAGTGGCTGTGCTTAAGAGCACAAATTTTGGTCTGGGGTCATATTCTGGTCTGCCACTCGCTGAGTACCAGGTTAGCTGGTCTCTCTGAGCCTCAGTTTTATTCACCTGTGAAAGAGGAGTAGAGTGGTCCTCTACAAGGTGACTGTCAAGGTTAAAGGTGAGGGTGGGAGGAGGCTGGGTGGAAGAGCTGGCTTCGGCAGGAAGGACCATATATTTCCCAGACAGGCGAGAAGGGGGAGGGAAGAGGGCCGCTCAGCAGACCGCTTTGACATTTTCACAAAGGAAAGGGTGCAGTCACCTGCTGAGTGCTGAAGGCAGCGGAAGAGGGGTCTGGGTTTGGAGGCTAGCGGAGGGTTTGGGAATAATTATACTAGCTGCCATTTATTTAGCACTTAGGCACGGGTCCAAGCCCTCTAAATGTCTTAGCGGATTTCGTTCCATGATAATCCTATGAGGAAAGGCACTATTCTTACTTCCATTTTAACATGTAGAAACTGAGGTCCGGAGAGGTCAATTAACTTTTTCCCAAGGTCAGACATCTAGCATGTGGCAGAGCTGGAATTTGAACCCAGGCAGTCTGGCCGTTGGAGCCTGTGTGAAGAACCACTACAATCTCCTGCCTCCACTGTCCCTGAGGAGAGGGTCCATGAAGGGCCATGAAGAGACAAAGAGGAGGATTGTGGAATGGATGGTACCTGGCAGGCCTAGGGCAGCCAGCGAGCCGGCATGCTCATTCCAGGAACTCAGGAATGAGAGCAAGAGAATGAATGGGACGGAGTGGGAGTGACTCTGGGTTAGGCATGGCAAGGATGGAGGCTGAGGTATTCGGAAGTGCGTGAGGGAGGGGGTTTCTGGGCAGAGAAAACAGCACGTGCAAAGGCCCCGAGGTGGCAAAGAGCTTAGTTCATTGGGAGCAGTGAAAGGACACGGTCAGAGTATAGGCGAGGGTTGGGGAGGTAGGCATTCAAGCAGTCCAAAGTGAGGCTAGGCATTGGTCTTTTTTATTTTTTATTTTTATTTTTTTGTCTTTTTGCTTTTATCTAGGGCTGCACCCGCGGCATATGGAAGCTCCCAGGCTAGGGGTCTAACAGGAGCTGTAGCCGCCGGCCTACGCCACAGCCACAGCAACGCAGGATCCGAGCCTTGTCTGCAACCTCCACCACAGCTCACGGCAACGCCGGATCCTGAACCCACTGAGCAAGGCCAGGGATCGAACCCACAACCTCATGGTTCCTAGTCAGATTCGTTAACCACTGCGCCATGAAGGGAACTCCGGCATTGGTCTTTTTTAAAGCACCCCAGGTTATGCAGCCGGAGTTGAGAACCACTGATTTAGACTAGTCTCCCGGTGATGCTGGTTTGGGGGGCACACTTTGAGAAACACTGCTCTAGATGATGCTAATGAGTAGCCAAGGCTGAGAATTACTCATCTGAACTGAAGATGGGGACAATGAGTAGCACAGAGCCATGACTTCAAAGCGTGACCGAGGGAGAGGCAAGCCCCTCATCGCCTCCCAGGGAACCCGGGCACGGGAAATAGCTTGCACGGGACAGAGGCGAGGGAGAAGGCAGTATTGGTTGGGAAAAAAATCAACCCGGCTGAGGAGCAGCAAAGGTGGAAACCAAAGGGGGATTTACCCAGAAGGCAAGCAGAGGAGGAAGGGCCAGGAACTGGGCACTGAGGGTGGGGCACAGAGGTGTAAGAAAGAGAAAAGGACGCCGGCGGGGGGTGGGGGCAGAGCGGCAGGTGGGGATCCCTTTGCGGAGGCTCACAGCAGCCAGATGTCACATGCCGCTGATGGCAGCTCATTAGTCAGCCTTTGCTTTACACTTCACCCCCACTCCCAAACAGATCTGAGGCGAAAGTCTGAAATACACAAGTATGGGAGGTGACTCAGTGGCGTGCCTGCGGTGGCCCAAGGGCGGGCAGCGGAGCAGGCTTTACCTGGCTGACAAGGTCGTCAACGCAAGTGAGAGCCGTAAGTTCTTCAGCAGTGCGGCCACGGTCAGGGTCACAGTATATGGTGCAGAGCTGGGGGCAGCGGCACAGGGTGACTGACATCTATATAGCACCCACTACGGGCCAGGTACCAGGCTGGCCACTTCATTTCTTTCTCATTTAATAACGCAGGGCCTGGGGGACCACGGGGAAGTTTGGATTTTCTTCTTAAATGCACTGGGAAGTCACCGAAGGGTTTTTAAGAAGGAAGTGACGAGGCTGACGTGGTGAAGTCCTGTAAGGTCAGCACTGTGCCCACTTCATTTTATAGGCCGGGCAACTAGAGGTCAGCTGGTCCAGGACCACACACGAGGAGGCGGGGGCAGAACCCAGCCTGAAAGCCAGGCCCCTCTGAGATAAAGCAACTGTGGCAAAATGCTAACAGTTGGTGAGCACAGGTTGGGGTGCATGTAGGGTCTTCACTGTGTCCTTCTCTCAACTTTTCTATTATGTTTGAAAAATTTTGTAATAAAATGTTGGGGGCAAGGACTAAGTCCGACTCCACAGCTTAAGCTCTTTTTTTCCTACTGTGCCATGCCATGTCACTAACCTATGTGACAGTAAGTCACTCGCTGTCCCCTCTGAGACAGATTTTGCCCATTGGAACAACGTGGTCGCATTGGATCCCCTCCAGAGTTCTCTGACACTTGGTGACCAACTCGCCGGGGTGGTGTGTGGCTTTAGGTCACCAGGCCACACCAAGAGCCAGGTCTGCAACCTGCCCGGTGCTAAGGAAGGCCCTCGCAGGCCTCCTGCAGGAAGGCAGTCACGGAGGCTGCCTGCCACGCTGCCTGTGGCTGCGTGCAAACTGCTGGCTGTCGGCCTCCGTCCACTGGGGGAACTCACTTGCAAAAAGAAACACCTTCGTCTGCCAAGGCTTCGGGTGGGGCTAGAAAAACTGCTCGGGACAACACTGAATCAGCACATGCATCAGGGTCAAGTTCACAGCCAGAGGAGACTGGAAGAGCGCCTTGGTTGAGAAGAAACCTTCAGCCGAGGCCTCTTCGGTCTCAAAGAGAAGGGAATCCAGAACGCCTCATACTAGAGGTCGGCGGGGGCTAAAGGCAAGCTGCTCAAATGGGGGTTTCCTCTTAAAGTATTAGCATTCAGATTAGAGCCCCCCAAAAGTACTAAATTTATGAACTTGGCCACCCCAAGGTAATACAAGTTCGAAACTGATTTTTCAAAAGTTTGCAGAAGGAATTATGTGGAAAGAGGCTTTGGGAAGGCATGTCTGAACTACCGAGGCTACGACTGAGTTTGTCAGATTTGCGGGGCTGGAGCAATCATGGTTCTGACCCCGTGTGACATTTATGTGCAGTAGGAATCAACATCTTTTCTCCTGGCAGTGTTATTTTGTTGCCTGAGCCCCCAGGGTTAAACTAGGATCCTTGGCTGGCCTCTGAAAGCAGTGTGACTTCTTTATTAGCCTCTGAAAATACGCGTCTTCTTCTCCCCTCCAAGGGCAAGTACATGAGAATTCTTATGATAGTTCCCTGTTGAGGCAGGAAATGACAGGACAGGCGCAGTGGTGGGGACTGAGGCGGACAAGTGGGACCCAATGACACAAGCCTCCTTCCTCAGCTCTTCCTAAGACCACACTTTGATTTTTCACACAACATATATTTATTCAGAAAAAAATCTGCAATAAATTATAATAAAAAAGATGACATGAAATACAGGATCCCACTAGCAGCTTTGCTTAGTGACCAAGACATTTGGGGGGAAATATAACAAACAATTACAGAATAAGAATCAGGAAACAGTGAATCAGGAAAGGCGACATCACCACGTGGGGCTGAACCATTTCTTCCCTAAAACAGCAGATGCAGAGTCCTTCCCTACCAGCCGGCTCTGAAGTCCCTGCTTCAGCAGAGGGAGGAAATAGTCCACTGGAGGTACCTGGGACTTCGAGGGCGGGGTGCTGCGGTAGGCACGGCAGGAAAGCACATCTCTTCTGTCTGCTCTGTTTCTTGTCCTGCCTCCCTGGAGATTGTCTATAACCCTCAACCCTGTGTACATCTCAGAGCCGGAGCTGGAAAGACGGTCGAGGCAGCGAAGCAACGGAGTGCACGGGCCTAGTGCAGAGCGCGCTGGATGCTGCACGCGGCCTCCGCCAAGCACCCAAAGGCCTTGGGCGGCAACAGATGGGAAAACGTGCCCAGGACATGCGTTTCGTTGTGTTATGACCTTGCCCCAGCTCCTGTCATCTGGCTCTCCTGTGACCCCGTTCCGGCCTCGCAGAGATGACAGCCGTGCTCTGCTCAGCCCGCTGTTAACTAAGCGTGACACCCAGCCCTCACCTGTCAGATCTGCAGCTCTTTGGCACCAATACCTTGTCTCCTACTTCTGTAATTCCCAACCAGGAAAGGACTTAACCAGAGCATCGCAGGATACCTATCTTTTCTTCCCCCAAAGAACTTAGCGCATAAGAGACGGGGCACTGGGGAAGCACTCCGTGGCGGTGTTGCCTCGGCTCTCTCCTTCGATGCTCTGAAGTCAGGAGTCAAAACCCAACACCTCACACAGAGCCTGCGCGTGAGGCTCCCTGGATTTCATGTGAACATGCGAGAATGCGTCAACTCAGGGGGATTTTAAGGAAAGCAAACCAGGAGGAAGCCAGCTGCATCAGGCAGTTTTGCAGTTGGTGGCTGGTGGCTGCTTTGCCAACCAACACAGAGTAATTTTTTTAGAGGGGGCTGCTTCAGAGGAGCTTGAGCAAACAACAAGCTCAGAGGGTTGTCTCGGGTGGGAGAGAAGGTGCCTGGTTTGTCTCTTTACACAGCACTGAGAAGGTGCCTGGGAGCCAAGGGGGGCTGGCCCGAGCGCCCAGAGTCAGTTGTGATTTGGGGAGGGGGGCGGTGTGTGTGCGTGACATCTGGTACTTCAGGAGACCAGTCAGGGGCTTCTAAGGGTTATGCTCAGTACCCTTGCCGGGGGAAGAGGAGTTTCCCACGGGAGGCGCAGACTACCTCTTTGACTGTGGGACGAGTACTGCTCGGGGGTGGAGTTGGCAGTGGGGCATGGCTCCCACAGGCACCCAGGATTGGTTCTGGCGTAAAATGTAAGAACAGAAGGGGCTGGCAGGAAGCAGGACCTGTGGCACATGAACGTCCTCACTCTTGAAAGACTCCAAGTGCCTCTGCTCTTGGTGGGATTCTCTCACGTTGGTGCGATGTCATCTCTAGTAATCCCCAGTGTTCTGTTACTAAGCGTGGTCTGAGACAACAGAGGGCGGTTCCGCCCACTGCCAAGCCACATAAGGCCAGTGTCATAGAAACGGGCAGATGCCACCGTAGCAGAAATGAACAGAGGCATGTGACAAACTCATGGAGGCGCTTAACTCACTGCTGGGGACACCCAGGGACTCGCCAGCCTCACTCAGACCTGCTTCGATGTGACGGTATTAGTGGAGCACAGCGCACCGCGGCGACGCGGAGGCGGCCAGGGCCAAAGCGCTTTAGACGAAGGGGCTACAGACAAGTCTGAGCTGCGGCAAGCAGTGGCGGCCAGCCTAGATGGGAACGTCTCAGAATCTAGGCCTAGAGTGCCACGGACAGTCGTGCCAGCTGGGCAGGAGGGCAGCAAACACATCCCCGGGCAAGAGTGTGAATACAGATCTCTTTGCCTTATAAAGAGAGAACACAAGAACACCAAAATATGGTAACTTTGGCTTGGCAATATAAGTCTAAAAGGGTCTTGCTGTGCAGGACACGGCAGGGGAGCGATTAGGAAACTCTCTTCCTTTTGCACTAGAAACAGAACTCTTTCACGCCAACAGCCTCGCAAGTTTTTCTGCAGCAGACCCTTCCTGTGGCATGACTTTTCAAAGCATTCTGAAATACTTGGTGCCCAAGATCTTCCGCCTCTAGAATCTCGGAGAGTAGTAAGAGGAGAAGGCGTATTAGTCTTCATCGCTTCCCAGCAGAAAACCCAGGAGGAACTGGGTAGCACGCTGGCGGTCACTTGGAGTCTGTCTTGCCATAAGGTTGGGGGGAGGCCTTAGGAGGAGGCTAGTGAAGAGAGTAGCTAGAAGGCGGGAGAAAGAAAAGGGGGAAACCCTTGGTCACACACAGCCCAGGCCTAGCCTGGGGGGGGGGTGGCAGGGGATGAAGGCAGCGGGGAGGGACACGCCCTCAGGCTGTCCTGACCGACGCCCCCGTGTGGCTGTTCTTACGAAGTACTCTTACCTATCATGTTGGCGCTGACGTTGTTGTATTCCGAGAATTTTAAGAGTTCTCGAAGGAATGCCATCAAATAACGAAAAACATTTCTATGGCATGCCGGAAGCTGGGAAATCACCTGTTTTTGTAAAAAAGGCGTGGGCAGTGAGGAGGAGAGATGGAGGCGGGGAGTAAGGAGAACTCATAGCGGCCAGTAGTCTATGCTCCGGTCCGCACAGGACTCCATTCGTCTGTCACAATCGTCCTGTGTTTACTCGTGACCAAGACGGTACCTATTAAATGATAACTTCCGAGGCAGAAGGGTCGTACCGTTTGGCCCCTGTCCACGTGGTTATCACAGCTCCGCCCACACACCTTGCTTCAAAAGCAGGTTGGTGTTACTGTGGTCTTTTCCCGTCTCCCCAGGCAGGTAGCTGTGGCACGTGCCAAGCTGCAATGTGACCCGCTAGCACGGACGGGAGCGCCTCCCAATACTCGCTAGTCTGATTCAGAGGTATTCTCAGCTACCGTACAGCAAAATCATTTCAAGGTTAAAGACAAAAACCAAGAAGAAAGGCTCATCACAAGTGTCACCCACCCTTCCTGGTCACGGCAGCCAGAATCCCATATGCGATCAGTTTCGCCAGTCTTACCCCAGAGCAGAGCGTTCACCCTACTCAATAGGCCAAGTGGAAAAGGGTGGCAAATATAACAGGAAACAACACAACCTAAGATTTAAGGGTCCCAGCTCTCAACGCTGGTGTCCTGCCATGAACAACGGATCCGGACCCACCCGACCGCAGAGCCGGCTGCCCACCTGGTTTTGTAAAAACAGTGATTTGTCTATAGGGAAACGTCCGTCAAACACATGCTCAGAGCAAGAAAACTCACCTGTCGGCAGATCCGGGGGTCCTGAGCAGAGTCCAGGCATCGCTGATACAGCTCGTAGCAGATGACAGGCTCTGGCAGGGCTTCCAGGAAAATGAGCAGTGCCTCAGCCACCGAGTGGTTACTGCCAGCTGGATTGCCTTATGTCAAGGGAAACAGGCTCCGGGGAAAAGGCCACACTGAGTCCCTATTTGCTCCATTCCTCCAGCTCCCTCAGGGATGGTTTCCTTCCTCTTATTCAGGGCACCCTGATCCTAACTGGGGTTTGATATTTTATTGATCTAGGTAAGCTGCAGCTGAGTTGCTAAAGAATTGACCAAAGAGTCTTGGGGCGCACGGGGGAAGGGGGTTGGTCCAACTGGAAAGTCAAGGAAATGTGGCCTCCAGAATGACAGTTCACACTGCAAACTAGTCACCAATGTTTCCCGGCCTGCTCTCTGTCCCAGAGACATGTGGTGGAAGGAGTGATCACTGGCCTAAAGCCGCACAGTACCGTGCTGTGGCTCCTATGTCCCATGCTTATCAAGTCATTGTTGGAGTTCCCATTGTGGCTCGGCAGTAACGAACCTGACTAGCATCCATGAGGACCTGAGTTCAATCCCTGGCCTCACTCAGTGGGTTAACGATCCAGAGTTGCCATGAGCTGTGGTGTAGGTCACAGATGCAGCTCGGATCTGCCGTTGCTGTGGCTGTGGTGTAGGCCAGCAGCTGTAGCTCCGATTCAACCCCTAGCCAGGCAACCTCCATACGCCGGAAGCCTGGCCTTAAAAAGAAAAAAAGAAAAAAACAACAGACGCCGTTATCTAGTCCTGGATTGCTTTTGGTAAGAGTCTGATACAGAGAGGTCAAAGTTCCTGATAGGAATTGAGAACTGTATCGTCATCTATTACCTTATAATAAGAGTTACAACAAAAATAAAGATGGAAACCTAAAGATCAAACCCCGGTGGGAAGAGGACTTGGGGCAAGCATTCAGCTCCCTAGGCCTCTGTCAAAAAGGATACGGACTGTCTTGGGAATGCTGGTGTCCAGACAGTCAATGATCTGCTGTAGCTCCTCCTGCATGCCAGGGGTCTGGAACAGGTCCTCCTACCAAACAGGGCACAATCAGCAGAACAAGTCAAGAAAACCAGGTTCTGGCGATCACCCAGGGATCAGGAGAGCAGCAGAAGCCAAGGGAAGGGTGCCGTGCATATTCCGGGTCAGGAACGACGGTGTGACAACGGCACCTGTCCCTTTATCATCTCTGCAATCTGTGTGAAATTTTAGTTCAAACTAGAAGAGTATCTTCAAAAGCTTGAGCCTCTGCCTGATATGAGAAGAGACTAGAGGGCTGGATGGGGAGACCAGGTGGTCCCACTTGTCGCCTCCTGAGGCGCAGAGGGCAGAGCCCAAACAGCAGAAGCACACTGCGACCCCGAGATACAGAATGCGAGGCTAGGAGCAAACAGCATGTCCACATCAACCCTCGCTCTCAAGTTCTATTACTTCCCAGTAGGTGAGACATTACCCTTCAGTTCAGTCCCAAGAAAGTTTTCTCTTTTGGGAAAATGGGCTGGGTTGGCAAGTATTTTGGATAAAATTGCAAAGTCAGGACTAGATTAAGGAGGTGGGCTTGGAGTTTGCTTTGGACTTTGAAATCTGCAATGCCTAATGCAGCAGCTAAAGCGGGCGTTTCAGACTCAGGTGCTCAGCAGGCCAGGGCACGCGCGTACAGCCAGGAGACAGGTGTGCTCTGTTTGGCCCTGGCTCTGCCACTACGCTTAGGCCGTGTCTTAGGTAAAAATTACACAGCCTGTGCACTTCGGCTCTCCCATCTGTAAACAGGGACACTTGCATCTGCCCAGGCAATGTGATGGGACAGTGCTGCTCCGTGGAGGCGGCTTGGGAAAGTCACAAGGATTATATATACTGACGCGAGTTACTCTCATTTCCCACTGGACTCACACACCTTCCGAAGTGGCAGGGCAGGCCCACTCTCACTCACCTGGTGACAGGCATATCTGAATAAGTGATCTACCAGAAGCCAGATCTCCTTGGGGACCTTAAGAGGTCTCTCACTGGCACCTTCATCCAAGGGAACCATCTGCAGAAGGGATTTCTCCTAATAGATGAAAAGGGGTGAGAATCAGAGGGGGTCTCTATAAAAACTTGTGTGTGTAACATAATCTCCTTCAAATTCTGCTTATGTGGATACAATCTGATCTTCGTCTCTTAAGATTTTTTGTTTTTACTCAGCGGGACACTCTGGTCAGAAGGCAGTCAATACCGATTCCCACAGTTAAACAATCTCCTTTTCTAAATGCTTCACTTAAGCGTTAAGCATTCCATTTGGGTTTATTATGTTTATCACATGGATGCACTGCATGTTGTAAATCCTTTCAAGGGTGACACTGAGAACCAGCAATACGGTCACGGAAGAGTCCACACACCACCAGAGACTTGCGGACCATTAAATTACAACTGTCAGCACAGCGCTTTGAAAGAGCAGCATCTACTTAACGTTTTTGTTGACTTTTAACTTACTCTTCTTCAGGTCTTACTACAAATATCAGAGCTTTCATTGCTAATTTAAATGAGGTTCTCTGGTCATCAGGAAGTAAAAACATTTCTCCACATTAGACCTATATACGTGAATATTTCAGGCTTGATAGAATGTCTAATCTTAAGGCACTAAAACACTTAAACCTTAAGATCCAAAAACAGTAAACTGAAAACAGCATACCAAGAGCCAGAAGTACCATGAAAAGCTTAGGCTCAGGGTCCAGAAGTTATTCTTTACAGTAACAGCTCAGCAAAGATTTCTCGGGGCTTTTCACTGCTTTCACCTAATTTTTTACTCTCGGTTAGATTCTCCTGAAAGAATCTCAGAGGAAAATCCAGAAGTGACATAAATTGGATCAGTAACTAAATCTGAACTCGTAAATGGCTGGCGAATAAACTCAATTGTCTTATGTTTATATAGTCAAATATAAACTATAGCAAAAAGATTTCTAGACTAGGTTAAAAGGCATCTGAAGTCAGCCTTCAGAAAAATTCTAGTGGAGAAAACGGTGACCAGTTTTCGGGCATCTGCCCGCCCCCTCCTACACCTCTGGCTTCAGGTCATATACTATGTATGTTCAACTTGAGGAAATGCTGTAAATTCTACCCACAACCCTCAGCCATGTCACTGTCCGGGAAAGAAAAGAAGCATTTCACCACTCCCGGGAGTGTGTACGCTAGAGCAGATCAGAGGGCTCTTCCCAACATTCTGTTCTTCTATATGCACTGGTGACCTTTCAAAGCCGCCGTGCCTTTCTAAGAGAGTAAAGAGAAGGGAGCATGACACTTGGTTATCAGTTAAAGTCTATCTCTTCATATTCATTTTCTATCTTCTTCATATTCATTTTGCTTTCTTTCCTTCTTTCCCTGGGATTCTATCACTTGATAGTCACGATGCCTACAAGTGTCAGAATTTCTCTCAGTGGTTCATCTACTAATTTCTTTCCAGTTGCAAGTATTAAATCCAGGCAGATCCACATGGGATCTGAGCCAAAACACTGTCCACAATGCACCCTGCTCACTTTCTGGACCAAAAGCAACACATGCACAGATTTTTTTTAGCAGACACCTCCAAACTTACATATATAAATTATTCAGCACTGATTCATGTACTTTTTAAAAATCTGACAACCAATTAGCACTTTTCCTGTACTAAGGCATTAAGGCAACACAAGGCACTGTTCAATGAAAAGACAGAACATGGCCTGCTATTTAACAGGGAAGGGCTAGGAAGTAGAGCTGTCTCGATCCTTAGTGGTTTAAAAAGGTTAATAAAATGCCAGTAGGTTATATACACCATCCACTATCCATTTTCAGACTCACATGTGATAATATGAAATGTCATACTTGTGTCTCTGAAGCCTGCAGAAAGATTATGCATAGGAAACAGTACTGTTTAAAGAGTCCACAAATTATCCTGCACTCTGATTTTTCAAAGGGAAACCAGGCATGCTTTGTCTTCGTCTTTCAATGGGACACGTGCAGTGGCTGACAAGCCCACACTTGGCAATGTTAGTGCTAATAACCGAAGCACAAGATCAGTATGCCGTCCCCACCAGCAAAATGCACTCAACTCCACCAAATGGGGAAGTCACGTTAGATACTGTGAGAAAGTGCTTTAGGAATGCTTTTCAAGCCCATGTTTCTCTACCAGATGGCCCTGTATGGAGCCAGGCACTCTCCAGCTTGGAGATGGGGCCAGCAAAGCACCGCAGAAGGAGCGTTTCACTTGGTTCCTTCACTAGGTACTCAGGAGACCCGGGTTCTAGTCCCCTCTAAGCCATAGCCCTGATGTCAGGAGCAGTACAACTTGAGCGAGTTTTTCAACCTTCCGTGGCCTTGCTTGTCTCATCTATTAGAATGGAGATAACACCTCACCCTGTCTGAAGACAGGGAGCTCTACCAGATGATCCCTTAGGACCCTGTTCAGCTCTAGGATTCCAGTCTATCTTCTATTTCTTGACCATATCTGTGTATTCTTTCAGTAATTGATCGTGATAATCATTATCCCCGAATCACGCTTAAGGCAACAGAAATCCACTTCTGCTTTTACTATCACTGGCAACGGAGGACAGCTAGGTGGTACCCTCCTCCATCTCACAAGCTTTCACATCTATCAAGACAGCTCTTTAGTTATTTCTCATTTCAAAAATATAAATCTGGAATCCTGAGTCCTATTGCTCTTATCTACTGGGTCTCAATGACTTGACTGGTGCGGTGAGTATCTCTCCTGTACTTCAGACACACTTAAAGACAGCTGGCAGGATCTGGGGGACTGTCACGGAGTCACAGGTCTCTGATATGGGAAAGCCTAGGGATAAATTCCAGGGACCACGGTTAATTGTTAATCAGCACAGGGAAAGGCATGACCGCCAATGGATTGCATTACCTTTTCTAGGAAGCTGTCTTCTTCCTGAGAGCAGAGCAGGAAAAGAAAGTCATTGACAGATAGAAAATGATTAGAATTAATTTACAGAATTAGAAACAGATCGGTATTATTAGAATGCACTAGTTTACTAGCTACAAACACTTTAAACAGCTTTAAATTCTTCAAATACATAAATCGTGACCGTTGAAAATGCCACACATTCTCATAGGCCAAGTTCTCTATTATGCATATTAAATTTTTGTGCAGTTTATTGAGAATATTACTCAAGAAACATACACGCACTGTCCTAGACTTTCGTGTCCTTTTGGCAGCTGCCAGCTGCGCCGGCCAGACGCCCAGACGTTTCCCTTCCACGAGCTGCACCTCCTGAGGGCGGCCCTGCAGCCGCCCAGGGCGGCACCCCGCTCACCTTAATGCCACTTCAACGGAAGGATTTGGTTGTGAGCCTGACAGTGGCCATGCGGAAGGGGATGGTAAGCTTTTCTCCTCTCCACCGCCTCACCTCTCACCCTAGCTAGCCTCCCAAACAGCAGCCGCACCCCTTCCATCTCCCCTACCCACGCTTCCTGCTCCCCTTCTCAAGGGCCAGGAGAGCCCCCAAATATGGAGGTTCCTCTGAAATGCAAATTCATTTCCTTTCGGACATCTGGACATCTGTGGCCTCTAAGAGTTACCATTATCCCCTGATGTGTTTCCCGGACAGCGTAGAAGACAAAAAGAGAAGCAGGAGAGAAGGAAGAAGGTACTTTTTTAATCGGCTCTTTTGTGCTATTATTACAACGCAACAACAACAGCAGCAACAATAACTACGGCCACCACTTAGGGGCATCTGCCATGTAGCAGTAACTGTACAATGTCATTTGGTCTGTACATGCATGCAAAGGAGATACCATTCTCATTCTACAGACGAGCAAACTGAGGTGCTGGGAGACTAAATTATTTGCCCGTGGTCACACTACTAAGTATTAAGTGGCAGAATGAGGATTAGAAGTCAGGCCTGACTCCAGAGTCATTATCACTCTGCTCCCTCAGATAACTCAAACAGGATCAGGTGACGGCGTCCTGGGTAGAGAGGCAGGGGAAAGCTGCGAGAACTGAACTCTACTCCCTTGCAGGCAGCTACACGGTAGCAGGGTTAGTGGAAAGAGTGCCGGAATCAGGGTTAGAAGGCCTGGGTACGAATCTTCATTCTACTTCTTATTAATTATGTACAGACCTTAGGCACGTTACTAAACTTCACAGAGCCTCGGTTTCTTCATCTCTAAAACAGAGGTAATAACATTACCTCTCAGGGACAGCAGGTGCGGGGCAGATGCCAGCAGCAGGCCTGGTCTCCCAAAGCTCCCTGCACCTCCCCAGCAACTCCCAGCCCCGCCACGGGCCACCAAGAACGTGAATATAAATGCTGCACCTTCGAGTTCCCGTTGTAGCTCAGCAGGTTAAGAACCTAAATAGTATCCATGAGGATGTGGGTTCCATCCCTGGCCTCGTTCAGTGGGTTAAGGACCCGGCGTTGCTGTGAGCTGTGGTGTAGGTCGCAGATGTGGCTCAGATCCCGAGTTGCTGTGGCTGTGGTGTAGGCTGGCAGCTGTAGCTCTGATTGGACCCCTAGCCCCGGGAATCTCCATATGCTGCGGGTGCGGCCCTAAAAAGACAAAAAAAAAAAAATATATCCCTCGTCTTGGTCCGACAGTACAAGGAGAAATCCTGATCTTCCCACTGGACACGCACGGGAGGCTGCAGGTGGGATTACATGCTCCCTGTGCCTCCAGGTAGAAACGCTGACTGCATTTTCCCCAAATGACTATTACATACGAGGGATAGCATCTGCAGTATTATTAGATACATTAGGAATTATAAGTACTTTTGTAGGTTTACCTAGACTTTTAAATACCACATCTAAAATGAAATAAAAATAATCACAGTAATAGTGCTTTTAAAGTATACAATATTTATAGTATTGTAATTATCATACTTTTAAACATGGAAGCTAATTCTGAATGCTAAACACCACATTTAACACAATTTTGGAGCACAACCTGTTTTTAAATTTACGACTACTTATTAACAAATAAGAGTCTGCCTGTCTGATAGACTTCTCCATTTTTCCTACCATGAATATGTACCACATGATGGGATGAGTAAAACCAGGCAGAGTTTTTATATATTAACCTGTCAGACCAAGCCCTCAACGTTTTCTTTGAGAGCTGACCATCTACCAGCTTAAGGCACTGAGCTAAATGTCTTTGAGGGGTGGGGGAAAAGGAAAAATGAGGCTACACTGAGTAGAAAGATATGGTCCCTGACTCGGGTTTGCAACCGAGCTGGGCTAAGGAGTCCCAGAATTTATGGCCTGGTATCACTGTAATTCACCAATCTGAGTTCTCAATAAATGGTTAAAACAAACAAACATACCAGGAGTTCAAAGGAAGGAGAGATGGTTTTCAGCGGGGGCTGTCAGGGGACTTTTCACAGTGGAGATGTGACCTAACTAGCCCTAAACAGAGTCACAGGATTGTAAAGGGTAGAGATGAGGTGAGGACATTACAAAAGAAAGGGGGCGGAAATAAACAAAGGTGCAGAGAAGGTAAGTCAAAGTGAAATTAGGGAAAAGTCAGTCATCTGGTTCATAGGAGCATGGGTGGGGATAATGAGAAACACAGCAGGAAATAAATCTAAAAGGGTGTGTTGCAGTCAGACTTTGTGGGGCCCTGAGTGACAGGTAAAGCAATCTGGATTGTACTCGGTAGGCATGGGGGAGCCACATGCCTACCTTTAAGCAGGGAAATGATAGGCCCCAAACCTGTATTATGGAAAGATCAGTCTGATAGGGTAAAAAAGAAGGCTGGGGAAATACAGGTGAAGGGAATCGTTAAAAGGCTATTGAGGTAGGTCAAGCAGGAGAGAGTAAGCACTACAACTAGTAATGGGAAAATAACACGCTTTTTTTTTTTTGCTTTTTTTTAGGCCTGCACCTGCAGCGTATGGAGGTTCCCAGGCTAGGGGTCAAATCGGAGCTGCAGCTGCCAGCCTACGCCACAGCCACAGCAACGCGGGATCTGAGCCGTGTCTGTGACCTACACCACAGCTCATGGCAATGCTGGATCCTTAACCCACTGAGCGAGGCCAGGGATTGAACTTGCAACCTCATGGTTCCTAGTTGGATTTGTTTCCACTGAGCCACGATAGGAACTCCCTGGGAAAATAATATCTTTTAAAAAATGAATGGACACGAGAAAACTCTGAAAGGCGAGTCAAAAGGACTCTGATACTGGTGGAGAGGCAGCAGATTTATACTGAGTGTTTATTTCTCTGGCTTCGAAAAGAGTAGACGTAAATTCTATTTATTTCAACACCACGTTCAACTCTGACAATAGAAACACTTAGCCCCACTAATAAAGAACATTCTCCTAAGGTAGTTCTAAGCTTGTTGATAATCACTTAGTTCAGCTGACTTGCCCACTCTCTGTGAATGGCTACGTGTTGATCACATTAAAAAAGGGGGAAAGACTTCAGAAGTCCTCAGCAGTGCCACACTGGTAGACCACAAATGCGCTGCAAATCAGTCTTTACCCCAGCATTCGCCCGTAGAGAAATTTTCCCAGCAGTAAATGCAGCTAAAATCATGTAAAAAGAGTCATTTAGAGGCAGATTCAAATTTAAAAATAGCAGAAAACCGAACAGATACTGAAGTTCTAGAAAGGATTTGTTCACATGAAATGTAAGAAGAAACACAAGGAGTTTTCTTGTGGCTGAGTGGGTTAAGGATCTGGCATTGTCACTTCAGCAGCTCGGGTGGCTGCTGGGGTGTGGCCAAAAAAGGGAAACAATTAAAAAAAAAAATAAAGAAGAAACACAAACCATAGACCCGTCAGGATAAGATCAGTACAACAAGGTAAACACCTACTAGAGAGACCACTGGGAACAAATTAATCAAGTTGTTATTCTTGTTATTTCAAAATTGTGGTTATCATTCTCCTAATAGACATTTCCCCAAGCAAATATAGTTGGTTCCCCCATCCCTCAACTTTTTTCAGCTCTGTATTTACAAGCCAAACCCTTAACTAGATCTGACTGGTCCAAGCCTGGTCCCCTCTCCACTAGTCCAGTCTACATGCAGACCAGAATGTTCCTCCAAATGTGTCTATTTACAACCACATCCAACTCATCAGAGACTTCCGATGGTTCCAGATGCCCTCTGGCTCCAGTCTGAACTCATCTGTTGACTTCAAGACTCTATCCCCTGCTCCGGCCCTACTTAACCAGCTTCACATACCTTTATTCTTAATCTTCACTCTCCCCAGGGGACTCATATAATTTTTTATACATGGTCTTCTCGCTTTCATGTTCTAACATTTATTCATGATGTTCCTTACATGTGAAAGAGCCTGCTCACCCAATGTATTAATACATGTTTCTTAAATACTTGGACGTGACTCAAAATACTTCTACGACAAACCCCAAATCCCTTTCCTAGCCCACTTTATTCTTATGTGCTGAACTTATTTTTACTCATGCTAATGTTACGTGCATCAAATATTCACTAAAGCCAAAACAGGCTGATTCTGACATTGATTTTCACAGGGATTAGCTGGTCAATCAATACGCTTTTATAGCATATAAGGGCTTGAGTAAACAGTACAGGAAAGGAATCTATTGTTAATACAAATTAAAAGCTCCACAACTGTCATTCTAGTGGCTTTCCAAAATATTGACTTACCAAACATACTGGACACAAGCCAGTAAAGGTGGTTAATGTTTAGACTATCTCTAACCAAACTCCCTATTAACCGTGATTTAGAATTTAAGCATATTGTACATTCAAGTAAGCTTTCATCACCATTAAATTACAAAAAACCTACAAAAACTCCATAATACTTCGTATCCAATGTATAATGAATAAATATTGATGATTACATGCTACTTAATATGCTAGTTGATAAACTGGAAAAATCTATCTTAATTCCAGAAAAGAATAAAAATAATTACAAACAGGCTCCCTCCCCTCTTTTTGCCACTTGAGCTAACCCCAACTCTTCTAGTAGTGGCAAAGTCACTGGCAGGAAGAATGAAAAGGACTTATGCCAGTTACTTTACTCTGCATTTGTGGGGAAGAGCATGTGGCAAAAGAATCTTTCTGAAACAGTATGTAGAGAGTCAACACAGGCACTGAACTCATTTCTGGTTTCACTCAAATTTTAGAATAAATAAAGGACAACAGGTATCATTATTAAAGCACTGCCTTGTGGGACTTGAAACATCATCTTGGGTCTTGGAACAAGCATGAACAAACCAACCTACGAAAGCATTTCAGATGGTCAAAGTCAAGCCAAGACAGGGCAGGAAGGTATTCTAAACGGAGCACAGATAATCTCGGATTTCTTATTTACTGCCCCACACTAATATGGATAACTTCCTCATCAATGACATCCAGGAATTTAATAATTAAATACAATAGGCTGTGAAAAGAATCAGAACCCTAAATCCTGCAAAATGAAAGCTTTAACAGAATAAATGGTGACCACACACAATTTAAGAACTCAGCAATTTTGTAATGAAAAAATGGTCAGCACTCTATTTTTTAAAACTCTGAATCATCTGTGCACAAAAAGAAGGAAAAATCCTTTCTATATAGCCATTTATAAAGATTTTGGCCACTTCCTATTCATGGTCAAATGTGGCTGAATTACCTGATAATATTTTTATTTATTTATTGCTTTTTTTTGTTAAGAGCAGCACCCGCAACATATGGAAGTTCCCGGGCTAGGGGTTGAATCGGAGCTATAGCTGCCTGGCCTACACCACAGCCACAGCAACTGGGGATCCAAGCTGCATCTGCGACCTACACCACAGCTCATGGCAACGCCCCCACTGAGCAAGGCCAGGGATCGAACCCACATCCTTGTGGATACTAGTCACATTTGTTTCTGCTGCACCACAATGGGGATGCCCCCTATAATATTTTAAATAAAATAAAAATTTTTAATGTTTGTTGAGCCTCTTTCTAGTCACTTTAATTGACATGGGCAATTACAGTGAAAGGTAGTAAAATGCCACCTCTCCAACTCTGACCAGAAGATTCTTGTTTACAGGAAATAGGGTGGGAGGAGGGAGTACAAAAGAATATGTGTAAAAAATTACCAAGAGGTGGAATTCCTGGTGTGGCGAAGCAGAGACGAATCCAACTAGAAACCATGGGGTTGCAGGTTCGATCCCTGGCCTTGCTCAGTGAGTTAAGGATGCGGCGTTGCCGTGAGCTGTGGTGTAGGCTGCAGATGCGGCTCGGACCCCGCGTTGCTGTGGCTCTGGCGCAGGCCGGCAGCTGTAGCTCCGATTGGACCCCTAGCCTGGGAACCTCCATATGCTGTGGGTGAGGCCCTAAAAAGACGAAAAAAAAAAGAAAGAAAAGAAAGAAAGAAAGAAAATTACCAAGAGGAAACAATCAAATTTAGGAAATGGTATATGCCTGACTGGACAATTGTCCTGGACTCTTAAGCCAATGTCATTAAAGAAAAAAAGGGGAGAACTGTCCTACTGTAAAAGAGACTACAAGAGAGCTCATCAAATGCGCTGCATGAATCCATATCAGATCTTGGCTTTAAAAAAGCTATGAAAGAAATTATTGGGACAACTGGAGAAATCTGAATAGCAACTGGCTTATTTTCTTAGGTATCACAAGGCATTGTGCTGATACAGAAGTTGTTCTTTTTCTTAAGAGATGTAGGCCCGGAGTTCCCGTTGTGACTCAGTGGAAACGAATCCGACTAGGAACCATGAGGTTGTGGGTTCGATCCCTGGCCTCGCTCAGTGGGTTAAGGATCCAGTGTTGCCGTGAGCTGTGGTGTAGGTTGCAGATGCGGCTCGGATCTGGTGTTGCTGTGGCTGTGGTGCAGGCCGGCAGCTGTAGCTCCGATTAGACCCCTAGTCTGGGAACCTCCACAGGCCGTGGGTACGGCCCTAGAACAACTAAAGACAAAAAAAAAAAAAAAAAAAAAAAAAAAAAAACTGCAGGCCCAAGTGTTTACTGGTGACAGGACACATCAGCACTTAATTTCAAGCGGTATAGCAAAAAGCAAGTGTATGTCTGTATATGTGTGTAAGGCATGTGGGTGTTCACTGCACTGGTCTTCCGATTCTCCTACACATTTGCCAGTTTCATAATAAAAGGGGAAAAAAAGCTGGCAAACGGTATTTGGGATGGAGGGACGTGGGTAGGAAAAAGAAAACGACTTCAGTTAGAATACATTCTAAAAGGTAAAATAATAAATTTAAAAGATAGGAATATTGTGATAGAAGAAAAATACGTATGGTGGAAAATAACGTCAGGATATCCATTTCTGAAGAAAACGGACTCTCTCGACCAGGGCTGGTACACTCACTCACTCGGGCTCTAGGGAAACAAGCGTAATTCCAAGAAAGAATGCTGGGACTGAACTCAAGGGTTTTAATCGGCCCTCTGAGTCATGACTAAAACAATTCCATGGCAACAGGACAGATCGCGCTCCGACAAGCCAGCAGCCTGCCGCGGGCCCAGCCCTCCCCGCCGCATGACACAATCACTGCTCCGGCCTGGCTGAAAGAATCGACGTGAATACTAACGGGAACGGTAATACACGGCTGTCACGCCATCTCCTTTCCTTTGGTAAAAGATCGAAAACAGACTTCATAGCCCAAAGAGGTGTGCACACAACTCCAACAATATTTTCACTGACAAGAAAGGTTCTTAACAGGATGAATTTGTTACTAAGTCAATTTATGTTCCTGGAGATAACAGGCATTTCCTCCATAAGGACATCATAAGGACAGCTTGCGGTTGGGGAAGGGAAGTCCTCCTCCTTTCCTTTCTTAAATGAGTCACATTGAACTTGTATCAAACTTCAGTGCACCGTTATAACTATACCTGGGATGCTGATAAAATGCAGACTCCCAGGCTTCACGTCCTGAGACTGATTCCATGGCCCGGTGAGTGAGGGGAGGGGCCTGGACCTGTGTAAGGGCCCCGGGGTGAGGGGGTTCTGAAACAGGCTCTGAGGTTCACCTGTACGGTCTTGGCCCCAACAAGCAGCCAAGTTCAACCCGGATTATATATGATGATATAGTGAGGAGCTCTGGACTGGAGTCAGAAAATCTGGGCAACAGATTTGTCACTAACTTGTTCCACTCTGGGCAAGTTACTGTTTCTGTGCTTCAGTTTTCTCTTATGTTTAATGAGGAATAATACCATCCCACCCCACTTACCAGACCTCACGTACATGCTAAGTTATACAAAAAATGACTTGAAAGTAGGAGGCCTGTAACAAGTAAGCATTACATCTTTGAAAAGGGAGGCTTTAATCTAATTCAGTGAACTCTGTATGATCTATTACATTCCTGACAGGAGCCTGCTACAGATTAGCTTCTCCTCTCTCCTTTTAGGCTTAATCCAGTGAGAGGCGTGCTAGACTTAAGACGACATTCTTACTTACCACTTGCCATCCGCACCCCCCCCCCACCGCCCCGACAAATGAGAAAGCACAGAGACAAGGAGAACAGGACTTAAGTACTGTGAAAAGCTCTACTTAAAGGAGATTCATGTCTTAGGATGCCTCTTACCAAGTCTATGAGTTTGGTAACAGGAACTTCTCGGATTGGTCTTTTCATTCGGCACAAAGCCTCCAAGGATGTACCGAAACAGCTTGGGAGGTAATTTCCACTGATGGTCAAGAAGTAATCTTTGCCTCGGTCCAAGTGAAGGACAAGAATGTCTTCAATCTTATCTTCCCCTGAGTTCAGGATGGTCACAGAGTCTTTGCTGACATACACATCAAGGGAAATGTCCACGGTCTCATCTGCAACATAAAACATGTTGCGTGGTAACAGAAACTTGCAGTGGAAAAGCAGGGGATGAGAACCAATAGGAGAAGTGTCCTCTAAAAAAATCAAGTGATGAAGGAGCAAGGGGACACGCGAAAGAGGGAGCCCCAATATGATGACAGTGAAGGTAAGAGACGTGTGGTTAGAATACAAGAAGTTAAACAAAGGGAGGGGGTGGGAGTCACAAGGAGATGGTACAACGCAAGCAGAGACAACGGTAAAGGGGAAACTCACTTGGCTCCAAGTAGCCCTCAAAAGGTTCAGCCCGAAGCCATGGCTTGCAGTACTGGGTGTCATTAAGCTTAGGGATGAAAGAAAAATGGCAGGGAACCTGTCCATTGTTGCTGATCTGGAACTTCTCCTTTTGTAGTTGTCGAAACTTCACATTCTCAAACACAAACTGGGGAATAACAGACAGACACAAACATGCATCACTAGTAGGGGAAGAACGTCAGTTGGATTATTCCATAGAGAATATGGATAAAGAATAAGGTAATTAACCGGGTGTGCAACTGCCGGACACAGTCACCAAATGAGCCAGCTGTCCACCATCCTGCTCACATATTATTACACTCATGAGGCAAAGGGGGAGCTAGGCAGCTCTTGCTACTTCTCTAGGCTACTCTGATTGGTCCTGGGATCCTAAGAGGGTAATCCAACCTCAGGTCAGGGCACTCATTCCGTGACTAAGTCTGGTCCCTGAGATATGAATTAGCCAGCAACTCCGAAACATTAAATAAGAGTGGCCACCATCTGAGGGCTCACTTCGTGCCAGGTGCTGTTTTAAGGGCTCTGCATGTATTAACTCGTGTAATCCTCACAACCGCCCCCTTTATCCAGAAAAGGAAACAGTGGCTCTGAGAGCGTAAGACATTCGCCCGGGGTCGCACATCTACCAGATGGCAGAGCTGGGGCTGGAACGGAGGCAGCCTGCCCTCAGGTCACCCAGGCTTCACAACCTCCCTGTGCTCCTAGTAAGAAACATGATTTCCCGTGCACTAACCACGATGGGCAGGAGATGGGCGGCCAGGTACGTTTGCTCACCTCCCTCCGGCTGAGTTCTAAGGAAGGAAGGAAGTCATTTTCCATTCTGTCCATGAGGCGTACAGAATCTTCAAATACTTTCCGGTATCTCCGTTTATCCACAACCTTCACCTGGAAGAAAAAGAACCCTCTTTTCAGTCTTACATGCTCCTAGCTCATCTTCCTCTGAGATTACCTAGGAGTTTAAAACCGGTCATTACAGCAATCATTTCAAATAAACTGTGGTGCAAACGATCTCAATTACTCTCTAAAATCTCGCTTCACCCACAACTTTTACCTGAAAAAACAAACAGGTCCTTAGTTTAGTCTTTTGTGCTCTCAACTTATATATCGCTAAGAATCTAATCATCTTTAAAAGGTCACTAAAACAAACATAAATTAAAACTAAGCAGTACAGAATCACAAACTTTAAGGTAAAGGTTAAATGATTAACTTCTTAGAAAAATTACACCTCTGTGCTAAGAAGCTTGGCAATAATAACTTTAGAAATAATATTTTCTTGCTCCATTGTTATTTGGAGGTGGAGAAAATGTGACAATTGTGCTAAAAATTACTTCCTGCTCCGTACATACTGACAGTGTCAAAACATACCTATTACTATTTCTGACAGTGACCATAAATTGCTAAAACAGCAGAAAAATGACAACAGCATTAATGTCCATTAGCTGTTATACACAATGCTAAGAATCAGAATATCAATGCCCAGATTACATGACGATAAATGTATGTTAGTAAATAGACCCTATGGCCATTTTAGAAAACTGCCGATACAAAATGTCCCAGATTAGACTAAAAGGATGACAACAGACAAACAAATCATCTCGACTAACAGATCAAAAAAACCTTCCCATCTGGAGTTCCCGTCGTGGCGCAGTGGTTAACGAATCCGACTAGGAACCATGAGGTTGCGGGTTCCATCCCTGCCCTTGCTCAGTGGGTTAACGATCCGGCGTTGCCGTGAGCTGTGGTGTAGGTTGCAGATGCGGCTCGGATCCTGCGTTGCTGTGGCTGCGGCGCAGGCCAGTGGCTACAGCTCCGATTAGACCCCTAG
>PVHT020000015.1:34426476-34483103 GCA_004024745.2 Catagonus wagneri | reverse complement strand
AAAAAAAAAAAAAAAAAAAAAACCTTCCCATCTGACACAGCACTTTCAGCTTCCTGATATAGCTATGTTTTCTTTTAACTATTAAACTTTATACAGGAGTTTTACTTATTAAGATTGCGCTTTCATTTTTTAGAATAGAAAACTTCACAAATTTAATTAAAAAAAGATTGATGTATGCAGGAGAGGCTGTAAAGCAAATATGGAAAATAAGAATATTTCTGCGCCAACTACCTCAAAGACCGGGGAGGTTTTTACAAATCTGAACCATAACACTTAGAGAACTGAGGAATAAGCAATCATTAGTGTCATTAGAGTCCCTACTATAGTGTTAGGTTAAGAGGAATTTTATACTTTTTAAATAATTTTACAACATTTTACAACTTTTAATTTCAAAAAGTATTTTACAGGTTTCCCCTTGTGGCTCAGCAGGTTAAGAACCCGACTAGTATCCATGAAGATTAAGGTTTGATCCCTGGCCTCACTCAGTCGGTTAAGGATCCAGCGTTGCTGTGAGCTGAGGGCTCCAATCTGGTGTTGCTGTGGCTGTGGCTCAGGCTGGCAGCTGCAGCTCTGATTTGAGTCCTAGTCTGAGAACTTCCATATGCCTCAGGTACAGCCCTAAAAAGACAAAACAAACAAACAAACAAAAAACAAAACAGATGCCTCAACCTACTAATCAAAATCTCTAGGGGGATAGGTCCATGCATTGTGAAGCTTTCTAGGCAATTCTGTTGTTCATCAAACTCTGAGAACCAATTCATCAAACTCTGAGAACCAATGCAACAGACCCTGTTATCAATTGCAATGATGGGAACCCCATCTCAGCTTAATCTCAGTCAGCCCACAGCAAATCTTCTGGAGCTAACTGGCCACTGAGCACCTTTGTTCACGGTCACTGATGTGAATGGCGGGAAAAACGTGATGTGATTCTTAAAGCCTCTAATCACAGCATGCACCAGAGTTCAAAATATGAGGTGGTCACCCAATAAAATCAAAAGCTTTTCTCAGTGGTTTATCATGATCATAACCTTAATGTGCATTAAGGATAACGAAGGGGAAAATGGCACCACAGAATGTCCCCACCTGATGCATCCATTTTAGAAAATGAAATTACCAACAAAATTAGGAATTAAGAAATAAGTGCAATGAGCTACATTTTTTTTTTGTCTTTTTAGAGCTGCACCCGCGGCATATGAAGGTTCCCAGGCTAGAGGCTGAACCAGAGCTGTGGCCACTGGCCTACACCACAGCCACAGCAACGCAGGATCTGAGCCTCTTCTGTGACCTACACCACAGCTCACAGCAACACTGGATCCTTTTAATCCACTGAGCGAGACCAGGTATTGAACCTGCATCCTCATGGATGCTACTCAGATTCGTTTCCACTGAGCCATGATGGGAACTCCTAGATCTTTATGCAATAACACGGACAGCTTTCCAGGATATAGCACTGAATTAAAAAAAAAGGTAAGTTGCAGATCAACACATACAGTATGAGACTATTTATGATATATACACGCCAATATACAAAACAATACCCATATTGTATATAGGTAAACAGAAAAGCATATGGACAGGTCTGGAACTGTGGTGTCAAATACAATAGCCAGTTGTCACATTAAGGACATTTAAATTTAAACTACCTCAAATTAAATAAAATTGAAAATTCAGTTCTCTCAGTCACACTCAAGTAACAGCTGTCTGCGGCTAGTAGCTAGTGTACTAGGTAAGTCAGGTCTAGAACATTTCCATTATCACAGAAAATCTATTGGACAGTGCTGGTCTAGAAAGAAATAAATTCATAAGGGTAGGTGGCCAGGCTAGGGAGTGGGGGTTTGGTAAAAGTGAGAGTGGGGCATAGAACATACAAGGATTGATGAACTTCAGCCTAATCTGTGAATTTTGCTCATTTTTATTTTAAAGGGAAAACACTTGGATTCCTGTGTAATTTAAAAAGTATTAAAAAACCAGAAAGGTAGACCTTCATTAAAGGTACACAAAAATACACAGGAAACGTGGAAAATTTTTAAATATTCTGCTGGGAGCTCTATTAATATGTATGGAGTATTACAAATATTTTGAGGTTCTAAAAAGAAATACAAACAGAAAAGCTAGGCACCACTGATTAAACCAAAAAGGTCAGTGTTTGGGGGAAAGATATCCTTTTACAAATGGATTAACAGAATTCAAATGAAGAAAACAGGGTAGTCCACAAGTACAAGCCAGAAATTAGGTGGGCTAAAAGTAGTATCTGAAGGTATATCTACTCAGTAAGTTCCCCGGAACTCTAGAGGCATGGTGGGGGTAGGGCAAATCACATCTGTAAATTCGAGAATTAAACGGGCTTAAGGGAGTTCCCTGGTGGCTCAGCGGGTTAAGGACCTGGCATTGTCACTGCTGTGGCTCGAGTCTGATCCATGGGCTGGGAACTTCCACATGCTGCAAGTGCAGCCAACAAACAAACAAAAAACCAGAAAAAAAAAACAGGCTTAGGATTTGAATCTCAGCTGTCTGTCCTTCCAGCTGAATGCTCTTAAAAGTTTATTTAAAGTCGTTGGTTCTCCATTGCTCATCTGTTAAATGAGATACATTTAACTGAAAACCTTGTTGAAAGAGTAAATGAGATGTATGTAAATTGCCTAGCACAGTCTCTGGCATGTACTAGCTACTATTTGAGGAACGTGTACTATTATTATTCATTATATTTTTTATTTCAAAATGGACAAAAGTCAAGTCATGACTGTCTCAATACAATTCAGAATCTATTCTAGGACCAAGGACTAATTTTGTACAAAAAGGAAATGCCCCAAAGTCATTCCCCTCTAAGAGAGGAGCAGGATAAAACATTGGTGATAATCTATCTCAGAAGCCAAAGATATTAACATATATACAGAGGAAAGAAATCCACCCTACTGCGCTCTTCGCATGTCTTACCTCATTAATCCTCTTAGGTAGCTACCACTGTTATCCCCACTTTATAGAGGGGGAAACTGAGGCAAAGGCATGTTACAGAAATTTTCCATGGTTATAGTTAGAAAGTCGTGGGATGCCAATTTAGGCAGTTTAGCTGTAACGTCCATTCTATTAAGCACTTTCCTGTACAGAATCTGCCAGATTACACGACCAGGGTCTGGAAAATCTACAAGAAATAATCTAAATGTACTACCTTTAATGAATTTTATCAACAGGAGCCCAAGATATAACCTGCATACTAATAACACATAGCTATAAAACACAATGGGAAAACTACTTGCAATAGAGACAAAAAAATTAAATAATTGGCCATTAATCCGGTCCAGGATGCAATAGAGTTAAAGAGAAATTTAAAACCTGTGCTCCTAGATGGGAAGGCTTCAGTATCTTAGTAGGACTAATAACATGCCTCTTCAGGTTATATACAAATTATGTTGTATTCTGACCAGTCTGTGCCTTTGCTCCTGCTGTCCCCAGCCCTCCACCTGGAACCGCTCTTCTGGTGCTTTTCCTCCTTACTATCTGTCTGATAAGAAGCTATTCATCCTTTAAAACCTAGCGTTGGACTCTTCTTTATGCATAATGACTTTAGGAGGCTAAAGTTGCTACCTAGCCCTTATGCAACACGAGAAACATCTGTATCACTAAAAGGCCTAGCATGTTAAGAGCCACGTGGATAGCACAGGAGGACCAAGGGCACTAACTTCTCAACGCCGCAAAAGATTATTTGGTTATGGAAACATTTATGGCTCACTGAATTACTGATCCATTTTGAGTCTAAATAACGCTCTTAGATACTTAACACACAAACAAATGCATGCACGAACAAACAAGCGTTTACCCCGATATGGAAGAGGGCGCTAACAGGCTTGTGGTCACTGGTTTTCAGTTCCATGTGACTCCGGTAATGAAGCTGATTAACATTAATTCCTCTCCAAAGAATCCGGTCACACCAGGCTGGAACCCGACATTTCCCACTGCAAATACAGCAAGGAATTAGAAGGAGAATATATCACGAAAGAACAGAATACCTACCACACTGGTTCAGACTTGAGTCAGGCCCTCTTGCTATATGCTTCTCCTTCCGTAACGACCTCAACTATTACTTTCTCTACTGCACTGCAAACTCTGTGAAGGGACTGTGTCTGCTTGTTTGGCACTGAATACCCAGTCCCTAGCACAGTATTTGATGCAAAGTAGGTGCTCAACGAGTAGTTATTTAATGAGCGAATAAGCAGTGCTAAGAGTGGAATTAAATCTTCAACAATGTCGCCCCTGGGGAAAATATAATGGCGCCTTCTTAAAATACCCTCAGAAGGGCAGGATTATATTCAGAACATTTACTCTTCCTTTGCTCTGTCAACTGCAACGACACTTTGCAACAGATAGGCAACTAAATAAAATCTAAAAATCCAATCCTATATTCCTAGATTGGGCTTAATTGCTAGAGGTGGCTGACAGTAGAGATTTTGTTAAATCTGGACATTTATGGACAAGTCTAGCTTCTTCGAATAAAGATGAACTAACATCTAAGCATGGAAGTTTGAACATATAACAATCCATAAGAATACCAAGGGTAGGAAAAAAGCCTAGTCATCGCACTATTAAAATGAGCAACACCTGTGCATCTGATCCAGGCAGTGATACAAATAAAGTTCTTGTCAGTAGCTCTTCAGTTGACTCTCAAGCCAGGTAAGTGGAAGAAACAAGGCAACGTGACCAAGATCTGTCAGTGGCATGTTCACTTGCCCAGCAGCTCCCGCAGAGGGCAGGGACACCGACCCCTCCCACCCTACCCTAGCGCTCTCGGAGTCTGAGGAAGCTGAACAGGCCCAGGGATTCTCTTTTTCTTTCAAACTTGTGGGCTCAGCCAGCTAGGAAACCACAGGAAACGAAGAGATAGCAGGAAGACAGTCACCAGGAACACACGGACCCGGGTACTTTACTAGGGGTGGTCAGGAAATCAGAGGGACCCCCACGACAGGGAGGGGGGTTCTCCAGCAGTCATGGAATTTGGGGCCCAGACACCGGTATTTTCTTCTTTTTTTTTTTAAGGATTCTAAGACTTTATTTTTTATAGTTGATTTACAGTGTTCTGTCAATTTCTGCCGTACAGCAAAGTGACCCAGTCATATATATATATATGACTCACATTCTTTTTCTCACATTATCCTCCATCGTGTTCCATCTCAAGTGACTGGATACAGTTCCCTGTGCTGTATGGCAGGATCTCATTGCTTATCCGCTCCAATGCAACCGTTTGCATCTACTAACCCAGTCCATCCCACCCCCTCCTCTCTCCTTTGGCAAGGGGAGAGGTCTGTTCTCCATGTCCATGAGCTTGTTTCTTTTCTGTAGAAGGTTCACGGGCAGGCACTAGTATTTTTAAAGGTCCTCTAAGAGATTTTTTTTTTTTTTTTGCCTTTTGTCATTTTTAGGGCCGCACGTGCGGCATGTGGAGGTTCCCAGGCTAGGGGTCTAATCGGAGCTGTAGCCACTGACCTACGCCACAGCCACAGCAACGTGGGATCCGAGCCGCATCTGTGACCTACACCACAGCTCACAGCAACGCCAGATCGTTAACCCACTGAGCAAGACCAGGGATTGAACCTGCAACCTCATGGTTCCTAGTCGGATTCGTTAACCACTGCGCCACAACAGGAACTCCACCTCTAAGAGATTCTAATGTGTACTCTGGATCAAGAACCACCGGGCTGGAAGAACCTTTCATGGTGCTTTGTTTTCAGCTCTGGTGTCCTGAGTAGAGTTGAAAAACAGTTTGGAAAAGAGCCAGAATAGGGTGGATAAGGAAATGGATAAGGAAATCGGGGCAAGGTTGGGAGGGCAAAAATCTAAGCCAGTCTGCTGAGGTGACAGGAACAAGGCACTGTGGGCAGCCCATAAAACTTCTACGGCCTGACAGAGCAGTTCAAACTTTCCTAAGGTCAGTTCACTGTGAGTACACCTGAATTAAAAACGCCTTTGTAATAGCTCTGAGCCACTAGGTTCTTATATCTGCTTCTGGCAAGACCTAAAAACTTCCCAGCTATTCATCAGTACTGAGGGAGAGAAATAAGATCAGGCCTTAACCTAACCCAGGAGGAGGTTGTTGTTATTTTACCTGGAATCCCATCGGTCTGTTTTAGAGTCATACTTATAAGTAGGGATAAACTTGATGTCCCCTTCCATGAAGTCAGCAAAAGCTTTTTTCTGTGTACGCTGAATATTTAGCTAGAGATAAAAAAAAGTATCACATAAGCAGGGTAGCACCATGTCACTATAAGTGATGATCATATTGATCAGCCATTTCTCTAGGTTCTGAATCTTTTGCAACTATCAGAGTACAATTTCCATGCCTTATGAATTAAATTCTGACATTCCTACAGCATCTACACTCACCCACAGATTGGATGCTCCTAATGAGCACATCACTACTTTTTTTATTCTTAATAACGCTCAGGGTAAAACGGAAAAATGAAACTGAATAACCCTAAATTCCTTGAAGTTAGCACAGATTTTTTTTTCTTTTGCTTTTTATGGCCACACCTGTGGCATATGGAGGTCCCCAGGCTAGGGGTCCAATAAGAACTACAGCTGCCAGCCTACGCCACAGCCACAGCCATGTAGGATCCAAGCTGCGTCAGCGACTACAGCTCACGGCAACGCCAGATCCTTAACCCACTGAGCGAGGCCAGGGATCGAACCCGCAACCTCATGGTTCCTAGTCAGATTCGTTTCCGCTGTACCATGACGGGAACTCCCAGCACAATTTTAATTGAAAAACAAAAGCACACAAATGTTGAATGGATAATTCCAAAAGCCAAATACAGTGGATAGTTACAGATGATTTTGAAAGTTATCATCAAATATTTTTATCAGAATTATGTAAGATTCAGAACTTATTCCAACTGTACCCCCTCTGGAGGCGGGACAGAGGAAGAAATGCAAGGTGAGCCTGCCAGCCTCAATGTGGAGGCGGGCACGGCCGAGAAAGGATCACTGTAAAAATTACTCTACTGCCAAACACCAGAATTCTCACTACTCCTGAAGATCAAAATCCTCTCACATGAGGATTTAAGACATTCAAATCAAGTCGAAATGTTTTCTTCCCTCAACAAGAAGCATTCGCTTTTAGCAGCCAGTATTCACATGCTGAAGTAAAAATTCCAAGTCCTGTGCCAGGGTCCCAGGTAAATTTATAGAAAACTAGGTTCCTGAATATCAAGTTTTATATAAATGTTGCCAAATCAATGTTTCTCCCACAGGTTTTTAACATCTATAAACCGGCTAGCCCCAGGTTCTCCATCAGCT
The DNA here is from genome assembly GCA_004024745.2 of Catagonus wagneri. Taxonomy (NCBI): domain Eukaryota; kingdom Metazoa; phylum Chordata; class Mammalia; order Artiodactyla; family Tayassuidae; genus Catagonus; species Catagonus wagneri. The sequence goes on along the minus strand of PVHT020000015.1, from coordinate 34,475,819 downwards.
CCCATTAGACCGCAGTCCGTGGAATCTGTCCCAGACAAACTTCTCTTCTGTGCTTCCCAACCCCGTCACAGGGCCTCCCTCTTTTACCTCCAAGCTGTTGCTAAGCCTGCCAAGTAATCACAGAGCAGCTTTCCCCGTTCCATCTGCCAAACCACATCAACAGAGCTGAAGGCCCACTTCCTCCAGGAAGTGTTCTCCAATTAACCCACCTATTCTCCAATTCATCTATTTACATCTCTGAAATCTCTTCTTGATAAAGACTTAATGAATAAGTGTTACACTGACTTCTCATCACCAAAATTATCTCCCCTCCTCCCATCCAAGCACTTAATAAAAGCACTACAAACCTCGTGTGTATCCACTGCATCACTAGTCACCACGCTTTCCCAAGGCAGTGAGGCCTTTCCATCTCCTTCCACAGTCAGATACGCCTCTCATGAGTCTAACTCATAAACCTGACGATTGTGTCTGCTCTCTAAGAAAGTACTTATAAAATAAAAATTTACTTACCTGGTCAAATTTCAAGAGTCTGTGAAGGTCATTCTTGTTTATAAGACTCTTCACTTCATTGGCATCAGGCATGCAAAGCCTGTAGTTCAAATCTCCCAACCAGATGACAACACTGAGGATCAAGAAATACATGAAGAAAAGTAGCAGTAATTAGCATAAACATCAATCAGACGAGAACGGAGAGGACAACAGCGGGGAGATTATCGACAGGCATTCATTTATCACTATCCGCCAAGGACAGCTGGAACTATCCTTTGGGGGCGGGGACTGTCAACCCCTGGGAGGGACCCGGTGGAGCAGGCAGACAGGCACACCACACACGGGGAACAGAGGGCCAAATCCAGCGTACGTGTGGGATTCAGAAGCAAAGGAGTTAACTGCCTGAGAGAAGCATGTAGTTTATTTGCTGGACTAGTTTCAAAATTTTGCCTGGCTGCTTGCCAGGTCTCTGGGGGAAGAGAATCTGGACGTTTTCTGCCTCCCCGAGCCCTGATGTTCTGCAGGCCCCTCACGGAGGTCTGCATGGCAGCTCTCTCAGGCAGGGCCCACCATCAGGCGCCCGTCTGGGGCTTTCTGCTGTAGCCTGTCTGGCTCCTCCCGCCCCCAATCCATAGTGCAAGCCCGAGGCAGGAAGGAGAATGACAGGCTACGGCAGCCTCGGGCTCCCAGTCTGCAGCAACAGGCTCCTAGGTGGGCTGAGAGCCCCACGGGGGAGATCCGGAAACGATCACACTCAGATGGGTTCTCAAGCTCCAAGTGGGTCTCCTTGCCAGCCTTAAATGCAGCATGGAATTGAAGGAATCCTGGGTAAATAAATGTATGGAACTTCAGGGCCACTTTCTGACCACTGATGCAAGGCCTTGTTTTACCACCGTGAACCAGAATTCCGGATGATCCTAACTGCTGAGACAGTGGGAGCCGGCCAACACCCCACCTTTCCCTACCCTTCCCTCACTTACCAGACTCTCCGCTGATTCTAATACCACCCAATTATCCTTTGTTTTCTTACTAATTCACATCTAGAAGCACTTACTGCAAATCTCATCACCCTCTCAGAATTTCAACTACTAGTATTAATTTCCCTACAGCTCATCATTTTCTGCCAACAACCTATTCCTCGACTGATTTCTGTTTCTATTCTCATTGTCTCATTCTTCACTAACCTTTCATATCATCCACTGGTGTCTTTAAATCTCCACGGCCCCTATTCCTTTTTTTAATTTTTTTAGGGCCACACAGAGGCATATGGAGGTTCCCAGGCTGGGAGTCAACTGCTGCTACAGCTGCCGGCCTAGAGTACAGCCACAGCAACGCGGGATCCGAGCCACATCTGCAACCTACAGCACAGCTCACAGCAATGCAGGATCCTTAACCCACTGAGCAAGGCCAGTGCCCAAACCCGTGTCCTCATGGATGTTAGCTGGGTTCGTTACCACTGAACCACAACAGGAATTCCTCACGGCCCTCATTCTTAATCACACACAGCCAGTACAAAGAATAACATAGATCTATATTTACTGGTTTGGAAAGAGAGTCACAATAAATTGGGTAATACGGTCCTTTCTAAAGAGTATGTGTGAGAAAAATCTAGAAACAGCACTATTCAGAAGAAATACAACACACTTCACAAATTTAAAATTTTCTAGTAGCTGCGTATAAAACAAGCGAAAATAACTTTAACAACAAAATTCATTTAAGTCAATATATCCAAACTTTTGTCATTTCAACATGTAATCAATATTTAAAAATTGAGATATTTTCCCTAGTAATTTCAGTGTAGAGTTTTATGCTCACAGCACATCCCAGTTTGTACTAGTTACTTTCAAGTGCCTAACAGCCACCTATGGCTACTGGCTGCCATAGTGGACAGCACAGATCTAGAAGGGTACACACTGAATTGTTGACAATGGTTTTCTTCAGAGAGAGGGACTGGCCAGGGAGAGTAGAGATAAGAAATGAGGCATTTTTTGGAGTTCCCGCCATGGCATAGTGGGTTAGGATTCCAATTGTAACAGCTTGGGTGGCTGCGGACGCACGAGTTTGATCTCCTCCCCAACACAGTGGGTTAAATGATCCAGTGTTGCTGCAACTGCAGCGTAGGTCATAGCTGTGGCTCGGATGCAATCCCTGGCCTGGGAAATTTCATATGCCACGGGTGTGGCCATTAAAAAAAATGAGGGATTTTTACTCCTCCTTTTATTACATTTATGATGAAAATTTCTATTTTATAATAAAAATTGACTCCAATAGGGAGTTTTCTTGTGGCACAGTGGGTCAAGGATCTTGCATTGTCACTGCAGTGGCTTGGGTGGCTGCTTCGGCAGGGGTTCGATCCCTGGTCCAGGAACGTCCACATGCTGCAGGTGCGGCCAATAAAAAACAAAGCTGACTCCTACTGACTGACAGATCCCCCTCCACCATTTCTAGATGCCAACTAATTTGCTTTCCTCTCATAGCAAATCTAATTTCCAACTCAATGTATCTGCTGTTCCTCAGAAAGAACCCTCTTCTTGGAGTTCCCTTCGTGGCTCAGTGGTTAACGAATCCGACTAAGAACCATGAGGTTGCGGGTTCAATTCCTGGCCTTGCTCAGTGGGTTAAGGATCCAGCATTGCCATGAGCTGTGGTGTAGGTTGCAGACGCGGCTCGGATCCCGCGTTGCTGTGGCTGTGGCGAAGGCCGGCGGCTACAGCTCCTGTTAGACCCCTAGCCTGGGAACCTCCATATGCCGCAGGTGTGGCTCTACATAAAGGCAAAAAGACAAAAAAAGAAAGAAAGAAAGAAAGAAAGAACCCTCTTCTTTGTGACTCCAATACCTAAACAGTAATCCCTCACTCCTCACATTTCCATAGTTTCTCACCATATTCAATCTCTTCTCAGCTCCACTATTCAAAGGCTAACGGAAACTTAACCACTCACTCGTGTTTCATGATGTTCAGCTGTGGGAGGGTCTGATTTGGGACCACAAAACTCATTCGTGCACAGATGTCCTTATAGTCTTGATTTCTTCTCTCAAAGTCCTCCACATGGGCAGCCAGGTGGGAATTGACAATGCAAAAGGTAGTGTTGTGAAACACAAATCTCACAGCAACCCCACCTTTGTTTCCCTGTTAGCAAGAGTAAGTATTCACAGTTAGTACAAAGATACAACTAGCACCGGAACTTCGCAGGGTCAGAAATCGTAATCAAGCTCGGGTCCAAAGTAACTCACCATCTTCCCCATGATTCCAGTTCCAACTGTTTCTGTAGCAACGTCACGGATATATGGCCACTGATCCTTCCGGGCAAATATCAGGAGCATCATCCCAACAAGGCGGACTAGTTGAACCTAGGGGTTCCAGGGAGTTAGAACGGTTTCATGTCAACGCTACTCTTTGCCCCAACTAATTTTCCACCAAGATACAACCATGCCCCCATTTGGATTCAAATACTCTGATTTCCTAGTGGACTCCATGAAGAAGAGATGAAATTTATCTGGGAAAGCACTAATCTGGCTTGGACCAGTAAGAGCTAAAAGCCGAATGAGTATACTCAGCTCTAGATTCATTATTTTACTTACTTTTTAGCCTACCATGATACAATTAAGAAAGAGAAAGCCTCTATCCCATCTTGTTCCTTCTGCCTCTCCTTCCTAATTTGTGATTTACCGTCTCCTAAGGAACTAAAATTTATAAAATAGCAATCCTTTCTATTTTGATTATTTTAAGTCTCTGAACCAGAGCTAGAAATATGTCTGAAATAAGTATTAGGCAGGGACCTACAAGAGAGGAATAAGGTCTCAGGAGTCTTATAACCTACATCAGCTATTAGAAGATGCAGAAGGAGTTCCTGTCGTGGCGCAGTGGTTAACGAATCTGACTAGGAACCATGAGGTCACGGGTTCGATCCCTGGCCTTGCTCAGTGGGTTAACGATCCGGCATTGACGTGAGCTGTGGTGTAGGTTGCAGACGCGGCTCAGATTCCGTGTTGCTGTGGCTGTGGCGTAGGCCGGCGGCTACAGCTCCGATTAGACCCCTAGCCTGGGAACCTCCATATGACATAGGTGCAGCCCTAGAAAAGGCAAAGAGACAAAAAGGAAAAAAAAAGGAAAAAAAAATGGAAGATGCAGAAGAAAATTCCTTAGGTCATCACTCCTTTTAAAGGACTTGGTATGGCAACGTGTAATTAAAATAACTCTTCTGGTACCCTCTACCATGTGCCTTCTAAAGACCAACAAATTGGCCCACCTTGCTAAAGTCAACTCTACCCTTGACTTACAACCAAGTTTAGAGCTCATTTAAATTCCACAAAACTCCTGTTCTTGCTCCAATTCCAAAGCATATCCTATGCATCCACATGCTTCAAACTGCTTTTCTGTAAAGCATCCAGTCTGACCATGGCAGTGAACACTTTCAATTTTAAACTCTCACAAATCATTTACCTTACATGACATCATATGAGTCAATTATTATTATGAGAACAATAAATTCTTCTTTTCTCCTAAAAGTTATCTAAGCAATGAAACTATAGGATCAGGAAATAGGGGGATTTTTTTTCCCCCTAGGAAATAGGGTATAGTATTACAGTACTATACATAAGGTATAATTCAATCAAATCGTTCTTTTGGAGCAAGGCATAGATAACAGAATAACTTCTAGTGAGTTCTGCTTAGTCATATTCTAAAAAAGACAATTAAATGTGGCTTACTTTCTTATACTTGGCTTTGGAATGCAAACCTCTCTCCACAGCCAAAGACCACTCTTGTTCCTTCACAGATTCAAAGTAGAAAAAGGCTTCGGTGCTCAAGTCTAGCTCTTGGAATCTGAGAAAACAAGATGGTGTGAGATCTACACATATCCCATAACTATCTGACTATTTCCTATTCCATTTTCCGAGACATCAGGTGAATAAAGGAATGGGAGAGAGAAATTGTACAGAACTGCTCTGCTGACCTAGGTGATTAGTACCGACAAGCAGTTTTCTTTTCAAAAGACTCCCCTAGGAGTTCCCGTTATGGCGCAATGGGAATGAATCCGACCAGTATCCATGAAGTTGCGGGTTTGATGCCTGGCCTCGCTCAGTTGGTTAAGGATCCAGTGTTGCTGTGAGCTGTGGTGTAGGTCACAGACACAGCTCGGATCCTGCGTTGCTGTGGCTGTGGTGTAGGCCGGCAGCTATAGGTCCGATTTGACCCCTAGCCTGGGAACCTCCATATGCTGCGAGTGTGGCTATAAAAAGCAAAACAAAACAAAACAAAACAAAACAAAACAAACCTCCCTTATAACTATATGCACAATCTATGTAAAATACAAACCAAAAAACCCCCACAAGGGGTAAAGTTGAGTTCTGCTTATATATCCTAGGAATAGTCACTGTTAGAATTAACTTCAAGTCTCAGTTTCTATGAAGAAGATAGTTTCCTATGGGTTTTCAGAGGACTAGATGCTTCCTTACACCATTTTAGGCATCTGTTCCGTTATGATCTCACAAATTTGAACCACAACTTAACTCTCACATACAATCTACAGTAGGATTTTATAAAGTTTTTTTTTTTTAAGGAAGGCAAAAGTCACATAAACTAACACCAAACATATAGAAAAAATGAAATTCCAGACATATATTTTACCCAATGCAGTAGATATCAGGAGGATTCGGATCACAGTTCAGCCAAGGTTCTAACCCACTATCTGGAGACTGGCCATTCACGTTCCAAGTTCCAACAAAAAATCTAATACATAATACCAAAAAATAATTTAAAAACAAAGGTCAAGTGTGAATCAATGAAAGTTCTCTCATCACTTCTATACAAGGGTATGTTCACAATGAGCCAACATAATTTCTCCAACTGTTTTGCCACACACACACACACACAAAAAACCCCTCTTGCATGTAGAACACAAAGGCAGTGGGCTTATTCTCTCGAAATTTTACATCAGGTAAACCTACAGAAAGGAACCAGGTCTCTGTTTAAAAAACTACAAATTTAATTGCTCTACCACATTTCCTTTCAATTAAATTCCACCCAAATTCGTACTTGAAGGGAGAGCATGTTTTTGGGAAAGAGGTATCTTCATGCTGTAAGGATGTCTAATATGGATAATTGTTCCATAAGGAGCTGTAGTTAAATCCAAAAACTCACTTCCCGAAGGATTACAAAGACATCTGTGTAGGAAATTCTGTTGAGACAGATATAGTATTAAGAGGGAAAGCAGAAGGGAAAAATCATGACTGTCTTAACTGTTTACATACAAATATAAGCATCATGGGGAATCTGAAGAACTGGAGGTTTCAGCATAGGGATATAGTTATGACTGAATTAGAATAAATGAGGCATAATAGAATAGCAGATGGGACTGGAATCTTGGACTAAAAGGGTACATGCTGTTCGCAAATAACGAAGAAAAGCGTTGCTGCTTTGCACACTGGGATACATGCTACCCATGCCACGCCACACACCACACACAGAGGGTCCAGAGGAGAGGATATCAACAATAGCAAATGAAAAATATAACAGAGGAAAGAATCCCAAGACAGATCCCTCGATCAAGAGGACTGGCTGAAACTTCCTTTATTAACTTCCCAAAGCAGGTAAATTAAGGTCTAGGGGTAATGGTACACTTAATTTTCCGATATTGGTGAGAAGAAATTCAGCAGGTCAGATAAGATAAACACACTTGCTTATGGAGATAATTCTCTATCACACGTGAGCTTGATTCGGTTCTCTAAGAGTGGACAGAAATATTAGATGTGGTATCTTTAGTCATTAGAAAATCCAAGGGAAGTTGTGGCATTTGCATTATTTTGGATATGTATGTTATTGACCAGAATAAAGACGGGGGCTTGAATCAGCACACCAGTACTTTTTATTATGCTTTGATTCTTAATCAACCTAATTATACTAATACTTTAACTACCAAAAGACCATTTTCTGCTATAACTATTAAATTTTAGCCTCAGTAAGTAAAAGAGAGACTAACTTGAAAGTCTGAATGTCGACATATTCTTTCTCTCGCTTTGCCAGGATGTGTTTGATGAGACCCTCCCGCTGCCCAGACTGGGTGTTTGGTACAAACAGCTTCCTCATGGTGTCGGTCACTTTGGGCTGTTCCTTGTTAGAAGCTTCTTTTTCACGTGGAAGCCTAGCAAATAAACGATGGATTCAAAAGTGAAATTGCCTTACACAGGAAAGTCTCCCACACGGCAAATATTATTTCAACATAGGACTCACATTCTATTCCCTGAAGAGGGTGGGGGTGGAGGCTCCCGATGAACCCCTATAGGTGGATTCTGCAAATTTATTTTCTTGTCCAAATTCATAGATGAAAAATTATCCTCAAATCCAAGAAGCCCTGAAGGACATAAAACCCAGAGTCAAAGGGGGTGAAAGATAACCTCCAACTTATCCAGGACAGACAGGACTTTGCTTTGATCAATAGTTTTGATCTGATCACTATTTGCTCATGGGTCTTACCAAACACAGAGGTTTAAGAGTGGTGCTACCTTAGATCGGGGAAAGCAGCACATCTATCCCTGAAGCACTGACACATTAACTACAGTGATAGGAAGTTACATTAATTTGGAACCTGAATAATAAGATCTGGCATTTATAGTATAGAAGACTTACTAACACAATACCTGGTTGATAGGAAGGGATTATATCATTTCACTTAATTGTCACAAAGACCCCATGAGATAACGTACTATTAAAAAATCTTCCTATGGGGAGTTCCTGTTGTGGCTTAGTGGTAAAGAACCTGGCCAGTATCCATGAGGATGTAGGTTCGATCCCTGGCCTTGCTCAGTGGGTTAAGGATTTGATGAGCTCTGATGTAGGTCACAGATGCAGCTTGGATCTCTTGTTGCTGTGGCTGTGGGGCAGGCCGGCAGCTGCAGCTCCAATTTGACATCTAGCCTGGGAACTTCCATAGGCCATGGGTGTGGCCCTAAGAAGCAAAGCAAAAAAAAAAATAATAATAATAATAATAATAATAATAACAATAATAATCCTGTTATGGAAAAATAACAGTAGCTCAGAGTTATCAAAGTAACTTGACTTACTAGGTCATAGTAGGTCAGAGAACTGGGATTCAAACCCAGGCAGTCTGGTTCCAGAGGCTGCACTTTGCTAATAAGTTGGCTCCCAAGGAGCCACAGAAAGGATCAGAAGTGGAGTGAACACGAGTCAGTGGGCATTGACTCATTAAGCCACTCTACATATGAAGGTATCTGATACTGGCATTAATTCACATTATTTTTTTTTGTCTTTCTGTCATTTTGGGCTGCATCCGCGGCATGTGGAGGTTTCCGGGCTAGGGGTCTAATCGGAGCTACAGCTACTGGCCTATAACAGAGCCACAGCAACTCGGGATCCGAGCCGTGTCTGCGACCTACACCACAGCTCATGACAACGCCGGATCCTTAACCCACTGAGCAAGGCCAGGGATCGAACCCGCAACCTCATGGTTCCCAGGCGGATTCATTTCCGCTGCGCCACGACAGGAACTCCCAATTCACATTATTTTATCTGCCCTGATAATATCTATGGACTCTGCAATGATCACAGCAACCAGGGGAAAAAAAAGAAACTTCAGTACCTGAAAACACAGTTTTGTCCTTAGTGTCTAATTTCTGGTACCAGCTGGATGAGTCCTTTTGCTCTGGAACAAGAAGTTGTGACTGCGCTGGAGAGATAAGGGTCACGGTCAGAAACTGAGGAGCCCTCCCCTGAAAGGAATTTATGGTAACCAAAGGCCATTCACTCAGCACTCCTTAAGTGCAGGGCCCAGGGCCACTCCTGAACACCAAGGAAGAGACTAAGAAAGTGAGGGCAGCTCTGGGATCATCTGGGATCTGAGGAGGATTATAGTCTGCGGCAGGTTTTCCAAGACATGAAACTGAAGATTCTGGAAACCGACTCAGTATCCTTAAAGCTGAACAGACTTATTCCCTAATCTATTCCTGGGTTCATTCCTGAAGGAAAAAAAAAAATCACTTATCAAGGCTTAATGGGCGAGGCACTTTGCTACTGGCCACTTGCCTCTATAGAGCATGTCCCATTGAAAGAGTAGAAAGAAAAATGCTGAATCTTGAGTTACCTTCCTGAGCAGCAAGGACCTCTGAGAGAAACTTCAAACAGTGTTCCTCATCAGGAATTTCAAAGCGGCGCTCTCTGGTCCAGTCCCCTTGAACCCGAATTTTGCAGCCACCTAGAAAGAATGGAGATCCACATGCATACAGCTATGGAATATAGTGTTTTCTTGGGGTTGTATTTTAATTTACTAATTTAATAGGAGAAGGTCCAGATTACAAATATTCTATACCTCTACCGTAGGAAGCATGCCTCTAAGATCAAGTGATTCGGTGTGGTGGTGATGCTGGAGGCAACGCAGAGAAGAAAATCTAATGGAGGCTGATGAACTGTGTAAATGAGCAGCCCAATATAGTGATAACGACATTTACTAAAATCATGGTCTCCTATGTTCTGACATATCACTCAGATGTCAACCTCCAAATTCTACCAAACGATCAATTCCTCAACCATCCTCCCCCCCATCTGCTAGCTGGAAATCCCTACCATTTCAAAGCTAAATCATATAGTATGAGTCTCTCAAGCGTGAAGGGAAAAAAGGAAACAGGATGGTTTGTTCCTAGGTATAGACTATACCCAGGCAACTGAATTTACGAACTAGTTAAAAAGAAAAGCATAATGGGGATGGTTTGAATTACTCTGAAAAGAAGCATCTATAGCTCATTTACCTCAAGCGAAAAAACCTAAGTCTTGAATAAACTCACAAAAGCAATATAATGACCTATGTCTAGAAGTGGTCTGGTTCCAGTACAGCCAATTGGAAAACAGTAAGTTACCTATATATACTATATATATGTACACTATATATATATACTATATATATAGTTATCATCTGTATCAAGTGTCTGGATATGGTGATCCAGGAAACCTATGTCCCTGTTCATATTCTTATTTTAACTGATTTACTAGATATACTGCTTTTTCATGGCCCTGGAAACTATAAGCTCCTTGAGGGCAAGAGGCAGGCTGCACATGCGGGTTACCCAACATAATTCTCTCGATGGTGTCCCGGGGCAGTCTGGGACTGAGGGGCTTCTCAGGACTCAGAACTTCGAAAGCTCATCCATCAGTCACTTTATTGGTAACAATGATATCAGACTTCGCAGACAGAAGGCATTTGATGACTATCACACTAGATTCTTTCACACTTGCAAATAACAAGATGAGAAAATGAAATGAAAATCCTAGTTTCTTATGGTAGAAATCCACTTTGGAATCTTTGATTCTCTTTTTCTTTGCATTTCCTTCAATCTCTATCCTCACAGATTTAGTGATCAGAAGAGATAAAAATAGAGGGGAAAAAATGGAAAAGAAGGCACCCAAGAGGACCAGTGATGAGAAAATTAAACCAGTGTAAGGAGGAGAAAAAAGGAGGGGGCATGAATAAAGACTGTCAGCTAGAGCAGCTTTGAAGAGCGGGGAAAACCTCCTTCAGGACAAGCAGTCCTCTCCTCCTCAGATAAATTATATTAAAAGCAGAAAAACAATGCAAAAGAGCAGTTTCTATGTGATAGAAACTTAGAAGGAGAACACATATTCTCACTCTCCCACACCCTTAAAAGATATATTGTAGCAAATATAAAAAATAAACTGACCCATTTAATGGATAGAAGAGTCCAGAAATTGCTTACGAAATAACACTAGATGCTCTCTCACCATGTTGCACGGGAAAGAGGACAAATCACCGCCACGACCCAACCTTCTCCTCTCCTCCCTCCCAAGCCCTTCTGGCCTCTCAGTCATCAGTAAACCCTCCTCTGCCCTCAGCTTCTCCTCTGGGCACCCCCTGCATCTCTCAGCCGTTCTCACAAGGGTGCATTAGAATTGCCAGAGGCACTTTGCTTGGGCCCCAGCCTAGGCCAATAAAACGGAATCTCTGGGGGTGAAGCCCAGGCACTGACGGTTTCTAAATATTCCCCGAGGTGATATTCTAGTGCATCCAGACTGAAAACCCGATTCACCTGCAAACTGGCTGGCCCCTTGAGGGGAGTGCTCCCGCTGCCGCCCTCTGAAGCAGAGGCTATTTATAGTCTCTCACGCTCTATGTAATTTAAGACTGGTGTCCTTATTTGTCCGAATGCCATCTCCAGACCATTAGCTATCTTCTGCCTTCAGGAAAAAATCCCTTCTTATAGGCTCAGCCACTGAGCAATGGCAGCTTCTTCCCTTCCTGCCTCCATGAGATTAGGTACCATCCTCCCAGAAACTTCTGAATCTGGGGTTCAAGACCTGATTCATAAGACTTCCTCTCCACTCACACCCCTGCTTAATTTTGGGTCCCTTCAAAATTAGCACTGAAAACTCAGCACCTCCAGTGTCTTCACCCAACAACCTTTTCCCTCCATCTGGGCCACCTACTCCCTCGGTCCCTACTGGGACTGCCTCAGGCATACCCTGGACCTTTCATCACAGAAACACCATCACCTCAGAAATCTCTAATTCAAAGATCCCACTCTGAACTGTTACTCTTTCCAGTTTACTTGCTCTTATGGGAACCTCCAGCGTATGGATCCCTCCACTTTCTCTACCCATTCACTCCCTCCTGCTTTCACTTGCCTTCTTATCAAAAAGATGCCATCTTTTCACTCTGTTGCAAAAACCCAGAACTGCCTTGCCGCTCTATTCTTCCACAACACCTACCTGGCTAACTCCCCACCCTCAGAAAACTGCCTTCTCCGTACTTATATCTGAGCAGCAAGAGGGAGTAAAAACCACACACCACACACACACACACACACACACACACACACACACAATATACCAGCTGACCTCAATGGGGGACCCTTTATGATTGGTAGCAACCTAAGTTCCACAGTCAACTAGTTTCCCACTACTGTCTGGAACAACTGTTCACACCTTCTCATTTATTTTCAATCTTTGGATCCTCCTCTTCTTAAGCTCTCTCCTTCCAAGCCGACTGCTTTACTTCCAACTTCAGAGGAAATGGAAGCTGTCACACAGAAACCTAGCTGTCTCTGTACCCATCTTCTCCCTTCCCTCCTGATAAAAGGAAGAAGAGTCCTCCCATCAAAGGCCACCTTCTCTTTCAATTACAAGCCCTTGGATTCTCTCAGGAAGCTTACCCTCACAATCATTCCCTAGACCCCTCCCTCCAGTATCTTTGACCTCTCTCCCTCACACAGGCTCCTTCCCATCAGCATTAAAATAAGCTGTGCTCTAAATCCTCCTCACTTAAAAAACAAAACAGCATCCTGAACCCTGTATCTCCCTCCAGTTCCAGTCCATCTCCATATTCCCCTCCACAGTCAAGCACGAAAAGACACACAGTTGCTTCTTCCTCACCTCCCATTTCTCTTTAATCCACTCCAGTATGACTTTGGCTCCCACCATCCTCTGAAATTGCTTTGTTAAGGTCACCAATCATTTGCATATTGCCAAATACAATGGGTATTCTTCAGTCATTTTATCAGACCTATTGGCAGAAAGCAACAGTTGACCACTCCTTGAAACAGTCTTTTCCAAAGGCTTCTATGACACCATACTCATCTAGTTAGTCTCTCTCTCTTTGGTCACTAATTTTTATTAATGCCCTTTGAGGTCTCCTCTCTCTGAACTTCAAAAAGTTGAGAGTTCAATCCTAAACCTTTTTCTCATTCTGTATCAGTAACTGTCCAATAAGACATTCTCTGACGATGGACGCGCTCTATAACTGTACTGTCCTATATGGTAACCGATGACCACATGTGGCCAATGAGGACTTGAAATTGACTAGTGCAACTGAGGAAGTGATTTTCTAATTTTGTTCTAATTAATTTAAATAGGCACATATGATTTGTGGCTACTGTATCCAATAGCACAGCTCTATACACAATCACATTATCTCTTGTGGTTTCAAATACCATCTATGTGCTAGTGACCCAGACCTTACCTCTGAGCTTCAGTGCATATATTCAACCGCAACTTATCATCTACACTCAATTGTCCCAAAGAAATTTAGAAGTACACACAGTTAAAACTGAATTAATGACTACTACCCCACCCCTCTGCTGCCACCTCCGCAGGAAAACTCATTCTTTCTGCAATGTTCTTATTTCTGCAAATGGTACCATCACCCACATTCATGCTAGAAACCTGGGATCCATCCTTGATACTTCCCTTAGACTCACCCCCTACGCGCACCTCTGTTGATTTAACCTCTAAAAACATTTATCAACTTTGTCCACTTTTCTCCATCCCTACTACCACCACACCCTCCAGCTTAAACTATTGAAAGAGCCTCCAAACTGGCTTCTATGCATATGATGACATCCCAGCATAGGCATAAAATCCTTCATATTCTTTCAATTTTTAAAATCTAAAAATCCGGATTCCTTATCAGGGCTTTAAGATTCTACTGGATCTGATCCTAGCTGTCCTACCCTGGTGCCTAAGCCTTATTTCAGACATCCTGGACTTCTTTCATTTTAAAGAAAGTGTCAAGCTACTTCCCAACTTGGAGCCTTTACACATGCAGTTCCTTTTACCTGGAATACCCTTCTCTTCCCAATTTTCACCTGTCTCTTAATTTAAATGTCACTTCAAAGAGGCCTTTTTCTGAGCACCCTGCCTACTTTAGTTAGCGCTCTTATAAGCACTCTGTACTTCCCCCTAAAAGCATTTATGAAATCTTCAATCATGTAACTGTACCTTATCAGTTTAAAGTCTGTTTCCTGCACTAAGTTTCTTTCTTTTCTTTTCTTTTTACGGCTGCACCTGTGGCATATTTAAGTGCCCGGGCTAGGGGTCAAATTGGAGCTGCAGCTAAGGCCTACGCCATAGCAGCAGCAACACCAGATCCAGGCCACATCTGTGACCTATACCACAGCTTGTGGCAATGCAGTATCCTTAACCCACTGAGTGAGGCCAGGGATTGAACCCGCATCCTCATGGAGACTATGTTGGATTCTAAATCTGCTGAGCCACAATGGGAACTCACATGCATTAAGTTTCATGAAGTACAATGACTATATTGCTTTCTGCTATATCCCTAAAGCACAGTGCCTGACACATAAAAGGTACTCATATCTTTATGAGATGCATTAATGGATTATAGGCATCCATGTGACACTAGTACCAAGCATCAAAGAGGCAAGAAGCAAAGCAGGAGCAGCAACCTTATCTGTGTTGTTCTCTACTGATTGTGCAGCACTTAGCAAACAGAAGGCACTCAACAAATATTTGTTGAATAATGAATAAAGGAGTGTTTAATATTAGGAATTAGTATAATATAGCCCATCAACAGGTCAAATGAGAAAGAATAATAGAATCATCTCTATAAATACTGAAGAGACATTTGAAAAAATTCAATATACATTTATGATTTTAAAAATCACACAAACTTGGAGTTCCCATTGTGGCACAGCAGTAATGAACCTGACTAGCATCCAAGAGGACACAGGTTCGATCCCTGGCCCCACTCACTGGGTTAAGGATCCAGCATTGTTGCGAGCAGCGGTGTAGGTTGCAGACATGGCTTGGATCCCACGTTGCTGTGGCTGTGGTGTAGGCTGGTAGTCGCAGCTCCGACTCAACCCCTGTTCTGGGAACCTCCATATGCCACGGGTGCAGCCCCAAAAAGACAAAAAAATGAAACAAAACAAAAACACACGGACTTGGGAGTTCCTGTCATGGCTCAGCAGAAATGAATCTGACTAGCATCCATTAGGACACAGGTTTGATACCCGGCCTTGCTCAGTGGGTTAAGGATCGAGCTTTGCCATGAGCTGTAGTATAGGCCACAGATGAGGCTCAGATCTAGTGTTGCTGTGGCTGTGCTGTAGGCTGATTCTACCCTTAGTCTGGGAACCTTCATATGCCATGGGTATGGCCCTAAAAAGATAAAAAAAAAAAAAAAAACCCACAAACTTAAAATAAGTGCAGTTTCTCAATAAGGTTTCCAAAAAAACCCTATCAGATCAATAGGCAACGATGTCCTCAACTGTGAAGAACCACCTGAGGTAGTCTCACTGAAATTAGGAGATAAACATAAACCATCATCATTATTTAATATTAATCTCCAAATTCTTATTGGTGTAATGAGACACAAAGCAAAACTAATAGTTATAAGTACTAGAAAGGAGACAAAACTACTATTTGCAGATGACTAAGGCTAGCAAAACCAGAAAAGAACATAAACAGCCTCCCAGAATTAAAAATAAATTTCTGTGAAGTGGCTAGATAAAAGATAAATATCTAAAACTCAACAGCTGCTCTGTATATTAGTACTAAACAATTTGAAGATAAGAGAAAAAAGGTTCCACTGACAATAGCAGCAAACAAGTAAAATCCATCAAAAAATACTTAACCTATAAATGTATGATACCTATGAAGAAACTAAAAACTGTTACTGAGAGATATAAAGGGAACCTGAATAAGTAGTGAGAGATACACCATGTTCCTTACAGTGACTTAATTTTATAAAGGAATTAGTCTAATAAAATTTGGCACATTATTTATGGTGAAATATTAGCCATTAAAAATCATGTTTTTAGACGTTCCCATTATGGCACAGCAGAAATGAATCTGATTAGGAACCACGAGGTTGTGGGTTCAATCCCTGGCCTCACTCAATGTGTTAAGGATCTGGCGTTGCCATGAGCTACGGTGTAGGTCACAGATGCAGCTCGGATCCTGTGTTGCTGTGGCTGTGGCTGGCAGCTGTAGCTCCAATTCAACCCCTAGCATGGGAACCTCCATATGCCGCGGGTGTGTTTCTAAAAAGCAAAAAAAAAAAAGATGTTTTTAAATAATTTTAAATGACATGGGAAAAGGTCACAGTATAATGTTAAATGAAAATGCAGACTAAAACCTACATATGAGGATCCCAATATGTGAAAACATAAATAAAAGACTGGAAGGAGATACATTAAAATGTTAATTATAGTGGTGTCTCTAGGTTACATGAGCATAACTTCCATTTTATACTTCAAACGTCTCTGAATTTTCCAAATTGTACATAATGAGCCTGTATTACCCCTATGATCAGAAAAAAAATTTCAAAATGTTTAATACCAACATCCAGACAGTGAGAAAACACAGTAACAATAAAATTAAGCCTACCTAACAAACCCAAGATCTCCCTCTAGCAACATACTGTATGCTCTAAAGGTTTTTGTATGAAGCCCAAGGATCAAGATAAAATCTGGTTTCTGTACAAGTATTAATAAACGGGAAGAAATAACACAGGATTTTATTTAAGTGGCTACTTAACTTCCATCTATGATTCAGTAACTTGAACTCCAGACAGAGCAACACACGGTTAATTTCTACGTAGGAGAGGCCAACAAAATGAATGCCATAAATTAGGTATTTGTAAGAGAAAAGGCACAGCTCAGTTTAACTTTCAGCTTTGGATCAGATACCTATTTCCATACCAAGAACGGGACATTTAGGTATCTGATTTCAGCAGCAGTGTCAGTCACTGCTGAACTGCCTTTGCTGAAATTTTGCTTTATTAGTGTTGGTTTTGCCTCTTCCTTTTTAAGCACAATAAGACACAGATATTAAGTTATTTGTTCTCTTGGGTATCTGCAGTGGAAGCAGAAGCAGATGTACTTAACCTTTCAGGATCAGCCCTTACTTAGGACTTCAAAAATCCAGTACCAAAGAAAAGAATAATAAAACTCAAACCAGAAAAGCCTACCTAAACTGGTGAATACGAAATAATAGTGCCAAGGAGAGGGACTGTGTCTAAGCAAAATTATGTATAAACCAATAGCATCAAGCTAATGGCCAAACCCCACTCATCCACTCATCCAAGGACTCAACCAAGAGACAAGGCAACCCATTTGACCTAGCTTAATGCGATCACATAGGCTTTTCCATAGCAACCACAGAGTAGTTACAGTAGTATTCAAGTGCCCATTTTCTCTTCCCCATGTTAATAGAGTATTATTAGATGATAAGTGGAAAACAGCTTGCACAGAAAGTCAATGATGATTTTTGCTTCAAACAGATAAAAATGAGAGAGCAGAAATCGTGAGAAAGAAGACCATGTTCTCTCTGTTAAAGGAATGCCTTGAGAGGATGGGCTTAAATAAAAGACCAAAATTATTTTAAGAAAAAAAAGGTACCCCTGGTATAAGAGGGACTCTGTTGCCTCCCCAAATAATATGACAAATAAAGAAAAACAGTATGACTTAACATGCAAAAATAAAAAAATTAGGTGTAGGGGGGAAAGCCTAAAACATAACAGCAGTTTAAAAAAACACTCATAAGCCTTATGTGCTTTAAACACTTTCCGGCCCTTCCTACAATTTTCAATTCCATAGCAATGACTTAACTGATAGCAACAATACTGGTAGTTCAAAGAAGTTCAGCGTTAGAAAAGCAGGTGGTATTTTCAACTTTTTAAAGACTCTTGTTGCCAGCCTCCTGTTTTTTCTTTTTCTTTTCCTTTTTTTTTTGTCTTTTGACTGTGCCCACAGTATGAAGAAAATTGAACCGGGGACTGAACTCATGCCATAGCTGTTATTCAAGCCACAGCAGTGATAACACTGGATCCATAACCCGCTGGGCCACAAGGAAACTCTGCCACCTGCTTTTTCTTAAGCTAAGGCTAAATGTTTCGGGGAGGCAATGCTAATTTGCCTTAAGAAAATGGAGAATAAAAGATAAGACAGTAAGATAAAAGATGTGCACAAAAGGTATCTTAAATACAGTAGGTATTCAAGTAAATATTTGTTGACTACAAATCAGTTCCATTCAGAAAGATACTCACTGTTTGAAGCTATGTCAATCAAAAGAGTTTCTTCCGCTTCTGAAGGAAAAGAAGAAAGAACAGGATCAGGGAAGAGAAAACCATTTATTACAACCAAAAGAAGTATACACCTAACCAAACAACTGCTTCTCTCAACCACCACTCCTAGCTTTTAGAACACATTAAAACAATCCTTTGCTTTTTCGTTTAGAATTTTTTTAACAGTACTAGGTTCTAAAGATTATGAGCAATCCAACTAAAAGAAAAATGAACTGAATAGGTAACCAAATGGAAGGCCTCAAAGCAAATCAGGCAATGACAATAGTAGGGAATAGAACATGTTAACACAGGCGAAGGTGAGTTTAATTCCCCTCAGCCATAACATACTAATTTAATATAATCTCACTGTATCATTTAGCTAGTTCTTATAAAAAGCCAAGAAAGTGATTCCAAAGGTCTAGAGGAGAATTACTTTCTTAAATCTAGTTTCTCAAAATTTCCCAGTGATCTCATCACCTCCACCCCTGCCCCATACGGGAACAGAGAATACTTTAAGTTCTTAATCTTCAGGCTGCCATTAACATCTGTGGGTCCAAGGCCTACCACACCCAACAAGGAAGCACAAGAGGCCAAAGCACAGTCTCCAAGTTCAGAGTTCTCTTTTCTCTTAATGGCTCACCCGGACTTTCCTTTCTTACCTCTGGTGTCTAGACCCAACCCATCTCTTCCTCTCTGTCTTCCCTGGATTTGGCCAACAGCACCTGCCAAACTCTCCTGGTTAGTTAAACTCTGGGTACTAACTCCTTGGGATTAGTTTGGATCTACCTTGGCCAGATGGAGTAGTCTCAGCCTTTTCTAGCTCCCTCACAAGCCTGGGGTATATATCCGGCTCCATTATTCAGGTGCAACAGAAGCAACTGGTAAGGAACTAAGCTGTCTGGTGGTAGAGTCTCAATATTCTCACCGGCATGACAAATGAAGCAAGGGACAACAGTGCATCGGGACACAGGTATTACTACTGCTCTTCAGTGCCTTTAATTCTATGAAACCCAAGTACTTACAGCCTTTTCAGAATCAATGTACAGGTCAGGAAACAGAAAGGATGTGAAAACTCAAGGAGGTAACTGTTCCTTTCGTCATGGGGAACTACTGTGTGTATGTATACATATTTTCCTAGATTCCAATCCAGCAACTTTCTATTTCTTATTAAAAACAATACTAAGAAGAGTTCTCCTGTGGCTCAGCAAGGTAAGGACCTGGTGTTGCTGGGTTGCTGCTGGGTTGCTGCTGTGGCGCTGGTTCGATCCCTGGCCTGGGAACTTCTGCATGCCACAGGTGCAGCCTAAAAAGAAAAAAAAAAAAGACAAATAGGATAAAAGAGCCCCTAGAAGTAGCACAAAAAAGTATAGAGTTACTGGATACTAAAGTTATGTTCTTTAGCTTTTCTCCTCCTTAAAGGGCTGGGTATGTAACAAAGGGCACTACGCTATGAAAAGTGAGGTGACCACAGTAACTAAGGTATGTAGGTGTCTTGTTCAATGTGTCTTTCTCACAGGGCAGGCTAAATGGCTAAATAAAAGACTTGATTCTTCTATACAACGTGGATACTATTCATTGTGGGTATTTTTAATTCTTACTAAATGCACGCCTACTTAGCATTTCTACTTACAGGAATAAATCCTAAGGGAAAAAAATATGTGCAGGAAGATTCCTTACTTATTTCTACTGATAAAAAATAACACGGATGATAAACGCAGAGAATCGATTATAGGCCATTCATAAAATGGAATAGTATATAGCTATTAACAGCACGTAAAAGCACTCATAAGATGGCATGTGGAACAGACAAAAAACTACGTACAGTATGAGTCCCACCTACCCTAAAAGTTACATATGTAGAAAAAAAAGGAAAACACATGGTGTTTATCTCTGAAGGACGTGGATTTACTTATTTTCTTTATAATCTTATGCTCTTTCCAAACTTTTTTATAGTACACATATTACTTTTGTGATCAAAAAAGCTTTATGTAGTTTCAGAAAGAATCCATGCAAGATAGGAGTCAAGTTTTCCAAAAAGTTGCAGCTGATACGGCCTGTCTGATGAAGCCAATGGACCCGCCGGAAACATAATGCATTTGTTCTCTAATAATCAATTTCCTTTCTGGAGCGGTGTGAGATGACAGAAGCAACACCTCCTACACAAACCTCCCAATTTTTGAGTCTCACTGTAGCAGATGAAACAACAGATTTTCTGTTCTCTTTCCTCAAATTTCAGGGCAGGAAGCCAAATATTTCCTCCCTGGAGTAGATTTTCTTATGATTCACCAATGTCAAGGCTGGAGAATCAGCACAATTAAGTGTAAGGTATTACAATCTGGCAAGGCGTGCTGCCAAATGTTTTAATTTCAAATAGTGTGGGGAGAAAAGTGCTGAACGCGTGTGAATCCAAGTGACCTTGATACTTTACCACGAGCAGTTTATCAGTTAAAGCCAAGAATGTGACTTAAATCCACATATAGTTTCATCATCGTAAAAGACTACCTACATAGCGAACAGACTACATACATCTCTAACCCCACCTAGGGAAGCAGGTGAGAATATGTATATTTCAATATATTCCTTCAGCACTCTTAGACAAAACATTTATCATCTTTTCAACGGTAGATCAGTAACGTTATCTTTTTTTTTCTGAGAATAATACATTTCATTTTATGTGCAGTGACAAATTTAAATATGTACAGTATTACACAATGCAATAATGACCAAGGAAAACATTTTAAAACTAACTAAGCAATTAAAGCTAGTACCTTGAACACATCTAAAATGGCTATTTATAGGAATGATATCTTGAACATGTTCGTCCTTCTTGTGCAACCGGATTATTAGCCTAGGAAACAGAAGAATGCATCAACGAATAGCCACTGAAAAACTCAAACATTTAACAACAAAATACACTGCTGTGTTGTTATACAAATCTAGTCTGTATTTATTAGACTTCCTGTATCTTGTCCCCTGGATCTGAACATCATGATAGACATTGGTTTAGGTCTAAACGGATATTGCTGGTGATCAATATCTGAATATCCACACTGTTCTATGCCACAGAGTACAGAATTAGTCTATGTCCTAAGAACAGTTTACAATCTTAAGAGCATGAATTACAGTGCACACACCTTCCAATCACGCCTACCAGAGTGAAAAATAGCTTGGTGTCAAGTCCACGAGGGCAGGGCTATGGACGTCTTTTCACCATAGTATTTCTAGCACCTAGCACAGTGCCTGGTACACAGCGGTCACTCAAGTTTGTTGAAAAAACGAATTATAAATTTCATCAATTAGCTCTCCAATTATACTCCCATAGCTTTTACCAAAGAATGGTTCTATCTCTTCAAACAAGTATACAGGTCCGTGGTGACTCAAGAGGAGGCACCCAGCCAGCTGGATCAGTCAAAATAATCCCACTGACCAAGAACAGAGCAGCTATCACAACCAGATTGCTTTTACGCCCCTCGTGTTTTGACTCTGGTTTCCAATTTCATGCTGGTATATCTGGCAAACGGGACTGAACTTAGCACCCCAGTATGAGATGCAAGAGTTCGTAATTCCTCTGTACTCCTGAAATATTAATTTTCATTTACTACCTATTCTTTGTGGCTCAGAATCAAGGTATAACCTACTGGTAAATGGCCATTCTGCACATCTCCTGGCTTCCCTCAAATCACTCTTCAGGTGGTTCTTTTTGCCAGGAACATTCTTCTTCCCAAGACCTAGCTCAACTATCACCTTCTGTGTGATGCTTCTCCCAATACAGCCCCAAGCAGAACTAGTGCCCTCATGCCCTTTGCTTGCCCCTCAAACAGAGCAACTTAACACGCTCCACAATAGTTCCCTCCCTGCCGTGAGCCTCTTGAAAGCAAAGACTCTACCATATTGTTTTGTCTCCTAATAGGTGCTCGATAAATATGGCTGAATAAACAAATTTAATTAAGCTATAAACAAAGATGAATTTCTAAATATACTTAACTTCTGACATTAAACATGTCATTGTTTTGAAGGATTTCATTTCTATTTTGTTTTGGGGGGGGCTTATTGTTTCAGCGTTTTGATATTTTTTCTAACATGTTAACTTTGAAGGAGATAACCCGTGGAAAGGAACTGCTTAGACAGAACTAAGAGAAATAAAAGTATTAACGCTGTCTCTCTGCTCTGATCCTGCTTGCCTGATTGAAATGGGCTTTATAGTTTACGGAGGACTAGAGGAATATGGGGCAGACCCTTTCCAGCCTGCAAAGTTCATGAGTCGAGCAGAGAGTTCTGTAAACCCACATGGAGACCAGAAACTAGATAAGGCTCACAAAACAAGGGGCAAGGATGAAGAGCTTTCTTTAAGGAAAATTAACATAAACGAATATGATTTCCAAGCACTACAGATTACAAGTGGTGTTGAACATTAGCAGTAAAGTTTCAACTGGATTATATTGTTAAAAACCAACATAAAACAGACAATATGAATGGAACTTGAGGGTGTTATGCTAAGTGAAATAAGTCAGACAGAGAAAGACAAATACCATATGATCTCACTTATGTGTGAAATCAAAAAACAAAACCCCAAATACTGCAATCATAGACTCAGAAAACAGATTGGTGGTTGTCAGAGGCGGGGGTGGTGGGTGGGTAAAATGGATGAAGGGGGTTAAAACGTACACATTTCCAGCTATAAAATAAATAACTCATGGGGATGTAATATACAGCATGGTACCTATAACAGTACTATATTGTATATTTGAAGTTGCTGAGAATAAATATTAAAAGTTCTCATCACAAGAAAAAATTGTTAACTACGTGTGGTAATAAACGTTAACAAGACTTCCCATGGCCGGGAGTTCCCGCTGTGGTTCAGCATTAATGAACCCGACTAGTATCCATGAGGATACAGGTTCGATCCCTGGCCTCGCTCAGCGGGCCAGGGATCCGGCATTGCCATGAGCTGTGATATAGGTCTCAGAAGTGGCTCTGATCCCGCATTGCTATGTCTGTGGCTTAACCCAGCAGCTGTAGCTCCGATTCAACCCCTAGCCTGGGAATCTCCATATGCCGCTGGTGCGGCCCCAAAAAGTGAAAAAAAAAAAATGAAAGTAAACTTGGAATTTAAATGGATTCCACAAATATTTATTTAATATTTACTACATGTTAGTCACCAAATAAACAAGAGAGCAGGGCTAAGAATAAACATAAAAATTCTGCCTAAATGTAATCATTCAACACAGAAAGATGAAAGATAATGGATATGTGGCAAAACAATGGAAATCAGAATTTGGTAGTTGGAAACAGAAAAGAGTAATAAATTGCAAATGCAGACTCAGTATTACCCCTAAGAAAGACCTCGATTTGAGGAAGGTTAAAGATGAGACAACAGGTTGCATCATAACCTGAATGCCTTGAAAAACGAATATTAGTGTTCGATCCCTTGTGTACAAAAAAAACCCCTTATTTTTAATTGTAATTTGTCTCTCAGATAAATTTCTCATACGGTTGATAGCAAGAACTACAGAACTAAAGATTACAATAGGATTCAAGTTCTAGGATTAAAAGGCCCAAAGTAAGAAAGTTCTGGACACTCAAGTCAGAGAAGGCACCCAAGAGACAAGGATTTGAGGATTATAGATGGTTTGACCATAGTAGGTGACTAACAAATGATTTCAAAAGAAACTTCTCAGACAATGTAATTGCTTTTGAGATATGTTACATGGGTTCAAATCTAAGCTATGCTACTTCCTAAGTGCAAACTAGTGACTTAACCTCCTTTTACCTCAATTTCTGTATCTAGAAAAGGGGGATGATGATGATATTGCAATTTCACAGTAATCTTCACACGAGGGTTAAATTAACTAGTTCACGAACGTGCTGGCATACTTCAAGCCATCGCGTGTTATTTGTGCTATACTCGTAACTTACAATGAACTGGAACACAGAATTTGATTTCTTTATGGGGAAGGCACACAGTCAGGAGAGCTACCCTGCCAAGTTTAAAAGTTCTGGGAGTTCCCGTCGTGGCGCAGTGGAAATGAATCCGACTAGGAACCATGAAGCTGAGGGTTCGATCCCTGGCTTCGCTCAGTGGGTTAAGGATCTGGCATTGCTGTGAGCTGTGGTGTAGGTTGAGACGCAGCTTGGATCCCACATTGCTGTGGCTGTGGCTGTGGCCGGCAACTGTAGCTCTGATTAGACTACTAGCCTGGGAACCTCCACATGCCTTGGGTGCGGCCCTAAAAATGACAAAAAAAAAAAAAAAAAAAAAAAAAAAAACCAGTCCTCCCAGGACAAGGGACCAAACAGAATGAAGCACTGATCTCAAGGCCAGCCACTCACTCCCTTAACAGCTGAATAGAGATACAAACCTACCCAAAGGACCAGATCCTGGGCTATGGTCATCTCAACAATGTAGCTATCTTATTTAATCCTCATAATTTTCTTTTTAAGAGGAAACTAGGGTGTGAAAAAATTTACTGATTTGCCCAAGGTTCACATTTTCCCACCCTATTCTTGCCTTGGGAAGTGGCAGTGGTGTTCCACTTTTCAATCCACTTTTCTGTTCAATTTACTTTTATTAAACTGGTCTTTCAGGGTTTGATGAAATCTGGGGAAAATAAAATGAGTTTATCACATCAACAGAATTGACCAAGTAGGAGCTAGGGAAGAGCTACTCCACAGAAGCAGTTGACCTCCCTCCACTTAGAGTGGCACCAGGAGTCTCAGAAAAGGGCAGGCTAGGCCAGTGGGAATTTCTTCTATGTAAACTGGACACCACACACACAGGCTGGACAATCTACAAGCAAGGACTGAGAAAAAACTGTCTTTAGAATCCAATGTTGGGAGCTGGCAGGATTTAAGGGATCAACAATTTTTACACTTTCATGTCAAGAAACCAGTGAACTGGAGGGAGGTGGCTTGGTGACAAAAGGATACTTTTAAGATGAGACATTAGTGGCAAGGGAGGTCGATCAGCAACTACAGTGATAGCTTATCAAAATCTTTTGATCAACCAGCCAACAGTCTTCACTGAGTTCCTATGTGCAAGGCAGAGTGGAAGGTAACACACCCTGATGAAATGCCAAATGTCGTTTACATTTCTACACATCTCAATACTTTTTCTAACAGTCGAGTCAATAAGTGAGGCAGTTACTGGCCTACACAAAACCATTACTGAATTAATGAATACGCCTTCAAGCAAATGGAATAAGGGGGTAGGGAGACTGGAGGAACCAGTTGAATGAGGTTAAGAAAAGGCACTTCGGCAAGGTTAACAATGAGGCGTTTCTACAGCACCTTTGCTTTCCGTAAACCACTTTTGCATTTATTATTCTCCCAGTTAAAATCCAAAGGCTATAAGGTAAGGCAGTTAATGTTTTTATTAAACTGTTGAGGACACTAAGGGCCAGAAAACTTTATTGACTTGCCCAGGATTACACAACCCATGTCAGTTGCATGGGCAGGAACTAAGAACCCAGGCTTCCTGCTTCCCCGCCCATTGAGTCCTTCCACTGAGCCCCAGGGCCAGGAGTGATCAATCTACCGCCTTGGAAACGGGGGACGAAGCCCGATGGTTAGAGCACTGGCACTTCACACCTGGGCCCAAACCTGTTGCCTGCGGGCGTCAGTGGGAGAATGGTGGGTGGCTTGTCGTGGTTTGGGGTTGGGAGGTAATGGCAGGCTCCCCTTCTCTGTGGGTATCAGGTGGTTACTTACTCATACTGCCCGTTCCTCTGCGCTAGGGTCAGGGCGCAGGGCTCCCGGAGAGGACCCTTCATCTCCATACCCTCGATAGTATGCGGGCGCTAGTTAAGGGTCTCCTCCAGAAGCGCTGCCCGGGAGGGGACGCGCGCCGCGGGGCGGAGGCGGGCTCCCGCCCCTCTGCCCACCCTCCTCCCTCCCTCCTTCCCCGCTGTCCGAGGCAGCGCCTCCCGCGCCGGCCTCCCCGCTCCCCAGCTCGGCTCGGCCTCGGGGCCTGGCCGCCCCCCAGCCGCCCCCGGGCAGCGATCCGCAGTCCCGCGGACCCCCGCCCCCGCCCTGCGCGGCCTCCCCTCCCCCTTCTCTCAGGCGGATACGGCAAGGGGTTGGGCTCCGACCGGGAGCGGCGGCTCCATCCCGGCGGCTTCCAGGCTCGGCGGGGGCTGCGGGCTGCGGGCGGATCCGACGACACGGCCTCCCGCGTCCTCACACCCCCTCGCCTCGGCTGCGCGTCCTTAGAGAAGCGGCTCCGGGCCGGGAGCCGGGAGCCGAGAGCCGGGAACCGGGAGCCGAGAGCCGGGAGCCTGACCCGAGAGAGAGCGGCGCCTCCCGCCCCCGCCAGTTTTCCAGGCCGCCGCAGATTCTGCCCCCTGCGGCCAACCTGCGGAACTGCAGGGAAAGACCCGACGGACCGGGGGCGTCTCCACCACGTCCAGCAAGGGGATGTGTTTTCAGTGCTGCCTGTGACACTAGACTTGTTCCGGGGACTCTGAAGATTGCCATAGAAACAAAGCACAGTCACATCTGTGCGGGAACTCACAGGTGTTTGGGCCACTAGGACCCCTGTCATCCATTCAAAACATCCTTATTCTGGTTAATAGAATGCACTGTGCTGTTTATCTTACCTCAGATGCCCTGGTTCCGCCACCCACCCTTCTTATTTCCGCCTCCCAAATCAGAAGAGTTCCCAAAGTTCAGACCTTTGCTTTCTTTGGCCCCCTCCAGGTCACCTCTAAGCAGGCAAAGACCAAACATATTATCACTGGCCCACATCCCTTGCCTAATATAACAAGCATTGGATGACAAACCTAACCCGTTGTTATTTCACACAGCAACCCAGGCTTGGAAATTTCAAAGCCATATGCTTTCTTCCTTTCTCCTAATTTCTCTGTATCCTATCAGCCAAAAATCTTGTTAATATGTTCTTTGGAGTCACTTTTAGATTCCTTGTTTTCTTGCCATTTGCACTGCCACCACTTTAGTGTAAGCCCTTGTGATATCTCCTTTGAGCATTTTCCTCTATTGAGAGCGATAAGAATTTTTCCCAGAATAATGTTTCAACCGTGTTATTCATTTGCTCAAATCTGCAATGAACTATATATCAAGACTGATTTTGGAGTTCTCCCTGTGGCTCAGTGATACCAAACCCAACTAGTATATAGTACGGATGTGGGTTCCATCCCTGGCCCCACTTAGCATCCTGCATTGCCAGTGAAGCTTTAGTGTGGGCTGCAGATGTGGCTTGGATCTGACATTGGTGTGGCTGTGGTATAGGCCTGCAGCTGCAGCTCCAGTTTGACTTCTAGCCTGGGAACTTCATATGCTGCAGGTGCAGTCCTAAAAAAAAAAAAAAAGGAATGATTTTAAACCTATAGTAATTAAGACAGTATGGGATGGAGGTAGACAAGCCACTGGAACCAAATACAGAGCCCCTAGACAGTTACACACATATATGGAAAGCATATTTGACATTTCAAATCAGTAGGTTGGGGGGAATGGATTATCCACTAAACGGTGCTGGAACTATTGATAATCCATATAGGAAATTATACGATTAGACCCCCATCTCACATCATAGAAAAAAAAATCAATTCCAGGTGGATTAAAGATCTAAATGTGAAAAGCAAATCTTTACAACTTTTAGATGAAAACAAGAGTATCATTCTGACTTTGGAATAGGGAGTGAGAATGATTACTTAAGACACTAAAAAGCACAAACAATAAGGGCACTGACTGACACATTTAACTACCTTAAATTTCAAAATGTATGTACTTTAGGGAGTTCCCTTCGTGGCGCAATGGTTAATGAACCCGACTAGGATCCATGAGGATGCAGGTTTGATCCCTGGCCTCGCTCAGTGGGTTAAGTGATCCAGCTGGGTTAAGTTCCAGCATTGCTGTGAACTGTGGCGGCGTAGGTGGCAGACTCGGCTTGGAGTCTGTGGCTATGACGTAGGCTTGCAACTACAGCCCCTATTCGACTCCTAGCCCGGGAACTTCCATATGCCGTGGGTGCGAAGTATGTACTTTATAACAGCATAAACAAGTTGAAAGACAAGCCACAGATTGGGAAGAAGATATTTTCAATGCAGATAACTGACAAAGGATATTCCATGAGGTTCTACACTTTGAATTGTCATCACCTCTCTGACTTCCTCTCCTACCGCTCTCTTCAACTCCCTCTGCTTAATCCCGTAGCTCCTTGCTGTTCCTAGGACATCCTTGCCTCAGGGCCTTTGCACTTGCAGTTCACTCTGCCTGCACTCTCACGCCCTTCAGGTCCTTGCTCAAATGTCACTTTCTCAGCGAGGTCTTGCTAGACAACTTTACTTAAAATTGCAGCTCAGCAATCTCCTTTCCCACTCTCATACGTGCATGCTCCCTATCCCTCTCCCCTGTTCATTTTTCTCCGGAGGATTTATCACTACCCATTATTCTATTTTACTTGGAAATTTTGTTTATTGTTTACCTTCCCCCACCAGAATGTAAGTTCCATGAGGGCAGGGCTTTTTGTCTGTTTGGTTCATTCCTGCATTCCCAGTGCCTAGAGCCATTCTGGGAACAAAGCATATGTTAGAAAAATACTGATTAAAGGAATGAATGGGAGGAGTTCCTGGCTTGGCACAGCGGTTAACGAATCCGACTAGGAACCATGAGGTTGTGGGTTCCATCCCTGGCCTCGCTCAGTGGATTAAGGATCCGGCGTTGCCGTGAGCTGTGGTGTAGGTTGCAGACGCGGCTCGGATCCCGCGTTGCTGTGGCTGTGGTGTAGGCCGGCAGCTACAGCTCCTGTTAGACCCCTAGCCTGGGAACCTCCCCATGCCGCAGATGCGGCCGTAAAACGACAAATGGCAAAAAAATAAAAATAAAAAAATAAAGGAATGAATGAATTGGTATCCAGAATATATAAGGACCTCTACAAATCAGTGAGAAAAAATAAACCTAGTAGATAAACTGACAAAATATATGTTTATTTTGGTTTTTGGGGGGTTCTTTTTGACCGCACCCGTGGCATGTGGAAGTTCCCAGGCTAAAAACTGAACCCGAGCCACAGCAGGGACAATGCTGAATCTTTAACTGCTAGGCCGTCAAGGGACTCCCAAAATATATGAATGAGCAATTCAGAGTCAAGGAAACCCAAATGGCCCGTAAAGACAGGAAAGGACGCTTGACCTCATTACTATTCAGGGAAATAGAAAATTCAAACCATTAGATACTATTACACAAACATTGATTTGACAAAACATAAAAATTCAGACAACACCAAGTGTTGAGAATCTAGAACAGATAGAACTCTGATGATCACCGCTACAAGGAGTTGGTAAATCTGCTATGAAGAGCAATTTGACATTATAAAGTTGCATAGGTAATAGCCTTCAATCCAGAAATTCCATTTCTAGCTATAGACCTGGGCAAAATTCTAACCTTTGTACACATGGAGACATGTAAAAGAGTGTTCATTGCAGCATGATTGGTAATCTCAAAAAAATGAAAGCAAATTAAATGTCTATCAGTAGGTAAATGAATAAATAAATCATGGTATTCATGACGTTGAATTCTGTTTTGAAATTAAAATGAATAACTCAGGCTACATGTATAACAGAGTTAAATTTCAAAAATATGTTGGGCATAAAGAGAATTACAAAACATGCACAGTATTCAATTTATATAAGGTCTGAAAATATCTGTTGCTTACAGCTACAGAGACATGATAATAATATTTAAAACATGAAAGGGCATGATCATCACCAAATTCAAGAGGACTGAGACTGGGGAGGGCCATATAGAGACTATCAACTGTATCGGTAATATCTGTGTTTTTAAAATCTGAAAATTGATCTGACCGGATTTGATAGCACCAGGTGGTAATACAGCATTGTAGATCAAGTATACCTCAATAAAAAAAAATTTTTTAAACTATTTTAAAATTTTTAGGTGTTCCCGCCGTTGGAGCAACAGGATTGGCATCATCTCTACAGCACTGGGATGCAGGTTCAATCCCCAGTCCAGTCCAGCTCCATGGGTTAAAGATCTGGTGTTGCTGCAGCTGCGGCTCAGATCTGATCCCTGGTCCGGGAACTCCACATGCCATGGGGCAGCCAAAAAAAAAAAAAAAAAAAAAAAGAGAGAGAGAGAGAGGGAAATAATTTTTAAAAAGAATAAGAGGTTGTGAAAAAAATGGAAATATATTGAGATGAGGACACTAAAAACTGTGGTCTCTCACAAGAGAGATGATAATTTTCTCTCTCTCTCTCTCTCTCTTTTTTTTTGGTCTTTTGTCTTTTAGAGCTGCACCTGCATCCAGGCTAGGGGTCCAATCAGAACTGTAGCCACTAGCCTACACCACAGCCACAGCAACACCGGATCCTTAACCCACTGAGCGAGGCCAGGGATCGAACCTGAGTTCTCATGGATGCTAGTCGGGTTCACTAACTGCTGAGCCACAGCGGGAACTCCTCTTTTTTTTGGCCACACCTGCTGCATATGAAAGTTCCCTGTTCAGGGATGAAATCTGAGCCACAGCTTCGACATACACCACAGCTGCGGCAATACCTGATCTTTAACCCACTGTGCCAGGATGGAGATTGAACTCGTGCCTCAAGAGTGACAACACCAGATCCTTAATCTGCTGTGCCAGAGCAGAAACTCCTGACGATGATTTTCTTGGGAAAAAAAAGTAGTAAGTGGATATTTTGATAGTGATAACAATAATTATCTTCGTTAACACTGAACTCATGTTACAGACTCTCTTCTCATGGCTTCACATGTGTACTTTCACCTAATTCCCACTAAATCCCTGTAAAGTAGTAATATTATTGTTTCCATTTTATTTATTTTCTTTCCTTTTTTTTTTTTTTTTTGGCTGAACCCACGGCGTGCGAAGTTCCTGGGCCATGGATCAAACCTGAGCCACAGCAGTGATCCCAGACATAGCAGTGACAATATGTGATCTTTAACCTGCTGAGCCACCAGGGAACTCCTTTTGTCTCCATTTTAAAGAAGAGAAAACTAAGACTCAAGAGAGGTTATCAACTTGCCTATTAGCTAGTAAATGGCAGAACCAGGATTCAAACTTAGGTTTGTCTGACTCCAAAGCCGAGCTTTTATTATTATTTTTTTATTTTTTCCTTTTTATGGCCACACCTGTAGCACATGGAAGTTCCCTGGCTAGGGGTCGAATCAGAACTGAAGCTGAAAGAAAAAAAAAGAGTTCCCGTGGTGGCGCAGTGGAAACGAATCTGACTAGGAGCCATGAGGTTGCGGGTTCGACCCCTGGCCTCGCTCAGTGGTTTAAGGATCTGGCGTTGCCATGAGCTGTGGTGTAGGTCACAGACGCAGCTCGGATCCAGCGTTGCTGTGGCTGTGGCATAGGCCGGCAGCTACAGCTCCGATTAGACCCCTGGCCTGGTGGGAACCTCCACATGCCGCGAGTGCGGCCCTAAAAACGACAAAAGACAAAAAAAAAAAAAAAAAGGAACTGCAGCTGAGGTCTACACCACAGCCATGGCAACACAGCGCCAGATCCTTAACCCACTGAGTGAGGCCAGGCATCAAACCCACATCCTCACAGAGACAACATCCCATCCTTAACCCACTAAGCCAAAACAAAAACTCCAAGCCCGAGCTTTTAACTGAATACATTATACTGTTCATTCAGTATTAACAGTCATAACATGAAGTGTTTTATTTAGAATCAGGTGCTATGGTAACTGCTCTACCTGAATGATCACATTTAATCTGATGAAATTTCTGATGAAATGGAAGCTGCAAGTAGAGGGTGCAGGAACTTGAACAAGGCAGAGGAAGGAACAGGTACCGATGGAGAGTGAGAGCAAATCCAGAAAAGTTAATAAAGGTTTCAGAGCAACTGAGAGAGCCCAACTGGAGGCAGATAGTGTGGATTTCTGCAGTGGTTCGAACCAGTATGGGTCTGTAACTTTCTCTGGTAATGCTTGGCAGATGGAAAGCAGGAGTTGGGAAAATATCCCGAGATGGTGCATTTGGCTCTAGAATTGGTACAGCAGGCGGA
The DNA here is from genome assembly GCA_004024745.2 of Catagonus wagneri. Taxonomy (NCBI): domain Eukaryota; kingdom Metazoa; phylum Chordata; class Mammalia; order Artiodactyla; family Tayassuidae; genus Catagonus; species Catagonus wagneri. The sequence continues at coordinate 34,443,505 of PVHT020000015.1, read as the reverse complement.
ACGGAAGGTCATGGGTGAGGGAGTCTGAGGTGGTGTTTAGGATGTAACGCAATAGCTGACCTGGAGTCCAAGTTGTGTAAAGAAATGTATCCACTCAGCCTAGGGCCAGCAGAGGGGGGTGAAGGCAAGCCTGACTAATTTCATCATCTCCCTAGGCCTGATCCTGCAGCAAATATTTCATTTTTTTAGCATCACTTCAGGGATGATGCTTACTTACGGGCTTCTGCATGTGTTTAGCAATTTTTGTAAGTGGGCTGAAATCACTGTTTTATCCACAACTGCCTTCTGACTTACCTATGGCTGTTAATGCTACTACTATTTAACAAGCCATCAAGTTTGAAGCTTCAGGTTTATTCGTGAACCCTGCTTCTTCTTCATCTCTGATATCCAATAACTGAAGTTTTATCAATTCAATAGTAAATTCCTTAATATATAGCTTCGCTCATTCTCACCTATCATCATCAGATGGTATTTTGCCTAACTGAATAAAGGTCGTGTGCCTTATACTTGTATTTACATGCAAGAGACATCCAATGCAGAGTTAAATGGTCATTGAACAAAATTCTAATAAATGAAACTGAAGCTTCAAGAAAGCACAAGTCTCACCACTCACCATCACCACAACCACTCCCCAACACATACACACACACACACACACACATACACACACACACACACACACACATATGAGTAAATGGGTGTCTGGTGCTTGTCTCTCTTTTTTTTTTTTCAGGGCCGCACCCGCGGCACGTGGAGGTTCCCAGACTAGGGGTCTAACAGGAGCTGTAGCTGTCAGCCTTTGCCACAGCCACAGCAACGCGGGATCCGAGCTGCGTCTGCGACCTACACCACAGCTCACGGCAACGCCAGATCCTTAACCCACTGAGCAAGGCCAGGGATCAAACCCACATCCTCATGGTTACGTAGGGTTCCTTACCTCTCCTCTGAGCCATGATGGGAACTCCTGGGTGCCTGTCTTTTATCCATTAAACTATTATAACTAAATGCTTAGGACTTATGGGCATTCTAGAGGCAAAATAAAAAGGCGAGATCTTAAAAACAGACTGTAAAATACTAGAAGAAAACGAAAAACGTGAAAATTATATATATATATATATATATGCATATATATTTGCTTTTTAGGGCCACACCCACAGTATATGGAGGTTCCCAGGCTAGGGGTCTAATCGGAGCTATAGCTGCTGGCCTACGCCACAGCCACAGCAACGCTAGATCCAACCTGCATCTGTGACCTACACCATAGCTCACAGAAACACCGGATCCTTAACCTACTGAGCAAGGCCAGGGCTCGAACCCACAACCTCATGGGTCCTAGTCGGATTTGTTTCTGCTGCACCAAGATGGGAACTCCAAAAATAATAATTTAATTAAATGGCTACAAAATATAGCATTCTATCAAGTTCATTAATTTTTAAATTTTACATTTATTTTTAAAAAATCCATTGTCTTTGAAAACAATTTTCTAGGTTGGATCTTCTCATTTCCCAAGAATTTCCAAGTATGCATAATAATTACGGAGAAATCACAGCCATTATAAATTAAATTCGCTATGCACAGACAAATAATTTTAAGAGCAAAATTACAAAAGCCCTTTCAAAAATTTATAGTAAAAATATAAATTTTTAATGCAGGATGGGGATGCATTTTGATATACTTAATACAATGCTGGCTGAAGCCTTCACCAGTAAGAGCATAGGTAGGGCCTGTAAAGGCAAAAACAGGCCTGCCTGCCTGACATAGATGAGGCTGGGGTGGAGGATTTCGCGTAGGTGAGTCAGCAGCCAGGGGCTAGAAGGCAGGCCAAGCAGAGGCATAAATGATTCATTGATTTTTAAATCACCACTAGTTGAAAAGCCTCGCTTTTCACATGCACAAATCCAACACAGATATTGCTTTCCATGCAGAGCAGCATAACGAAGAGCTCATTTTGATTTATATATTTCCATTTATACTGTTCATTCCTTATAGAATTAGGGGTGAGAAAGAGTTATTTGAAAGGTCAGGCACAGCAGGCAGGCGGAGGAACTGGTCTCCTTTGGTAATAACCTTCTCCTTCGGCACTTGCCACCCCAGCCCTCCTCCTCTCAACATCTCACCTTCCCTTTGCTACTTTATTCCTGCCCTGGCTAGTTTCTTAATTCCCTTCGCCCTCCTCCCCTACTTCATTCTGCTTGGCCAGGATCTCCTTTCCACTTTACAAATCCCATAGTCAGGTCTGGTATCACCTAAGCTTACTTCCCCTCAGAAATTTATTTGATTGTTATTATTTTTTAGCCAGTTTCCTGGCATGCAGAAGTTCCGGACCAGGGATTGAACCCGCACCACAGCAGCGACCTGAGCCACAGCGATGACAATGCTGGATCCTTAACCTGCTTCATTCCCAGGGAACTCCTCCCTCAGAAATCTAAAAATTATTGAAAAGGATTCTTCCCTGAACCAGTCTTTCCAGAGTTACCTACCAAGTCTACTCTTAACAAACCTTATGCTCTACTCAGTATTTCTCTTGGGAATTGAACAAGTGCAGTGGTTGGTGGCAAGCAGTCGGGTGTGCTCGTGACTCAGGTGCTCCCTTTGATCATCTGGCTGAATATGTCTAACTTGCCATCCTGGTCTTGACCTTTACAGAGAGTTAAATTATTTTTTACTGGTCATAAGTTGTTTAACATATATCCAGGAGGAATCAAAGGGATGCTGATGTTGAAATACAGATTGTAAAAATGATTAAAATTCTACAAATTCTCAAGGTGATACTTATCAGACCCATAAGCTGCATTTATCTGATCAAAATTCTTACAAAGCACATAAAGATGTCTATAATCATTTGAAAACCCTAAAAGAGAAAACAGAGTTAAGACTGAATTCATCGCAGTTTTTCACTTATCTGGAATAAAAATTATCCCCATCTACCACATAAAACCGTTCTCGAATGTCATCATTTAGAGGCTAAACACAAAAATTATTAATGTAACAAGCAAGCTGGTATTTTTTTTTAAGCACAAAATTCCAGAATTCCAATCCGGTCTTAAAAGCAGTGTTTGTCTATTTGTGGCATTTAGTCTACCCTGTGATGGATGCAATGGGATGATTTATAAAGATCACCCAAGCTCTCTTCTAACTTTGACCCTGTAACCTTTTGAAGCAGGACGTGACAAACAAGGCTGGTCTCAATTCCAGTGCAGAATATATTCTTGGTTTCTAGGCTATTGTTTTATGTCTTAGTCCAGAAAGATCTGGGAAGAATACTTTCTGGGAAAGATGTGTTATGTTACTTACCCCCATCCCTCCTCCCTAAGAGCCCCAGAACTAAGAAGGAGACGAATAGGGAAAGAAACTTAGAAGCTGGAGTCTTGTGATTATGACAAGGGGAAGTGGCCCCGGGTGGCAATTGGGACAGGGGCCACTAAAGGTCTGATTTGGAATTGACCACCTTAACAGATGGCAGCAGGAACGAATCACAGGGTGACTGGACACCTCAGGGAAGGCCAGGGCAGAATATTTCAAGAGCCTAAGAAGTAGACATGCCCTCCCCTCCATTGCTATTTCAGTCTTCCGTAATCTCTGGAGTTCAAAATCAAGGTGAGGGTCCTGAAGGAGGGAGGGACGGGGGACTCCTAAAAATGACTGAGTTTAAACATGAAATCACACGCACACACACACGCACACTCACACACACACACTGAATTGACTGAGTTTACGTGGATGAGTCTAGATCGTTCTCTGATCTCAGGAAGAATGGTGCCCGTAGAAAGAAATTAAGTCCCAATATAGGCAGGGTAAACTCCACAACCTTGTCTGTCTTGCTATGGCTGTATACCTAGCACCTAGCACAGTAGTTATTCGATAGGTGGCTGTGTGAACATAAAGGTCTCCCTTGCAGAAAATAATGTATGATTTAGAATTTTCCCAAGGATGTTAATCATCGAAACAAGTTGGGAAAGGCTGCTCTAATCAACTGGACTAATTTCTTGATCACATGCGATTCATGCTTCTTTCCATCTCATTAACGCCGTCTCTCCCCCCAGCCTCCTCTGCAGGTGTACCTGCTGGAATCCTCGCTGTGCTTCAATGCTCACCTCGAGCAGTCCTTCCTCTGTGAAGCTTCGCTCCTGCTACTTCTCAGCTGGAAAAGAATGCTCCTTCTTCTGAACAACTATGTTTCTCTTCATGTACCTCTTATGGAACTTCTTGGAATTTCTCAAGGTCTGTTTTGTATCACATTGTTACAGAACAAATAAGCACAGGATGAGCTAGCACAGGATGAGCTAGCACAGGATGAGCTCTGATGTTTCTTATCTTCACTCCCCCACTATCTCCTCAGTGCTCTCCAGTTATTCATTTTAAAGTAAATGTTTATAAAGCAGCTACATCTTCCAATAGTGCATCTAGTTTCTTCTTTTAATGTGCATAAAATATATGCATACAGTTTAACAAATTACTACAAAGTGAATGCCCGTGTAACCTCTATCCAGGTCAAGAAACCAAACATTGTTAGCATTTTGGAAGACACTCCCATACCAGGTGCTTCTCTCTGATCACCCCTTCTTCCTGCACCCAGAATTAAACCAGGGTAGCTACTGAGCCAGTACAGTCTCATGAGGTATAAAAGCTTCTCTATGATTGGAGTCGCATCAGTCATTAAAATTTTTGAAGATCGTCCTGGACATAGCTACTGTCTTGACTTCTGTGGTAATCATTTATTTGCTTTTCCTTATAGTTTTGTCAATTATGAATGCAGCCATAAATACTTCTGCTTAGTTTTGAACTTAATATGGATGGCATCATACTGTATGTGCCCTTTTGTATCTTGCTAATTTCACTCAATATTGTCATGCATATAGCTATTATTTTCATTGATGTATAATATTCTATCATATGAGTACATCAGGTTCATTCTCCTCTTAATGGCCATTTGGGTGGTTTCCGGTATTTGGCTATTATCATTATTATTATTATTATTATTTTCTGCATGCCTGCAGTATGCAGCAGTTCCCAGGCTAGGGATCGAACCAGAGCCGCAGCAGTAACCCAAGCCACAGCACTGTCAATGCCAAGTCCTTAACCACTAGGCCACCAGGGAACTCCAGTATTTGGCTATTATGAACAAATGCTGCTACAAAAACCCTTGTTCCTAGATTTTGGTGTATATAAGAACAGTTTTCTCTAAGGTATATTATTCTAGTGGAATTACTGGATCAAAGGTGTCACCGGCTGGGTTCTCCAGAAGCAACAGCTGAAATGGGGTGTTGAGTGCAAGATATTTATTAGGACCCAGGCCCATGAGAGAAAGGCAGAGGAAGTAAGACTGGGCTGAGGGAGAAGATGAACTGTGACACAAGTGTAACAAAGCTTGAGTCAACTTGGTGTGGAGCTTTGGAACAAGCAGTGCCCATCTGTGTGTTCTGCATCAGGCCCTGCTCACTGACACTCTGCTTTGCTTATTCACCTTAGGAAGAGCATGACCTCAGGCAAAGCCACGCTCTGCAGCTAAGGCAGACCTTCAAGGAGGTGACAGCTAGAGGCTATCTGTTGATGGCATTCCAATAACTGTGCAGAATGTCCTTCCATGAAGGAGAATCTGAGTGGCATATCTCTGTTTCTCTACTCCGATAGGGTACAAGTATGTTCAGCTCTGGTAAACAATGCCGAACAGGGAGTTCCCATCATGGCGCAGCAGAAACAAATCCGACTAGGAACCATGAGGTTGAGGGTTCGATCCCTAGCCTCGCTCAGTGGGTTAAGGATCTGGCGTTGCCATGAGCTGTGGTGTAGGTCGCATGCTCAGCTCGGATCTTGCGTTGCTGTGGCTGTGGTGTAGGCTGATGGCTACACCTCTGATTGGACCCCTAGCCTGGGAACCTCCATATGCTGCGAGTGTGGGCCCTAAAAGAAAAAAAAATAATAATGCCGAACTGGTTTCCACAGTGGTTGTATGGTTGACACCCTCCCCTGCATGGCATGATAGTTCCCATAGTTCCCATTGCTTCTTTTTTTTTGACTTTTTTTTAACTTAATGGATTTTATTTCAATTATAGGTGTACATAAATCATCACAAGTCAATTTGATAGATTTAGTGTCCCAAACCTACAGTATCCCCCACCCCACAGATTGTCTTATTTCAAAAACCAAGGTTTTCCAAAGTCTGTGAGTCATTGTCTGTTCTGCAAAGCAGTTCATTGTGTCTTTTTAGTTTCCACATGTAGTAGTTCCCATTGCTTCTCACCCTCACCAATTTGTGGTATTGTTAATCTTTACAAAATTGAAAAAAATTTTTTTGAGCCGTTCTAGTGGATGTGTAGTAGTATCGCATTGTGGTTTTAATTTGCATTTCCCTGATTACTATTGAGGTAAAACAGCTACTCACCTGTTTATTGCTCTGTTATGTCTCTTTTTGCCACTTGTGTTTATTTTCCTTTCCTTAGATATTGAGTCTCTTTCAGGTAGGGGTCAGCAAACATAGCTTGATGCCCATTTTTGTATGACCCTCAACCTAAGAATGGTTTTTATATATGTTTTTTACTTTATTTATTTTTTAATTTTAAGTTTTTTGCTTTTTAGGGCCACACCAGTTCGCAGCAAAGCCGGATCCCTGACCCACTGAGCTAGGCCAGGGACTGAACCCACATCCTCATGGATACTAGTCGGATTCATTTCTGCTGCGCCACAATGGGAACTCCCTGTATATATGTTTTTTATAACCATTTTTTTTTGGCCTGCACATATGGAAGTTCCCAGGCTAGGGGTCAAATTGGAGCTGAGGCTGCCAGCCTATGCCACAGTCACAGCAATGCCAGATCCAAGTTGCATCTGCAGCCTATACTGCAGCTCACCGCAACACCGGATCCTTAATTCATTGATCTGTAACCCAGGGAACTCCTAATTTTTTTTTTTTTTTTTTTTGTCTTTTTGCCTTTCTGGGGCCGCACCTGCGGCATATGGAGGTTCCCAGGCTGGGGTCTAACGGGAGCTGTAGCTGCCGGCCTTCGCCACAGCCACAGCAACGCCAGATCCGAGCCGCGTCTGCAACCTACACCACAGCTCACGGCAACGCCAGATCCCTAACCCACTGAGCAAGGCCAGGGATCGAACCCGCAACCTCATGGTTCCTAGTCGGATTCGTTAACCACTGAGCCACAACGGGAACTCCTTTTTTTTTTTTTTAATTTTATGGCCATATCCCTGGCATATGGAAGTTCCCTGGTCAGGGATTGAATCCGAGTCCCAGTTTTGGCAACCAGGAATCCTTAACCAACTGCACCGAGCCGAGGATCAAGCCTGAGCCTCTGCGGCAATGCGAGCTGCTGCAGTAGCATTCTTAACCCACTGTACCACAGTGGGAACTCCCAGTTTTTATATTTTTTAACTTTTGGAAAAGTAAAAAAATAAAAAAATATATATAATTACATGAAATATATCATTACATGAAATTCAAATTTCAGTGTCCATAAATAGAGTTTTATTGGAACCTGGCCATGCTCCTGGCTTACCTACTGTGTAAGGCTGTTTTCATGCTACACCAGCAGAGTTTTGTGATTACAAAAAGACCTTTCGGCCCACAAAGCCTGAAATATTTACTATCTGGCCCTTTACGGGAAAAGTTTGCTGAGCTCTGCTCTAACTCACTGTTTCTAAGGTGTGGTCCCTGTACCAGCAGCATCAGCATCACCCGGGAACTTGTTAGAAAGGCCGATTCCTAGCCACACCCCCAACCTATCCATTCTGAAACTCTGAGAGTGGGTCCAGCCATCTGTGTTTTGACAAACCGTCCAGATGATGCTGGTGTGTTAAAGTCTGTAACCTCTGGACTAGGCTGAGAACAATGAGCTAATCCATTTTCTCTGCTAGTCATCGTAGTCCTCGATATATTGTTCTACACGTAATGGGCAGATCCTTGACAAGTGTTCTATAAATACATTATTATGCATATAAAATCTGTCCAAAATGGACCCCTAGGGCAAAATTAAAAGAGGAAAAGTTGGAGAAACCACAGAGGGCAGCGTAACACCTGAAGAGTATTGTGGAGGGTGGAGGACACAGTGTTACCAGGGACCCCTTCCCTCCACCTCATTTCATAGAGCCTGTAAACAAGGATGAAACGGATATGGTCCCTTTCCTCAAGGAGGTCACAGTCTAGGTAGCAAAGTGGCCAGATCCTCTTCTCCCTCATTTACTGCCTTTTTCATAACTTACCCTTGAAGAAGTGTAATTGCCCCAAATTGCCCTCCCTAATAAGCAATAACAGAGAACAGAGAAAATCACTTCGCAAACAACAGTTCTGCCTCGCCTCCTCTTTAGTATAGCACTGACTTCTGGACTAACTTTCTCATATCCTGTTTTTTCCCTTGGCTCAATCTGAAGCTCTTTTTTTCTTTTTGTTAACTACCATCCATTGAGTGCATATTACATGCCAAGATCATACTAAAGGTTTTACGTACACTCTTACATTAAGTCCTCAGAAAGCCACTTTGCATCAGGTATCCTCATATCCATTTTATGGCTGCAAATCTGAGGCTTAGAGAGGTTAAACAATTTGGTTGAATTTGAACTCCAAGTCTTTCTGACTCTAGAGCCCAAGCTGGTATAATTGTGCTATTCTGCCTCCAACAATATTCACCATTTGCTTTTAGCAAACCCATTTCAGATTATTTAGCATGTGTTTGCTTTAGGGCACACATGGGTGTGGAGAATTTCAAGGTGGAAATATTTAAAAAATCTGGCTATATCTTTTTCCTAAGCTGTGTTTTGTGTGGAAAGTTTTAAAAGTAAAAAAAATCCTTTTACATGCAAGTTACAACGACAACGTCAAAAACAACAACAACAAAAATAGAGTTCCTCAGTTCCTTAACCAGGTAACATTACTATAAACAGCACAGTAATTTTGCTTTTTTTGAGGGTCGCACCTTTGGCATATGGAGGTTCCCAGGCTAGGGGTCTAATTGGAGCTGTACCTGCCGACCTGCGCCACAGCCACAGCAACGCCAGATCCAAGCTGCATCTGCCACCTATGCCACAACTCACAGCAACGCCAGATCCTTAACCCACTGAGCAAGGCAAGGGATCAAACCTGCGTCCTCATGGATGCTAGTCAGATTCGTTAACCGCTGAGCCACGATGGGAACTCCAACAGCACAGTAATTTATATTTCTTCTGTTGCATTACACATTAAATGACTGCATTGTTTCTTCAGTACGAAATTGTTCTTTTCCCTTTTTTGACTCACCCTTTCTCCTTCTCTTAGAGATTATTTCCACCTGTCCAGTTTTGAGCAATATTTTTTGATTCATCTGTGAAGATCTTATTTTTTCTGTATTTTTATTGACATATAGTTGATTCACAATATTGTGTTAGTTTCAAGTGTACGGCAAAGTGATTCAGTTATATGTACATGTATATACAGAAAATGCTATTTATTATATAAATGTGAATACCTTCATGGAAGAAAATTAGAAGGAGTAGAAAGGCAAAAATAAGAAAAAAATCACTCTTAATCCTACCACCTTGCTGTAACTACTCTTAACATTTAGAGTGGAGCCTTCCAGACTTTATCCTTTGTGGAAATCTACTTATGTAAATTATTTCTCTCTTTTTGCAAAAATGGGGTCACTGTTTTCTTGCTTGCCTTTTTTCACTCAGGCATACATGAGAAGCATATTTCCATGTTATCAGATGTTTACATAATCATTCATAATGACTGCTTCGTATTCCATTTATGAGTGAACTATACAATATTCTGCCAAACACTTCTTCTTAGACAGGTTATTAGGTTTTCCCCCCTCCCTGAACTCTGTCTTCAGTCCTTCGCTGTTCCAAGAATTTACTTTGGGTACATGCAAGAATCCCCTATTAGTCTGCAACTTCCACCTTACAACAACTTCCATGTGGAGCTAAAGAAATTATCTGGCAGTATATAATGAAAGAGCCTTAAGAGTGACAGTTTTTTCTAATAAACCCAGAGTGAACACCATGGAGACAATTGGCAGAAATATTTTTCTGTCATTTTCTCAATATAATTTCTACTATCAAGGAGCAAGCCTTGTGAAGGACAGAGAACTTAATAAAGGTGAAGTGGAAAGATGACGTTTGGAGCCAGACAGTCTGGGATTTGAATCTGACTTCTGTCACTCACTAGCTGTGGGACCTTAGATGAGCTACTTAACCTCTCTAACTCTCTGTTTTCTGGTCTGAAAAATAGAGATAATAATTTTTATTTCATCAAATTGCAATGTCATATGTAAAGAACCTAGCACAGTGCCTGCTACAATAGCAGGTGCTCAAGAAACAGTAGATGTATACTAGCTGTTACTATTACCTTCTGCTCAGCATACAGAGCACCGAGGAAGTAGCACATTTTCAAAAATGCCACAATCATAAATGTCCTTATCAAGAACGGAGAGGACGCTCATGAACTGGATGGTTACTAGAGTGGTAAGCGAGATACTGTCATCAGAATCCTTTGTACCAGCTTCTGAAGAACATTGATCAGCGGGATCACAGTGTCGTTTTTTGTCATACTGTGGCTTCAGAGATAAATTTCAGATATAGGATAAGAGAAGGAACACCAAGCCCTTGACCTCGCCTTCATGAACTTTATAAAAGGATTTGATACCACCACTGGACACGCATTCTGGTAGCTACTAAACAAGTTTGACTATGTGAAAATGACTACTGAGTAACTTCTGCAGTGTTCACAATCTGCCCAAATGGGTGTATTATCCTGTAGACGAGGATTTGTTTTGAGGTTTCCAAATATGGCCCCAAGTTTCTCTATAAAATTTTGCTTTGTTCTCCAATCTCAGTGAAGCAGAGCAATTCAAGACAATTTCAAAGAAAGGACATAATAGGGGAAAGTACTAGCAAATGGAGCAAGGTGTCGAATAGGATCAGAAATGAGGATCAGAAATGACGTGACTCTTGTAGAACAAAGTCGACAGTAGATCATGAATTTTAGGTAGATTTGCAAATAAGGATAGCACATGCTCTGTAAATAGCAGTTGTTGCCACAAGCCAAAGGGCAATATTTACATGAATCCTGTGGCAAGGTCTACAGACCAAGCATTGACCTTTCCAGCCAAACTTATACTTGGTAGTACTTTCAGCCCTGTCATCTTGAAAAGGAAGGATCCCATTATACATACATGGAAAATTGCCAACATACCAATGTTGTTTGCCCACCCCCCCCATTTATTTCTAAATTCTCTTTTGGAACTTGGAACACATGTTCCCATAGAAAAGGTGTTAGGAAAGGATGTGAGTTTCCCAGATTTCTTCACAAAAGTGCTTTTAGCCCACCATGTAACTGAAATGTTACACACTGGCAGTGAGAAATACAATCGAATAAAGTACCCTTGCAAGCAGGAACAAACACGTCAATACACAACAAATATTTCTTGAGCCCCAAACAATGAAAGGGGAATTCTAGTGCAGTTTGGTGATAAAGAACTCTTCTGTTGCCCTTATCTGCAAGGGTCCTTCTCAAGTCAGGTGGATGCATGCATTGCAGCATCCTTCTCTTTCAGTGAATTTTCCCACCAGACAATGCTTAATGACTCAGGAGACTGACTGAAAACTTAGTGGGGAAGGGGTAGGATCTCCAACTCAGTCTCAAGCTTTTATTTGGAGACACTTCAAACTGCAGTTAAATACATTTGCACATTTAAAAAATCGTGTTTCGAATGACCTGTTACATGACTTAATTCCATCCCATTTTTGGATTAAAGTTGATGCTTCAGAAATATGAGCTATTTTTAGTACTGAGACTCCGTATACCCAGTGGAGAGTACGCATGTATACTTTAGGGTGAGAAATGTGGACACTGGGGGCAAAATCTAAAGCGAATGAGAACGCAATGGAAGTAAAATCAGGGCAAAGCTAGCACCACCAGCCTCTCCTTTCCTCTCAGTGGCACAGTCCTTCAATCTCCTGTTCTTGCTCTTTGCATCTTTTTTTTCTCTGTTCAAAACCAGTCCCTGAACAGGATCTCACACTCATTCACACTAAGGTGTAAATGGTCAATAACAGCTAAAATGTCACAAGGTTTTTGCATATTAAGGAGTTACAGCTTTAAAACAAAAAAGAAATTTAGGGTATTATCCCCAGGAAAAAGGGATATATCTGGAGGGCAGTTGTATGCCTTCCTGCTATTTGCAGAAATCACACTTGATTTCAGATTGGTAATTTAGGAAGGTGTGTCGAGGGAAATTAACCATGCTTTCTTCGTACTTTGTAAAATAGATGCTTCATTTTCAGAATTGTAGGTTTTGTGATTGTTGTTTGGTATACTATGTTGCTATATGTTTTGCGACCTTTCATCCCTAATGACTGAAATTTTAAGGCTTAGATGTAAATCTTCCTGTTATTGATCAAAATAATGGTGGGGAGAAATAGAAACAATAATATTTAATAACTGACGTTTGCATACCCTTTACGAAATGCTTTTATATCCTCGATAATGCATATTACTGGTGTTGAATTACTACTAAACAATGGGGGTACGAATAGAATACCAAAACAATCACAATAATTCAATCCAATTACTAATGTTAGGCACCTACCACGAGTTGCCCCAGGTTCTGTGGGGACCTTGACCTTGCCCCCCAGGAGTTTTAAAATTCATTGGCGAAGGCAGAAGTTGGGCTCCTGCACACTGGCCATCCGAGAGGCTTCAGTGCCAAAAATAGAGCGAATATACGTAAAACCGAGTCACGCTTTGCCTTGTAAGTGAAATGTTTGCAGCTGCAATCAAGAGATTCAAGGAATGCTTCTCCTGCAGAATTTACGAAGGTGGGAAGGGCACCACCAGTCCCTCTTTGGGGATCTGGGAAAGGACAGTCCCCAGAGGGGATCCGGGCTTTGCAAATGGTGAGACAGACCTTCTACAGTACAGTTATAAGCAAAGGAAAAGTTCTTTGTGCAAGAAGGGGAGAGCGCCCCGAGGTACAAAGAGCAGATTTAAGGGGAAGAGGATTCTTTCTGCACACATCTGCGAGGGGAGCTCGGGCTGACTGTTGGGGGCGTGTGGGGAAGGAGATTTTTAGGGGGCCGCGGGCTGCGGGTTCCCGCCTCCACCCCAGTCCGCGCCCCACGCTCAGGCAACAGTTGGTCGTGCGGGGCCGGCCCGGGCTCCGGGTGGGGAGGGGGAGTCTCGCGATCGTTGAGGGGGGGTGGAGGAAGGGGGGAGGGTGACGGGGGGAGGCCGTGACGTAGGGTGGGTGGACGGAAGTGGGGCAGGGTTGAGGGTTATTTAAAGAAGGGGGGGCCGAGCGGAGGGGTTGGAAGCGAGTGATTCCCCACCCCTGCTCCATCTAGCTCTTTCCAGTGCAGCCACTGCCGCCGCCCAGGAGCCCTCGTCCCCTCGCTCGTTCCCCTCTTCGTTCCCGCTCCAACGCCATGGAGCCGGACACCGCCGCAGTGGCAGCCACCGTGGCAGCCACTGATGCGACCGCCACGATCGTGGTCATAGAGGACGAGCAACCAGGGCCGTCCATCTCCAAGGAGGAGGGAGCCGCCGCCGCGGCCACCGCGGCCACCGAAGCCACCGTGGCCACGGAGAAGGGCGAGAAGAAGAAGGAGGTAAATCGGAAGGGGGTGTGTGTGCGGTGGACAAATCCTGCGTCGGGCCCCTCCGAGGGGCCCAAACGCTGACCTCTGGGCGCCGACAGGTACCCGCGGAGCTCCGCGGGGTTGGGGGCGGCGGGCGCGCGGGGTGGGGGCGGCGGAACAGTCTAGCATTCGCTCCCCTCCCCCTTCGCTTCTCGCCGCCTGGAGGGCGGGGGCGGGGCTGGGGCGCGGGCGCGGCGCGGGGCTGCGGGTGCCCGTTATCTCGGGGCTTTGGGGGCTGGGGAGCGCTCGACAGCCCCCGGCCCCTTTGGCGTTCCCGGAACTGGGGTAACGGGGTGGGGGATGGGGCCGTGGAGGAAAAAGCCTCCGCCTCCCCCTCTCCTCTCGCTCGCTCGCTCCCTCTCCCCCCCCCCTTCCCGTCGGCCTCTGCCTGGGAAATCTGGGCCCTTCAGTCCCACACTCGGGCAAAAGGGGTTTACTGGGGGTTTATTTTTTAAAATTTGAATTTCCAGGTGCCGGTGGTTGGGAGGCGGAGGGCGATGGGAGAGACGTTTATTTCTTTGATTGGCAATGTCGGCCTTTGGGGTGGCAGGGAGGGAAAAAAAAAATCCCTTGTTCGTTGGTCCCCGCCTGCTGAAGCGGGGGTGTCACCCCGAGAAAATGAGCTCTCGGCCTCGTACCCCGCCCCCCCAATCCAAACCCCAAACTGAGGAACCCTGGACGCTGGCTTAGGAAAATTTCCAACGTGTGCACCCTCACCCTCTCCTGCCCCGCCCCCGACGGTATAGTGTTTCACTCCAGGGCCACCCAAATGGTCCCCCAATCCGGCCCCAAGCCTTCCAGGCTTCCGCCTCCTTTTCCTAGTGGGCGCTGCTGGCCCCTGGACACGCAGGTTTTTTTTTTAATTTTATTTTTTTTAAACCCAGCGTCGCCAGGATGAATTGCTGCTAATGTACATAAGGGGACCGCTCTGACACCTATTAAAGCCAGATCCAGAAAAATATGTATTATCTCCATAAGGCATATTTCATACGGACCGAGACGTGCAAATAAAACTATGAAAGGCTGTTGAAATATTGGAATAAAAAATTAGGTTGAGGCATAAGGATTTTTGATGTATAATAAAATTGTGGAACGGATCGTTTATGGCTGGATTTTTTCCGTTTACGAGTAGACATATCGCAATTAAAAAAACGGTAGGTAATTAAAATTACGCTTTAGCGATCTCAAGTGGCTTTGTTTGAATCATTATATGATGCTCTACGACCAAATGAAAAGCTTTTGAGGGAAATTAACACCTTTCGCCGTGAATTAGAGTAATTTTAAATTCAGCAGTTGCTCTAAAGTGACATATTTTACTGTTACAAGGTTGACTAAACAGAAAGACAATTGTAGTGCTAAGTGAAAACCATAGAAAACATCCGCATTTTAAGATCTGTGTGATACTTGGATCAGTAAGACAATATCGATGATTAAAGCTGGGCCGGATATCAAGCATCGATGTAAATCAATGTTGGGAAATTCAGGAATGTGTTTGGGTACCTTTTCTTCCCTAGACTGGGTGACTGTAAGTGCTTGGCCATCTTTTGTGTGGCAGTAAGGTTGTCGAATTTTCAGGGTGTATGAATTTTTGGAATTGTGAGGAGATTGGTAATCAATAAAAAACCTATATAATCACTGTGTTCATGCATGAACTCTGTGGCCTCACCAGAAATTGTCCTAGTAGTACCTCATTTGTTGGCTCAGCATAGAGAAATGAGGTGCCACCTGGCAGGAACTTTCTGGATATCTGAATCTCACCACTTTAGTCACTACGTTTTTTTATTTTGAATTTTTCCTTGAAAATCAGAATAGTACCAAAACATCTCCTTAAGTGCTTTTATTTGTTCCATTCCTTCAAATAAGGTAATTTTGTCCACCCCAATCTAAATATCTGTCTTTTAATAGCATTTTTTATTACTTACTTACATTTATAGTTGTACAACGATCATCAAAACCAGATTTATAGCTTTTTCATCCCAAACCCCTAGCTCATCCCCCCACCCCAAATCTAAATATCTGCACACTACCTTGACTCCCTAAATGGTGTACAGATTAACCTTTTCCTCATGTCCACCAGTTACTGTACTCTGACACCCATACGGAGGCATTTGAGATCTAGGAGGTTGTTTCCCCTCAATTAAATAAACACCTTCCAGACACTTCCAATATTGTGTTGATTTTTTTTTCAAAAATCTTCAGTCTCCTCCCTCAATTGTCAGGCTGTTAACTATCACTTTTTAAACACTTCATCTACTTTCATTAGAAAGAATTGGCTTATGATAAAGGACATAAGTGAAACAAAACCTTTCATTTAAAACAATAGTAAAAATAGAAAAATACAAGCAGTCCAGCCAGGAGAGGGAAATAATTATACCTGAATACCAAGGAGGTGAGATGTTAACTGCATTGGAACTTAAGGTTTAGTCCTGGGCTTCTATGCCATCTCTTCTTGCTGTTGACAGTGTGACTTCTTCTAGTGATCTTTCCCAAGTCATTTGCTGCTGCTTTCATTCTCTGTAGAATAGGAAACCATGTTATCAAACTTGCTGGAATTGTTTATCAAATAAAAGGAAATAGGCTCTGAGTGAGACTTAGTGGATTATCTTGTGATGTTCAGCTACAGAACGGTATTTTTGCTTTTACCTCCTGGTTCTTGAACTTCCTTGGTTTAAGTGACAGTAGGATAACATAACGCTGTGAAAATTGGAGTTGGTATTTTGGTAATGGAACATGTTAAGGAAAAGGTCATGGTCTTTAAGACAGGGCTTCTTGATGAGCTTGTGCTGCCTTCTTATGGCATCTAGACCACCAGATGGTAAGATCCATAAGGAAGTCATTAGAGTATCTTAGTCATCTTTTATCTTTTCTTGTATGAGAGGTGTATTTGTGAAAACATATACATAGACAAATGGAAAGTTTTAGAAGGTAGGTATTCTAAAATTGCTGTGGAAGATAGTGCCAATTAAGTAATTACCTACAGCTTTTAATGGCAATGCTCAAGATTAGGATTTTAATTAGCATATAATTAAAATCTTAGGGTATTCTACAGCAAGGTAGGCAAAACAATGAGCAAAATGTTTTTCTAATATTAAAGGTTTAATTTTCTATAAGTGAAATTTACATCCCACATTATCAGATGTATACTTGTGTATATGAGGGAAACTAATTTTGAAACTTGAAAACTAGACCTCATTTAGGAGTTCCCGTCGTGGCTCAGTGGTTAACGAATCCAACTAAGAACCATGAGGTTGTGGGTTCGATCCCTGGCCTTGCTCAGTGTGTTAGGATCCGGCGTTGCCGTGAGCTGTGGTGTAGGTTGCAGACGCGGCTCGGATCCTGCGTTGCTGTGGCTGCGGCGCAGGCCAGTGGCCACAGCTCCGATTAGACCCCTAGCCTGGGAACCTCCACATGC
>PVHT020000015.1:34402282-34421460 GCA_004024745.2 Catagonus wagneri | reverse complement strand
ATCCGAGCTGCGTCTGCAACCTACACCACAGCTCACGGCAATGCCGGATCCTTCACCCACTGAGCAAGGCCAGGGATTGAACCCGCAATCTCATGGTTCCTAGTCGGATTTGTTAACCACTGAGCCACGACGGGAACTCCTTGATCTTTTAAGATTTTTTTAGTGAAAAGGTTTTTTTTTTTTTTTTTTTTTTTTGCTTTGCTTTTTAGGTCTGCACCCACGGCATACGGAGGTTCCCAGGCTAGGGGTCTAATTGGAGCTGTAGCTGCCGGCCTACACCACAGCCACGGCAACGTGGGATCCGAGCCGCATCTGTGACCTACACCACAGCTCACGGCAACGCCGGATCCTTAACCCACTGAGTGAGGCCAGGGATCAAACCTGCAACCTCATGGTTCTTAGTCGGATTCGTTAACCACTGTGCCACGACGGGAACTCCCCTAGTGAAAAAGTTTTATTGCATTTTTATGGTATAAGCTATATGTCCTTTTACAATTTACTGAGAAATTATGCATCAATTTTTAATTACTACCTATTAACTATTTCACTTATATATGTGTATGTGTATATTTTTCTTCAAATCCTCACATTGAGATTTTTATATACTCTTAGTATAAAACAATTTTCTAGATCACTGTAACTGAGAAATGTTTATTATGTTATTGTACCGTGACATAGAAAATATTTTGAAACAAGGTGATTCTGTCTTCTAATAATTAAATTATTTCTATATGAAGCTTAAAAATTCTTCATTGGCTTTTCCAAACCTTTCAGGATTTCCCTTTTTTTTTTTTTTTTGAGGGCTGCATGTGAGGCATATGGAAGTTCCCAGGCTGGGGGTCAAATAGGAGCTGCAGCTGCTGATCTATGCCACAGCCACAGCAACATAGGATCTGAGCCACTTCTGCGACCTACACAACGCTGGATCCTTAACCTGTTGAGCGAGGTCAGGGATCGAACCCACATCCTCAAGGATACTAGTTGAGTTCTTTACTGCTGAGCCACAACAGGGAACTCCTGGGATTTGCTTTTTGAGCCTGATTTTTAAGCAAGGTATTTTTTTTCTTTTTACAGCTATACCTGCAGCATATGGAAATTCCTGGGCTAGGGGCTGAATCAGAGCTGCAGCTGGAGACTGTGCCACAGCCATGACAACGATGGGTCCAAGCCACATCTGTGACCTGTGCTGTAGCTTGCGGCAACACTGGATCCTTAACCCACTGAATGAGGTCATGGATCGAACCTGCATCCTCATAGACACAACGTTGGGTCCTTAACCCGCCAAGTCACAGTGGGTAGTCCTATGCAGGGTACTTCTTTATTGGGGCATTTATTAAGTCTGTCTGGTCACTTGACTTCTATGCAAAATATCTGAAAACACCATCTTCAGGGTCTGCCGCTTACCAGCTGTGGTAGCTTGGGCAAGTTATTTACCCTCCCTGTGCCTCTCGGTTTTATCATCAGTAAAATGAGCTAATACTAGTACCTACCTCGTAGGCTTATTAAGAGAATTAAATGGGTTAGTATGTTTAACCTGCTTAGACATAGTGCAAATTAAGTGTAATGTAAGTATTTGTTAAATTTGGAATGAACCCAAAAGGAAATCATTGCTTTTTCTTTTGTATTGTAAATTAGAAAGCAGATCGAGCAAAGAGATTTGAATTTTTACTGAAGCAGACAGAACTTTTTGCACATTTCATTCAACCTTCAGCTCAGAAATCTCCAACATCTCCTCTGAACATAAAATTGGGGCGCCCTCGAATCAAGAAGGATGACAAGCAGAGCTTAATTTCCGCTGGAGAGTATGTTGGCATCTCTCTCTCTGGATGTTCTTCCCTCTATCCTTCCCTCCCGTCCTCCTGTCTCCCCTCATACTTCCCTTTGTACTTTTCTTCCTCCTTCACTTAGCGTGATTTTTATATTCAAAAAAATAAAGTTATTTTCAGAGTAAATGTGTTTTGGAGGCAATGATATTTTTTTTTTCTCACTAGAAGCCAAGCAGTAAAAATGTAGGCTGGTTCTACCAACTTCTAAGCAAGATTCTAGATGACTCTTTTTCTTTCATAAATGATATTAACAATGTATACTGACAGAATTGACACCTTAGCATTTGGGTTGAATGCGAAGATATTTCTTTTTTCATTTCAGCTACCGTCACAGGCGCACAGAACAAGAAGAAGATGAAGAGCTACTCTCGGAGAGTCGGAAAACATCTAATGTGTGTGTTAGATTTGAGGTGTCACCTTCGTGTAAGTACTTCATTGTGTCAGTGTGTTTTGTTTTCAGTTTGCTTTTAGAAAAACTTTACTTGGCCGTATTAACAAAAGTACAAGATATCCTTGATTTTTTTTTTTTTTTTCAGATGTGAAAGGAGGACCACTGAGAGATTATCAGATTCGAGGCCTGAACTGGTTGATCTCTTTGTATGAAAATGGAGTCAACGGTATTTTGGCTGATGAAATGGTAAGAATTTGGTAGCTGAAGACACATTCTCAGTTATCAGTAATTTTTATGTAAATTTGAAATACCTGAGTTGAACTACCCTACTGGGCTTTGGAGGCTAATTATTCTATTTAGTTATAACATAAAAGGCATTTGTAAAGTCTAGAATTGTTTCTTTAAATAGCCTCTAAAACATATACTTCCACAGGCCACAGAATTCTTATTGAAGTTTTCTCAAATGGTATTGAAAAACCTTGTACTTTTGTTTATGTTTGTGCTTTGGCTTCCAGGGCCAAAGTGAATGCCAAAATGGAGCATCTGTATAACTTTTAATGGTCTGCCCATTGTGTCCTCTGTGCCTTTTCCTATTCTTTACCTTTTAGTCTTATTTTCCTTGGCCCCTCTTTATCTTTGACCGTTAATTTATGTCCCATGTTTTCATTGTAGGCTACCTGAAATCCTTTTGGGAATGAGGTGGGGCTGGAAACTGCTCAGTAAATGAATAAATGAATAAGCCAAACAGTAAAAGAATGAAAGCATGCATGGGTGAATGTAAATGCCTCCATGGGTGATCAGGCGGAAAGTGTGAATAGATGGTATAAAGAACAAAAATGTAAAGAGCAATGTGGAGCCTTGACAGTAGAGTGTCAGGTGGGAGTCGGGAAGTAAGTGAAAGAATGATGAACATACAGTCATCCTTCCATAGCTGAGGGAGATTGGTTTCAGGACTCCCATGGTAGCAAAATCCATGGAAGCTCAAGTCCTTATATAAAATGGCAGAGTACAGTTGGGCCCTCTGAATCCATGGTTTGCCATCTGGGGATTTTGATCTGTGGTTGGTTGACGACCTGGATGTGAAACCCAGGGATTCTGAGGGTAAACTGTTTATAAAAAAAAAAAAAAGTGACCAAAGGTAACAAGTAAGGCCATTTAAGGATGCTAATTCAGCAGATCAGGGGAGTATATGAGGGCCTGGTTTGGTATTTTAAGATCAAACGAAAAAGATGAGATTTAAGAGAGGGCAGTGGTATTCATATTTATGACTCTGGAGCCGCATTTGCAATGACTTATCCATGTGTGATTACGTATGCTCTAGAGCAGCTAGTGCAATAGTCAGTCCCATAGGTGCTCATCCCTGGCTGAGCAGCTGTTAGGTGTGTGGCAGGTTCTTTAAATCAAGGATCTGTAGCTCCTTATATTTAGTATTCTGGGTTGGAGACTACAGTCAGCTCTGACAGGGAGCTTAGTTAATTGGACAACAGAAAGACCAGGATTATTTTCCCCAAGCTCCTCTTGCTGCAGCCTGTCGAAACATGAAGGCAGGATCTAAAGATCCTTCATATTGAATTTATGCTGACACCAGGAATGTTTTAATTACTAAAAAGCGGAATGATACTTTAATGAGCAGAGAAAATTTGGGGAAAAAAATCAAGAAAAAATTAGAAGTAAGTTGTAATTCTGTTTCCTAGAAATAACCATAGTTAACATGTTGGCATATTTCTTTTTAGTCTTTTTTTCTCTGCTTATATTTATTTTGTGTAGTTGAGGTCATATTGTATATATAATTTGGTATTCTAATTTCTTCGCATTCATAGATGTTTTCCACATAATTAAAACATTTTTGTAAAAATAATTGTTAATTACTGCATAATAATCCTAAGGAGGTACCACAATTTTATTAATCTCCTCTCTTTTGCTGGTCATTTGAATTAGTTGAAGTGTATATTTTGGTCTTTTTTAGGGCCGCACCCATGGCATATGGAGGTTGCCAGGCTAGGGGTCGAATTGGAGCTGTAGCCACTAGCCTACACAACAGCCACAGCAACGCGGGATCCTAGCTGCGTCTGTGACCTACACCACAGCTCACGGCAACGCCAGATCCTTAACCCACTGAGAGAAACCAGGGATCGAACCTGCATCTTCATGGGATGGCTCAGTGGAAACTAATCTGAGTAGTATCTACTCAGATTAGTTTCCACTGAGCCACGGATGGGAACTCCCAATGTGTAATATATATATAGTATATATTACGTTTATGTGTAGAGTATGTATTGAATGATATATATGTATATATGATAAATAATACTATTCTGAGAACTCTTGTAATTTAGTTTTTTTCCACCTCACAGGTTATTCCATCAGATTTCTAGAAGTGGAATTACTTGGATAAGGAGTATAAACATTCTAAGAATTTGATGTATAGCAGCCATAAAACAGATCTCATAAGTGCAGTATCAGAAAGGATAAATCCTATAAAAATAGCTTTAAGCTTAGGTTTATGAAAGAAATATATAGAGGTAAAGCCAGAAGCTGTTTTAAAAGGTCATGCAGCATAGGATATAGTTCCCTTTCCCATGGGTTAGGTGGTGAGTTCATGGGTGTTCAGTATATATTTTTTTTAAAAAAGCCTTTTGGACTAGATGATCTCTAGGGTCTTTTCTGGCTGCAGAGTTCTTTTATATTGTGTTCTTTTATGGTTCCTTAGGTCTTCAAGGGTGTGAGATGCAAGTACAGAGAGCTATATGCCCCTTGAGATTCATGGTCTCAATATTTCATGCCTGGACTGTAATAATGTTGGGGACAATGGGAAAGAACGGTATCTAAGCAGGCTGATAAAGGAAGTGTGTCTTTGTGAAATACACAAAATTCCTAATTTTGCAAAAAATGTAATATAAACAAATGATATAGATTGTTTACTCCTTTAAGAGTGAATCTCCTAAATGGAAAATTACTTTGTTGATCAGCTTTCTAACTGCAAGTTCTTGATTTCTCTTTGTGCTCTGGGTAAGTACTGAATTGGAATGTGATTCACTTTAAAAAGTCTTTTAACTTTTCCCTGTGTGAGATAGTTGGCGGATATCTTTTGTAATGTTGCTGCTAACAAGATGTTTCATTAAATAAACGTTGATGAATTTTTTTTTTCCTTGTGGTGATAATGCAGGGTCTTGGTAAGACTTTACAAACGATTGCTTTGCTTGGTTACCTGAAACACTACCGAAACATTCCTGGACCTCACATGGTTTTAGTTCCAAAGTCTACTTTACACAACTGGATGAATGAATTTAAACGATGGGTCCCATCTCTTCGTGTTATTTGTTTCGTTGGAGACAAGGATGCAAGAGTAAGTGAGAAACAGGCTTAAAAATGCAACCAAGAACATTTCTGGGAGTTCCCATCGTGGCTCAGTGGTTAACGAATCCGACTAGGAACCATGAGGTTGCGGGTTCGATCCCTGGCCTTGTTCAGTGGGTTAAGGATCCGGCGTTGCCCTGAGCTGTGATGTAGGTCACAGACGCGGCTCGGATCCCGCATTGCTGTGGCTGTGGCGAAGGCCAGCGGCTACAGCTCCTGTTAGACCCCTAGCCTGGGAACCTCCATATGCCGTGGGTGTGGCCCTAGATAAGGCAAAAAGACAAAAAAAAATTTCTGCGGTTAAGTTGCTTACTCTTGCTATAAAATACATTTGAGTTGACTACTACTAAATAATGCTTAAATTGTGTTTACTCCATGTTAGGCTCTTTTATAAGTGTTGTTTATATATTAATAAGCTAATTCTCACAACACTCCTATGAGGTAGATGTGTTGCCTGTTCGAAATAAAAAATCCATTATTATGCTTATTTGCGTTGTACTTTCAACTAGCTCATTAACCTAAGCATTTTTGAGTTGTCCCTTGAAGTGAGTATATTTAAAAACTTTTTATTTTATTGACAGTATATCTTATCAGTGATTCTGTCATTTGTGCTGTTTTGATGCCAAAAGTGTATAAATTTGTACATCAGTTTTTTAAAATTTTTTTACTTTTGACTTGTGTACATGCATACACACATGAATGGAACCGTTTTTGTTTGTACAGAGAGCCTTGTGTTTTGTGTTTATGCATAGACACAACTTTCAGTTTTGATCTTTGAATAGAAAAATACATGTCTGCATACATTCTTAATATTAAAAACTCTGGGTTCTTGTTTAAATTAGCTGTTTATCAGTCTAGTAAGCTACAATTATTTTAGGACTGTTGAATTAATCTAGAAATAATGAATTATGCAAAAATACCAAAATGAATAATCAGCTTAGAAAGCATATTATTAAACTTTGTCTTTATTTTGCCTCCAGAGAACATAGTTTAGAGTAAAGATTTATTCTATTTTACATATTTAGAATAGGTTATCAAAGATATCCTCAAAAGAATGGTAGCATAATGAATTATGTAATTTTGTTCTTATCATTTTGCTTGAAGAAAAATTACTTAAATTTATTTAAATTTAACTTATAAATAATTTAAATATTGAAATACTGAGCTCATAAATTTGGAATTACAGGCTTGATTCTTCCCTGTGCCTAATATTTCCCAGTAGCAAATTAGTCACTTAGAACTCTTTCTGATTACTGCTATTATTTAATGCAGTACCATTCCTTATAAAATTTTGCATTTCTAAAGTGTTGAATTTTTGGCTGAAATTATTCCTTGAAGGTCACAGATGTTGAGAAATAGCAAGGTTTGTGTTTTCATAATAAAAATGTCTCAATAAAAATGTATGTCAGTGGTTTTCATCATGGAATCCAAGCATTTCATGAAGTGATTCTGGGAGTTTTCAATAGAGAATGGATGTATTTAATTGTCAGCTGCCCTGTGGGAGGTCGAAATTCTTCTAGAGGCTTCAGAAACTTCTTAATCTTGAAAACTAATCCTCAAAGTCAGTGTTTCTCAAATTGCCACTCATTAATAGGTTGGGAATTGAGCTTAGTGGGTGGTGACAACAATTTTTTAAAACACTGAGATAGAATAGAAAATAGCAGTTTGATATGTAGTGAGGATATGTATTGCTTCTTTCTCAAACGTGTATGTGTCTACTGGATGGTAACCTAAATTAGAATTTTACTGTGGGCCATGGTCAAAGAGTTTGAGAACCAGTAATTGTTAATTACATAAATAATGTAATATGCACCACTTAGGGATTGAAGTCATTGTGTATAGAGAAAATCCAGATCATTATTTATAAACAGATTTGTTTGAACGTTTATACCACATGGGGTAGATATATTGGGTCTTTCTATTTTCATGGCCTTCTGTGAACCTTTTATGAGGTCAACATTTTGGTAATACAATATTTTTATGTAATTAATTAATTTGGTCTTTTTAGTGCCGCACATGTGGCATACGAAGGTTCCCAGGCAAGGTGTCGAATCAGAGCTGTAGCCACCGGCCTATACCACAGCCACAGCGATGCCAGATCCGAGCTGTGTCTGCGACCTACACCACAGCTCATGGCAACGCCAGATCCCTAACCCACTGAGTGAGGCCAGGGGTGGAACCTGCATCCTCATGGATACCAGTCAGATTCGTTTCCGCTGAGCCGTGATGGGAACTCCTGGTAATAAAATTTTTGATGTAGGTTATAGTAGGTATTTTAATTGAGTTGGGAAATCATCAGAGAAAATCCTGATCCTGTTTGAAGCTAATGTAGTCCTGCAGTATTTAGAGGTGTGATTCCCAAACATAGTTTTTAACCCCTTCCTTCTCCACTCTAGAGGCATCAGAGGTCATGGACATGGAAATGGGAGGTCTGATTTTACTTCTGGCTTTGCTACTGACTGTGATGTTGAGTGAACCTCAAAGGGCCCTAACTCTTATCACCTGTGTAATGAGAGCTTTTCGATTGTGTGATCTTTAGTGTTCTGTCAATATGTTTAACTCTAGAACTATCAAGTAGTTACACAAATTTCAAAGCAGAGCTAATTTAAGGTAAAATATGTGTATATTCTATGAAACTGTTGGAGGAACCATTAAACTGAGTATTTCACAAAATCAAATAAGCATAAAGTATTCGCAGGATCAAATGGGGTCTGGAACCTTGGTTCTTTTTATTTTGCCTCTAATTCCCTAATGTCTTAATTAACTTTTTGAATATGACCACTTCCCAGGGTGCAGCTGAGATCTACAAAGGCTTTTTTTCTGTCCTCTACTTCAATACAGGCAATCCTTTTAAACATAGTGGGCACTCACTGAATATTTGTTGAAAGCGTTCCCGGTGTGTAACTGAATTTATGAAATGGTGACTTTGTAGTGAACAGTCAATTTTGTTTATGTACTGCAGTTTCACATTTACAGTACTAATCAGCCCCTTCACAATGTAGATTTTGCGGCTCCCTGCTAACTTTTGTGGTTTTATTTTGACCCATAATAAAAATAATCTGGAATTCAGTTCACACAAGTTAAAAATGCTTTCAGTCACCTTGACTACCACATTGGCCACTGCCTGTGTTGATTTAAAAATAGTCTTAAGTAGTCTCACCGTTTTAAATTGACTCCAGGAGTACACTGTAGAGCAGGTCCCCTTTATAAAATCACATCCATAGCCTCACAACAACATTAGGAATTGCACAAAAACGTTAATGGGCTTTTGTGATCCCTTAACAAACTTTATGACTCATCTCTGATAGAAAGTGAAGGAAATATACAAGAGATCGCAATAGCTCATGTATATTGAGCTTTTCGCATTTATTGAAATGATACCATGTTGGTAATGCTGGGATCTTGGTAAGAATGTGGTATTCAGAAAGTACTTCCTTTGCCCATGTCCTTTTGACCCCTTGGGTGTGAAGAGAGAGCCTAGTAATTGTCATCTTGTGGTGATGTGAACTTCAGTTTATTGAATATGCCTTACTTGTTTGATGGAAGCCTTTGCTTCTCTTTTGTTAATAAAAATATTAGCATATCATCCAGATATTTGACCACAAAGGCATCTTTGGGCCACAGATTTCCTATCTCTGAAATGGATAAGACCAAACGATTACTAGAGTCTCTTAGAATTCTTAGTATTCTCTTGATACTTTTTTTTTTTTTTGGTCTTTTTAGGGCCGCACCCACGGCATATGGAGGTTCCCAGGCTAGGGGTCCAGTCGGAGCTGTGGCTGTGGCGTAGGCCGGCCTATGCCTCAGCCACAGCATTGCTGGATCCGAGCCGTGTCTGTGACCTACACCACAGCTCACGGCAACACCGGATCCTTAACCCACTGAGCGAGGTCAAGGATCGAACCTGAGTCCTCATGGATGCTAGTCGGGTTCGCTAACCGTTGAGCCACGATGGGAGCTCCTCTCTTGATGCTTTAATTCTGTGGTATCTTGTCAGCATAGTCTAATACAAGGAACTTTATTTTGCATCAGGCTGCTTTTATTCGTGATGAGATGATGCCAGGAGAGTGGGATGTTTGTGTTACTTCTTATGAGATGGTAATTAAAGAAAAATCTGTATTCAAAAAATTTCACTGGCGATACCTGGTCATTGATGAGGCTCACAGAATAAAGAATGAAAAATCTAAGGTAAGCTAGTTCGCAATATCTTTTCATTCTATTCTATTCTATTCTATTCTATTCCGTTCTATTCTATTCTATTCTATTCTATCCTATTCTATTCTGTTCTATTCTACTTATTTTTTTGGCTGCGCTCACAGCATGCACAAGTTCCCATACCAGGGATTAAACCCATGCCGCAGCAGCAGCCTGGACCACTGCAGTGACAACACTGGATCCTTAACCTGCTGAACCACTGGGGAACTCCTCAATGTCTTTATTAAAGTTTTCTTTTAATTACCATATATGTTTATTTACTTCTCTTTATTTAGAATAAAAAAGTGATGGAAGATTGTGATTTTTATCCACAGAATGTGAAAGGCAAAAAGACAAAAAAAAATGGTTTTGAAATTGAAATGATTGAATACAAGACAAATGAAAATTGTGCAGTTATTTTGTTTTTTGTTTTTTAGGGCTGCACTTGTGGCATATGGGAGTTCCCAGGCTAGGGGTTGAATCTGGGCTGTAGCTGCTGGTCTAAGCCACAGCCACAGCAATGCAGGATCTGAGCCGCGTCTGCAATCTACACTACAGCTCACAGCAACGCCGGAGCCTTAACCCACTGAGCGAGGCCAGAGATCGAACCTGGGTCCTTATGGATACTAGTCGGGTTCATTTCCATTGCACCACAACGGGAGCTCCAAAAGTGTGCAGTTTTTAATGTAAAGAAAATTGGGTGTTCATTTGCTGTACCTGTTGGCAGCTGAAATCTTACAGTATTTTAATATTTGGGCAGCATTTGGTGTACAAATATAATTTACATTGGTTTATTTTTTATCGAGGGGCTACCTTGTAAGTATTCATATGGATTAGAAAAAATCAATTCCTAGAATTACCTGACGTGTGTGAATTAGGGTGTAGTGTCAACATTGGAAAATATCACTTGCCATTCAACTCTATCAGCGGTAGAGAAAATATGAATTATTATGATGAACCTCTCTTTGGATCACTGGGCTGCTTTGGGAGAAACAGGGACAGAACAGAAGCAAAATCACCAGGTGGTGGTTTTCAAACTAGAATTAGTATGTGATAAGAAGAACGCATGTTAGAGAATAATCATTAAGAGCACTATAACTGTATTTTTATTGATAAGATTGCTATTCTTTTATACTTTTGTGCTTTAATTTTTGTGGTTTTGTATTTTAAAAGTTAACATAAGATATCGGGGAAAATGAATTCAACTGTGGTGCTTAAACATTGTGACCAGGCCAAGTTAGAAGTGGGCTAGGCATGTAGATGAAAGTGATTGACAGGAAGAAGGAGATACTGTTCTGTAAAGTGACTAGCCTGGATTCCATAGAGTTCTGACTGTTTGTGTGGACCCAAATGGAAAAAATACATTTTTTTGGAATGGGGGAAAGGTCTCAGGTGTGACTATGATCAGCATTCTTGCGAGTGTAGAAATGCCCAGGATATTTTGTTCAGTTGTGCCTCACTGTGGCAGTGTCACCTGAACTAGGGTATTTTTCCATGGAAAATCAATTTTCAAATCTTATTTTACTTAAAAAATGTATTGGGAGAAGAACTGAATGTTAAACATTTTAATAAGTAAAAAATGTTAACTGTTATTTTTTTAGCTTTCAGAGATTGTTCGTGAGTTCAAGTCAACTAACCGCTTGCTCTTAACTGGAACGCCTTTGCAGAATAACCTGCATGAACTCTGGGCACTACTCAACTTTTTATTGCCTGATGTCTTTAATTCTGCGGATGTAAGTTTAAGTCATATGTTTTAGGAATACTTTTCTTACGTTCACAGACATCTGTGTTCACAGCATAGAATGTGGATTGGAATTTATAGTTCTTTTTCATTTGTAATGCTTTATCATTGTGTTTTTGGTTTTCTCATAAAAGAGCTCTTAGGTAGAAATTTTTGTTTCTTTTCTTTGAGATTATCCTGCCTGTTAAACTCTGCCTATATCACATTGCCACCACAACTTAGGACATGAGGTAGGCTGAGTTCAGAATAGTGCATTCTAAATTTTCTTTTAATTAAATTGGAGGGACTTTCTGCATACGAGTTTGGCAGGTGGAGTCATTGACGTAATCTTTGATAATGCAGGCATTAACATTTGGTGAGTATCAAGTAGCTTATAATACGTGATTTGAAAAGCAACATTTTTTGGTAAATGTATGATTTAAACTGTCTTTGTCATTAAAACAAGGTTATGCTAGTGCAGCAAACTGAATTGAATGATTTAAGGACTTTGGAGCTTGATTTTCCTCATTACTGATACTAATTTGGTTTGTATACTTTATCTTGCTTTTGTTCATTTTTATTGTTTAACACTTTCGTTAGCATGTTTTCAGTATTATATTCTTATTCCTACTCCTCTTAACTGGACATAATGCCACTATGTTGATTGGGAAGCTTAGTAAAGCCTTTTTTCCTTTAGAAAAACTGCTTATGGAGTGCCTGTATAGTAGGGTTCAATTTTTTTCACTACTCCAATGTTTTATCTGTTTTCAGAAGTAAATGATATTGGCCATACAGTTAACATATTTTCGAAACTGCTTATAAAATGAATTATTGCTATATGAGTTGCATAAGAATTTATAGACTACTGCATTTATTTTTTAAAAAACCTGTACACTAACTGCAGAATTTTCACTCCTCTCCAGGACTTTGATTCTTGGTTTGACACTAAAAATTGTCTTGGTGATCAAAAACTTGTGGAAAGACTTCATGCGGTAAGTAATAGCAGATAAGAAAATTTAGTAATTACATATATATAACTGAGTCATTTATAAGCTGCTATCAAATCCATTTGAATTTGTGGATTTGGCACTTGGCTCAGTCTCAGTGCTTTTCCCTCTCAACCTCTCTGACAGCCTCTTTGGGAGGCAAACTCCCACTGTCTCCTCCGCAGCCTCTCTGTGGGACAGCTCTTTGCTTTGGCTTGTTCCTGCGGATAATGTGTAGTCCTTCTTGTAGAGGCTGTTTATTCTCCCACACCCCACAGGTCCTGCGTCAGTATTCTCCTGATTCCCCAGTGTCATTTCGAAACCACAGTCAGGTGTAGAATTCTTCCTCTGAGGCTCCAGTTATCTTGCAGGTCCACTCTGTCCCGTTCTCTTCTCTGTCGTTACCAAGTGACTCCCTCACATTCATTGAACGTCAATTTTCTGTTCTTTGGTAATAGCCTCTTGTATCCTTCTCTTTCACTCATGTTACCCCTTTTGTACCCGCATCTTACAGGGATAGCCAGTCCCTGGACCCCTACTCCCTTCCACCACCGTCAGCCCATTTCTGTTGTTACATTTTCTGTGTCCAGCAATGAACCCATTTTTCTATCACTGAACCACTTTTATTTTTGTCAATATTGCAAACTCCCTTGCTCTTTTGATCTGCCATTTCTGTCCTAAAAGCCCTAAACTGGAATTATGTAACCGTGTCTCGGTCCCCTGAGTTTGAATTCTGCTTTTACCACTTACTAGCAGAGTGACCTGCTCTGTGCTGGGGTTGCTCAACACTGATAAAAATATTATACCCACTGTACAGGTTGGATGCACTACAATTTCATGTTTCCTGACATAAGCTGAGATTTGATGATATTGGTGATCCTTCACCATGGTCTTCTTCAGCATTCTTTCTCATTGCCTATAACAGCCATTTCAGACCTCCAATCCCCCGAAGACTAATCCCTGCCCTTGTCCTTTCTTAGCAAGTAACATCCTTCCTTTATCAAAGAGAAAAATGGGAAGTCATTAGGTAGGAACTCCTTCAAAGATACTCATCTTCCAAGGATATCTGCTACCTTCTGTTTAAGTGGAAGAGGTTGTCTTCCTCTGGGCAGTGGCTAATTCTTTCAACATGAACCCTGGATCTCATCTTTTCCTGTTTCCTTATAGACTTTTCCCCCTTGATTTGTCATTTTTATTGATTGTCCTTTTTATTTTTAGGGTACGGCCCTAAAAAAAAAAGACCAAAAAAAATGTACATCTATTGGACTTCCTTGGTGGCTTTGTCAAGTTAAGGTTCTGACATTATCACTGCCGTGGCTCAGGTCACTTTTGTGGTGAGGGTTCGATCCCTGGCCTGGGAACTTCTGAATGCCACAGGCATGGCCAAACAATGTACACCTGTAATTTTAAAAATTGGCTTAGTGGAGTTTTTTGAGGACAGGGATACAGATGCATTTTGCTGGGGGTTTTTTTGGTCTGCTTATTTATTTGTTTATTTTGTCTTTTGTCTTTTTAGGGCCACACGTGAGGCATATGGAGGTTCTCAGGCTAGGGGATCAAATCGGAGCTGTAGCTGCCAGCCTAAGCCACAGCTACAGCAACGCAGGTTCCGAGCTGTATCTGTGACCTACACCACAGCTCACGGCAATGCCAGATCCTTAACCCACTGAGCAAGGCCAGGAATTGAACCTGCATTCTCATGGATGCTAGTTGGGTTCGTTAACCACTGAGCCATGACGAGAAATCCTTTGTCTGCTATTTTATTTTTTATTTTTTATTTTTTTGCTTTTTAGGGCCACACCCATGGCATATGGAGGTTCCCAGGCTAGGGGTTGAATTAGAGCTATAGCTGCCGGCCTACGCCACAGCCACAGCAGTGGCAGATCTGAGCCATGTCTGCGACCTACACCACAGCTCACAGCAACGCCGGATCCTTAATCCGCTGATTGAGGCCCGGGATGGAACCCGCAACCTCATGGTTCCTAATTGGATTCGTTTCTGCTCTGCCGTGACGGGAACTCCCCTTGTCTGCTATTTTTAAAAGAGAAGCTCAAAACTTGTTTACAAATTAAAAAACAAAACGCATTGTCCCTTTTCATCTCTCCCTCTACCCTGGCAAAATGTGAACTTCATGTGGCAGAGACCCTGTCTGTTTTCCACCACACTGTGCCCTGTGTGCCTGGTCCAGAGTAACTGCTCATTAAATATTTATTTTATTTTATTTTGCCTTTTGTCATTTTAGGGCCGCACCAGCGGCATGTGGAGGTTCCCAGGCTAGGGGTCTAATCGGAGCTGTAGCCGCCAGCCTATGCCACAGCCACAGCAATGCAGGATCCGAGCCGCGTCTGTGACCTATACCACAGCTCAAGGCAATGCCGGATCCTTAACCCACTGAGCAAGGCCAGGGATCGAACCCGCAACCTCATGGTTCCTAGTCGGATTCGTTAACTGCTGCGCCACGACGGGAACTCGAAAATATTTATTGACTTAAAGCCCCAACAGTCATCATGTTGTAAATATTTATTTAGAGTTAAGAAGAACAAGTCAAGAGACAAATTACCTTATGTAGTGGGGAATTTATTGTAAGAATGCAGAAGAGGACTAGAAGACAAATCTTTTAAGAATCTTGTAGCACAAGTTGTAGTACAGCTGGGCCTCCTATAGCAGGAACTTGGTCAGCTCTGGGGAATGGTTACTCTGTCTCTGTGGGCTCCTGTTCCCCCCCCTCAATCCATAGATTTTATCCATTAAATACAACTGAAATTCATCTCACAAGTGTTTATAGTGTTTTAGTTGCTGAGTTGAGGGTATACCTTTTGGTCAGTGCCCTGGCTTCTCTGTAATATTGAGCACTGCTAACCATTCCTGCTTGCAGTGCTTTCCCGCTTAGTGTCTGGGGTATGGAATGGCTTTTTCTCTTAACCTCTTCAGCTACTTTGATCAGTCCCCGTTAGGGACTTTTCTTTTTCTGTCCCTGAAAATTTATTGTCTTGTAGGGCTTTGTCTTCGACTTTCTTTTGCACACATACTGTCCCTGGGCGTTCACTCCCATAGTTTCCACTACTACCCCTATACTTATAACTCCGAAATTTCTCTCTCCCTGTCTCCTGAGCTCTAGATAAGACAGGAGAGAGACGGGGAGAGAGAAATATCCCACTGCTTTCTGAATCTTCTGCCTAAATGTCTCATAGGCAGTTTCAATTCTTAAAAATGCCACTTAGACAAATTTAAGAGGCCCAAACAGGAAACCAGAAGTCTTCTTTTGCACTTCCCTTTTCCTCACCTCCCATGGATCTCTAGTAATAATAGCTCAGCTTACTAATGTCTACTGTGGTTAAGCTCTGCGCATGTAGTACCACAGGTTGTCACAACAGCCTTGGAAATAGGTATCTTTATCCCCATTTAAAAGTGCTTAGCAAAGACACGTACCGTGTGTGTGTGTGTAGATCAACTGATGAGTAAACAGGCTTGAAAAAGTTACAGAACTTGTCCAACTCACAAAAGCTAATCGGGGACTGAGCTGAATGTAGAATCGGCTTGATCTGGGTTTGAATTCTGCTTCTACCATATAGTAGCAAAGTGACTCTGGTAATGTTACTGAAATTGAAATACTCATCTTTCCCTAAAGATTTATCATAAGGGTTTAATACTCTATCTAAAGTTCATGGTGTGGTATTTGGCACATTGCAGGTACTATAGAGTAGTTTTTTTTCTCTTGTGATAGAATCTGCCTATTATTTCATGTTTTTTCTCTTTTCGTTCATATCTTCCTTAACGTTGAACCATTTTTAAATGGTCTGAATTTTTATTTCATTTTTAGAGACTTTGTGATCCATACTCTAGAGTGACCTCAGATTTCCACTAAGGTTTAAAACTCTTGTATGACAGCATATTTTTTTAAAAGGTTATTTTGTACTTCTTCAATAGTCAGTAAGCTCATTGTCTTAATTTTTCATGTCTTTTGTGCTATCAAATCATGAATGTTTAATTTGAGTACCCTATTCTGATTTTCTAATGAGTCATTACTTGGTTCTTTTTTACGCAGAAAGTTGGCAATTGGTATTGGTAGTTTTAAGATTATACAGTGGAGAGTAAACTTCACATTAATGTGTTGTCAATGAAATAAATGGTTATAATATTGAATGTTTTATAAACTTTTATAAAAACTATCCTCTTTAGGTTTTAAAACCATTTTTGTTACGTCGTATAAAAACTGACGTAGAGAAGAGCCTGCCTCCTAAAAAGGAAATCAAGATTTACTTGGGACTGAGTAAAATGCAGCGAGAATGGTGAGCTGTTGTATTTCTATTAGAATTTATTTATGCATAAGGATTTATTAAAAATTATCTTTGTAGGAGTTCTCTTGTAGTGTAGTGGGTTAAGGATCTGGTGTTAGGAGTTCCCGTCGTGGCTCAGTGGTTAACGAATCTGACTAAGAACCATGAGGTTGCGGGTTCGATCCCTGGCCTTGCTCAGTGGGTTAAGGATCCGGCGTTGCCGTTGCCGTGAGCTGTGGTGTAGGTTGCAGACGCGGCTAGGATCCCGCGTTGCTGTGGCTGTGGCGAAGGCCGGCAGCTACAGCTCCTGTTAGACCCCTAGCCTGGGAACCTTCATATGCCGCGGGTGCAGCTCTACATAACATAAAGGCAAAAAGACGAAAAAACAAACAAAAAAAAGGGATCTGGTGTTGTCACTGCAGTGATTGGGTCACTGCTGTGGCACAGGTTGGATCCCTGGCCTGGGAACTTCCACATGCTGTGGGCGTGGCCAAAAAAACCCCCGTCTTTGTAGTGGTTCAGTTGTACCTTTGGTCAGAAATTTCGTATTGTATTTAAATAGTTAAATAGTTCAAATATTTTAATAGAAAAGTTGTGAGTATTTTATTTAATCCTTAGAAAGGAGCATAGGCCTTGTAGTCTGTAGACCTGTGTTTGAGTCCATGCTTTGCCTCTTAATAGCTGTTTAGCTTGGACAAGTTATGTCACCTCAGTCTCCCTTCTGTAAAATGGGGATAATAGTACTTAGCTTATAAGGATGATCCCAGGGTTAAAGGAGATAATGTCACTGACACATCTGTTAATTAGATTTTTATGTCAGTAAACGTAGTAATAACCACAATAATAAGTAATAATAAGATAAAAAATATCAGTGATTATGGATATTAGAAAAAAGCTGGAATGGTTTGATAAATATAAGCAGAGTTCAGAGTTAGTAGATACAAACTATTACATTTAGAATGGATAAGTGATGAGGTCTTACTGTATAGCACAGGGAACTATATCCAGTCTCTTGATATAGACCATGATGAAAGATAATGTAAAGAAAGGAATGCATATATAAATGTATGACTGGGTCATTTTGCTGTACAGCAGAAATTCGCACAACATTGTAAATCAACTATACTTAAAAAAAAATACAAGCAGAGCAGGAAATTGACAAGAGGAGTCACAAGGAATCATAAATTAGATAGAAATTAGACATGTTAATAATGTAATAATGCTACTAAGTGACACAAAATGTTGCTTATATAAAGAATAATTAGATCACTTAAAAGAGTTCCCTTGTGGTGTAGCTGGTTAAGAATCCAACATTGTCACTGCAGCAGCTTGGGTCCCTTGTGTGTCGTGGATTCAATCCCTGGCATGCTGCGGGGCCAAAAAAAGTTAGATTGCTTATAATATATAGTGACTTCTCTATTGAAATCAGTATAGGGTAGTGGTGAAGAGTATATTTCACTGGACTCAGATGTGAGATTAGACCCTGGCCTTGTCTCCTTCTGTGGCTCCAAGTTTTACTTCTTTTAGCTGCCTGAATTTCCTTCCATCTGTAAAATGGGGGTGACCCTAGTACTTAACTCAGGGTTGTGAACATTTAACAAGATGATTCATATACCTAGCATTTGCATTCAGTACAAGTTGGCTGTTGTTATAATTAAATATTATTATTGTCCAGGTGGATTCTTAAGTCTATTTTCCCCTGGGTGAGGGTGTAGAAAAGATAATAAAAATGTTTATAGGATCAGGAAAAAAATGATCTCTGAAGACAGGTATAAGAAGTTACAGTTGTCTTTAGCTTAGACGAATAAAAGTTGGATACTGACTTTCAGCAAATATTGTAGTTATTAAATAATTACCAGCGGTAGTTATCTGAATTGTTATCAGCTGATGGTAATTTCTAACAATGGATAAAGCAGGAGGAAACAGGTTTATAGGCAACATGCAAGTTAAAATATTCAAATCTTCACTAGTTTTGCTGATCACATTTAATCTCATTCAAATATTTTTGTTTATCTTTAAATAGGAATCTGAGCTGATCACCAAAGGGACATTTATTGTCATTAAACCTTTCTAATAGTTGATGATTAATTATAGTTTAAAATTTTAGGTATACAAAAATCCTGATGAAAGATATTGATGTTTTAAACTCTGCTGGCAAAATGGACAAGATGCGACTCTTAAACATTCTGATGCAGCTTCGAAAGTGTTGTAATCATCCTTACCTGTTTGATGGTGCTGAGCCTGGTCCACCCTATACCACTGATGAGCACATTGTTAGCAACAGTGGTAAAATGGTAGTTCTTGATAAACTGTTGGCCAAACTCAAAGAACAGGGTGAGTTACAAATGTTCAGATTAATATGAAATAACTTTTTACATAATCATTTGTCTTCGTCTTTTTTTTTTTTTTTTTTTTTTTTTTTTTTTT
>PVHT020000015.1:34260399-34402182 GCA_004024745.2 Catagonus wagneri | reverse complement strand
CGAGCCCGCATCCTCACGGATCCTAGTTGGATTTGTAAACCTCTGAGCTACGAAGGGAACTCCAGTCATTCGTCTTTCATTCCTTCACTTGCTCAGCAAACATTTTTGAATACTTACTGTTTGTTAGGAATTGTCCTATGGGCTGTGTATACAGAGATGCGTAAGACAGTAGTCCTTGCCTTGTAGATGCTCATAGTGGAGTGAGGACTAGTTGCAGCTCATTGTGATGAGCGCTGTGATATGCTGAGAGACTGGAGTTGGGGAAGTTTACATGAAGATGACATTTGAGGTGAGCACTGGAGAACGTGTAGGAGTAAACCATGAAAAAAAGGAGTGGAAAGAGTTCTATTATGGTTTTGCAGGTTAAGGACTAGACTGTTATCCATGAGGATATGAGTTCTATCCCTGGCCTTGCTCAGTGAGTTAAGGATCCAGTGTTGCTGTGAGCTGTTGTGTGGGTTGCAGATGCGGTTCAGATTTGACCCGTAGCCCAGGAATTTTCATATGCTGCAGGTGCAGCCCTAAAAGGAAAAAAAAAAAAAAAAAAGGAGGGGGAAGGGTTTCCCTGCGCAATGAAGCAGAGGTGTGCAAGGAGGGAATGTGGAGCTTATGGTATTTGAGTAGAGTGGCAGTGGATGAGTCTGGGAAGATAGATGGGGCTATTACTGAAGGCCATTAAAACCACGCTTTAAGGAGTTTAGGCTGTTTTGAAGGTGGTGGTGGTGGGGCTCATGGAAGATTTGGCTGTGAAAGTGACATGATCAGACTTGCATGTTAGGAAGAGAGTCTTGGAAACAGTATGGGGGTATATCTACTGAGGATGAGGAGTTAGAAATATCCTTGGGTCAGACTAAAGGCAGACTTTAAATCATATGTGTGCAGGAGTTCCCATCGTGGCTCAGTGGTTAACGCATCTGACCAGGAACCATGAGGTTGCGGGTTCTATCCCTGGCCTTGTGCAGTGGGTTAAGGATCCGGTGTTGCCGTGAGCTGTGGTGTAGGTCACAGACATGGCTTGGATCCTGCATTGCTGTGGCTGTGGCGAAGGCCGGCAGCTACAGCTCCTGTTAGACTCCTAGCCTGGGAACCTCCATATGCCGCAAGTGCGGCTCTAGATAAGGCAAAAAGACAGAAAAAAAATCATATGTGGAGGATTTTGAAGGCCTTAGAAATGCATAGCACAACAATGCATACTTCTGTATAATATTCCTTGAAGGCGTTTGTGTGTATGTATTTAGGGGAGTGTTCATGTGCTGTATATTTATATGGCATTTACTTTTATTTTTGTAGCTTTCAAGTTAGTTTTATACAAGTTGAATAACTTGCTTTTTTTTGGTAAAATGTTTTAGGATCAAGGGTTCTCATTTTTAGCCAGATGACTCGCTTGCTGGACATTTTGGAGGATTATTGTATGTGGCGTGGTTATGAGTATTGTCGACTGGATGGACAGACTCCACACGAAGAAAGAGAGGTGAGGAAGAGAAAAATAAAATAAGACCTCAGAAATCAGAGTTCAATTAAGCCATGTTTTTCATTGTTAGGTAGTTTTGAATTTTGGCCTTTTCTTTAGCTAGGTGCATTGAATTGCTCACTGCCCCCTCTCTTCTGAGATCTCCAGCTGGACTTCCATCACACTGACTCTCTGCAAATCATTCTTTCCAAGGTCTTCAAAGACATCCTCACTTATCTAAAGGACACTGCATCATTACATCCTTACCTGTGATTACCTGCTATCTCTGGCCTTTTGATTACTGTTTCTCAGCTTATTCTTTGACCCCTGATTCTATGTCATTTTCTTTTCTTGATTTGCCTCCTACAGTAGACCCTTGCCATTCATGGAGTTTAATAGTTGAGGTTTTTTCAGTTGATGAGCAACCCTAAAGACTCATGAGACAGTAATTTGTAAAGGGAATGATCTCAGTCTTAGAGAAATTTTGTAAAACTGAAGTGGGACAGCACAGGTATAGGTGCTTATCATCATATACTTGGATCTTGGAATACTGACAGGTTGGTGTGTAGGAATGAGTCCCATAGCTAGTGAGTAAGCCTATGTAGCACCTGGTATCTTTCTCTACTTTGGAAATTCTTAAAGATTTTTAGATTATCTCTCATAAATGGCACGGGTCTAATGTATTTTAAATTCTTTAAAGCACTTTTTGGGGAGGACTTTGCTAATTTATCTTCTCTTTTCTATGATCCTTCAGGGCTCTGTCTTTGGCCTCTGTTTTAAGTCTATACTTATGCTCTGGGCAGAGATCGTGATTTCATGGTATAGTGGAAAATGCATTGAACTTGGTTTCAGAAGACCTGAGTTTTAGCACCAGCTCCACCACTTTGTAGTGTGTGCAAGCTATTTAATCCTCTGAGCCTCAGTGTCTTTAAACTGTATATTACAAGGGTGATATTTAATGCCTAGGCTTCTGTTTTCCTGATAGCATTGTGAGGATCATTGGATATTATAGGTATGGATATAATTTTTGTCCTGTGTAGTGCAGTATAGACCACAGGCTGTGAAATTGTGCATGGGTCTTTCTACCTTTCGGTTCTAGGACCCCTTCTCAGACCACAGACTCTCAGGGTGTGTCCCTCTCCTGTGTTGTAGTGTAGTGCTGTAGTGGGCACTCTGTCCCTTGCATGTCTCCTTAGTGAAACCTATAGCATAGGATGTCCACAGCAGGAGCGGGGCCCTTTTCATATTAAGGGTTTCCGCGCTGCCCACCGTGGGGGAACAGATGTTGTAATATTCATAAACGTGAGGATGTTTCAAAGCTTACACTGTTCCCTGCTCTGTAGTCTTTTACTCTCTCTGAAATGGTAACTTGAAGCTTTTTTGGGCTTTTGCTGATTTATTCCTGAGAATGGGTTTCTCCAAATGTACTTTAAACGTAGGCCATTCAGGATGGCCCTTCTTCCTGGAATGCTTCTAAGGCAGAGGAATAGGTGCTTTCTGATCGCAAATAGCCGATTTGCATTTCTCATGAATCATTCTGCTCATGAACAATGTGGGCATTACTTAAAATTATACCCAAATTATCTGATTTCTTAAAATGTCAAATAATGTTCTCCCTTCAGAGACTTTGAGTCACATGTTTTGACTTTAGATATAGGAAGGTGAGAGCTGTTCGTTTTGTTTTGGAAATGCCTTGCCTTCCCATTACGTTGTTGTTTAGGCAAGCATTTCATCTATTTTCCCCATAGGAAGGGGAAGACCACTTTTGATTCCTTAAATTGTCTTCAAGCCGTTAACAGCGCTCAGACTGGCCTTTTCTCCATTGCTACAGCTAAATGCAGCTGGCTCCTGTATATAGCCTTTACTTATTGGTCTCCTCACTTTTATAGGGAAAGGAAGGCAGCTTATAGTTGCAGTTGAACTCTCTTAGCCGCCTGGTAAAGTATTGGCATAATTTTCTCCACTTGAAACTGTGTCTCAGAGAGATTAAATGCTTGCTGAGAATCACATATGTGATAAATGGTAGAGTTACGATTCAAGCCCAGGGTTTTGCTATTTCCTCTACACCAAATTGCCTCTCACTACATCATGCTGCTTTCTGTATTGCCCCCTCTACATGCTGCGCGGCCTGCGGCAGAGCCACCTTCTCTGCCTGCAACTTTTGATCATGCCATTCCATTTCTTAAAAATAGAACTTCCTGGATTCTGTGATTATAAAAATAGTATATGATTGCCAAAGAAATTTGGAAAACAGAAGTATTTCTGGCCGATATTTTTATGCATACATAAATATATAAGTAATTACTATAATACTCTATACACTGCATATGAAGTTGGGTATTCTGATACTTTTTACTCAAAATTATGTTGTACTTTCCAATATCAGTGAAAAAAATCATTGTAAAATAATTTTAGTGTAATATTTCATCCTGTGTACATACATTAAATAATTTATCCCCCTATTGTTGATCATTTAGGTTGTTTCCAATTTTTCACTATTATAAATAATGCTTAAGTAAAAGTCCTTATACATAAATCTTTGTGCCCATCTCTGATTATTTCCTTAGGATAAATTCCTAGAAGTGGAATTACTGGGTCAAAGGGTATGAACACTTTTAAGACTCTTGATGCATATTGCCAAATTGCTTTCCAGAAAGGTTGTACCAATTTACTCTCCCAGCAGCAATGTATGAGAGTGCCCGTCTCACCGCCCCCTCGTCAACATTGAGTATTATCATTTTTTTAATCTTCAAAAAATGGTATTATGTTTTTTAATTTGCATTTATTTGATTACTAGTGAGATTGAACATTATTCTTGTGTTTATTAGCCATTTGTATTTGTTCTTCTGTGTATTGTCTGTTCTTTTTATTTCCCTCATTTTTCTGTTGGGGTCTTGGTGTTTTTTTCTAATTAATTTGTATGAGATCTTTATGAAATAAGGATATTAACATCCTGTTAATTTTTAAGACTCTTTACTAAATATCCTTGGATTACCTTCCTGATTTTTCTCATTACTTCACTGTTTGCCCCGTTTTGCCGTATGGAAACAAATCTCCTTACCTCCCCCTTTATCTGTTGATCTCATTCCCATTTCTAAACCTTTTTCTCTCTTGGTTGATCTTCTAAACTATACATTTTACAATTAACCCTTCATAAACTAATGGGAGTGAAGTTTAGATATCTGACATTTTACCCCCTTGATATATTTCAGCTCTCACTCAATTAAAACATTTTCACTATTATTGTTTTAGAATAATTGAAGTGAATTATTACTTGCTTAGTTAAATTTGTCTTTGTGATTGTTCTTTGTCTTTATGGATGTAAGCTTCTAAAGATTAGGAACTTTATTTAATATACTTTTTACTGTACACACAGTACAGTTTATAGCTAGGTGGATGCTTAAATATTTTTGAAGATGGAAGAGTATTATAAGGTGGGGTTTTGAACATGCATGTAAAAATGTTTATTTCTTTCGTAAAGACTCTGGTAATATAATTTGATTTTTCTCTTTCTTCCATCTCCTGTGTCAATTTAAAAAAGGAAGCAATAGAGGCCTTTAATGTTCCTAATAGTAGCAGATTCATCTTTATGCTGAGTACCAGGGCTGGAGGTCTCGGAATTAACTTGGCAAGTGCTGATGTCGTTATACTGTATGATTCAGACTGGAATCCACAGGTTGATCTACAAGCAATGGTTAGTAATCTTTAATGATGTCAGAAATTTATCTTAGCCCAGAAAACTATTGTTACTTATGTGGCGCAAAGGTAATTTATGATAAAAGGGTAACAATTTTTGGGAGATTGTGTAGATGTTAAGATAGATTTTCCTGGAAAACAAAGTTGCTATTCTAATTGCAAAAACAGGTGAAACAAAAATAAAACAAACATATGCCAAATCCAACTGTAGCATTTGTGTGTTGACTTTGACTTTTATCATGAAACAGAAAGGTCCTTTTTTCCCACTTTTGAATATTGAAGAGGGCCCGTACATATGTTTTAATGAAAAAGGTTTAAAAGTTAGTATC
Source organism: Catagonus wagneri (assembly GCA_004024745.2). Lineage (NCBI taxonomy): Eukaryota > Metazoa > Chordata > Mammalia > Artiodactyla > Tayassuidae > Catagonus > Catagonus wagneri. Next base: position 34,396,707 of record PVHT020000015.1, on the reverse strand, counting down.
TCAATATTATTCTGCTTAACAACTAAATATACTAAAATTCTTAGCATTGACATTGGGAGAGGTAGGATTTTAACTTCCATAATAAAACAATTAGGTCAAGAAGGTAAAAAGGTAACAAAGGAATATATTCCGGAAGAACATTTGCTACCTAAGGACACCATCAGAAACTAGTCTACCCTTGAAAAAATTTCAGAGAGCTCTTTCTTACCTTTCATTATGGTTTCATTTATTGAACTAGAGCTACAACTTCAGACATTGTGACTCAAGTTTTAAGATAAATATAATTTCAGAACTAAAAAGATACAAAATAGTTACGCAGTCAAAATCCCGAGAATTTATGGGACAGTTGACTGTCTTTGGAATCAGTTAAAGTCATATGCCAAATGAGGCAGAGCTTAAAAGTCCTTCCTTTTCTTTTATAATAGAGGATTGACAGATTTTGACCATTGGAGCATTTTAAAATCCGCATGCTTTGGTATAATTATTGCTACTTTAGCACGGTACCAAACTACCTGTTTGATATAGGACTAAGCAGGAGTAAGCCCCAGTAAGTTCGTGCTACTGAACTGGAAAACCCGTTGATGATAACACTGTATTTCCTTGAAAGTGTTAGAATATAGCTGATTTTTCATGATTTACTGATTTGAGTTTGAAATGTAAATATGTGTAACGGTGTTGCAGTCTTTAAGTGTGCTGTGCTGAAACTGTTACTGGATCTAGTGTTTTAATATTTAGTACAAGGGCTGTGTGTTTTTTGCTTTGTTTTGTTTTTTCAAGGGCTGTTTGGAACCTTGTTTTCTTTTCTTGACTGCCCTCCTCCTTTCTTTCACCTATTTGCTCTGGCAGCTTCTGTGTTTTAAAAACACTCCCCCTAGCTGTTCACATGTTATCAGAACTTGCCACCTGTCACCTTTACCAACTGTAAACCGTAAGACCAATTCTAGATGATATAGTAAGGATATTAATATTCCATTAATTTTTATGACCCTTTACTACGGTTCCATGAATTGCCTCAGCAAGCAGAAAAAACTGCCTGCCGATGAGAGAGAGCTGACTTTTGCCACCATAGCAACCCTTGTTAACTACTTTGCCCCTCATTTAAAAAACTCCTTGCTAGTGTGGAAGATGTTTGTATTTAAGCGGCTTCAAGTTACTTAGTAACTTAATCCCAAAGCTTTCAGCTCCCTTTAGTCCTTATCTTAAAGGGGTTTTGTCTGTTGTCCTTCTGGAAGTTTCCATTAATGGTACGTTAGAATATTTGCAGATTTTTTTGTTCCCAGGGGTCTCTAGATATTCTTAATATGCATTATCCTCCTTTCAAAAGTAGCAGGTCTAGAGAGATCAGGAACTAATTTTATTTTCGGAATTTCATAGCATAATATGATTATATCATGTATTTTATCCAGAATACCCAATGCCTTATACTAGGATTCTTTCTACTAGGATCGGGCACATCGTATTGGTCAGAAGAAGCCAGTACGTGTGTTTCGTCTCATCACTGACAATACTGTTGAAGAAAGGATTGTTGAAAGAGCTGAGATAAAGCTTAGACTCGACTCAATTGTCATACAACAAGGTATTTATACATGTAAACTTAATTAGGTTCTTTTTGCAGAAATACATGTAGTTTTCTTCAAAGGAGATTACTTTTAAGGAAAGTTGACCAAAATCTGCAAACTTAGAGAAAAAAGTCAATTAAAAAATGCTATAATTGTATAGCACAGGGAATTCTACCCAGTATTCTGTGATAAACCTATATGGGAAAGGAATCTGAAAAAAGAATTGAAATGTGTGTATGTATAACTGAATCACTCTGTTGTATAGCAGAAATGATCACAACATTATAAATTAACTATACTTCAGTAAAACTTAAAGTAATTTAAAAAATTTAAAAATTCTAATTTAAGTCTTCTTATTTTGAAGCCTTGCATTCAGTATATGGAGTAGTAGTTGAACATCACCAACTTGTAGTTGAGTGTCAGTGGCATCTCTTTTGAAGTTTTTGGCATTATTTAGCAGATAAAATGTTTGGTTTAAAAAATTAACCTGAAAAAACAAATTAACCTGTATTGCAGCTCCTGTCGTGGCTCAGTGGTTAACGAATCTGACTAGGAACCATGAGGTTGCGGGTTCGATTCCTGGCCTCGCTCAGCAGGTTAACGATCTGGCATTGCCGTGAGCTGTGGTGTAGGCTGCAGACGTGGCTCGGATCCCGCGTGGCTGTGGTGTAGGCCAGCGGTTATAGCTCCCGATTAGACCCCTAGCCTGGGAACCTCCATATGCCGCGAATGCAGCCCTAGAAAAGACCAAAAAAAAAAAAATTAACCTGTATTTAGGGGAGTTCCTGCTGTGGCACAATGGGACAGGTGGCATCTTGGGAGCGCTGGGATGCAGGTTCCATCCCTGGCCTGGCACAGTGGGTTAAGGATCCAGTGTTGCAGCACCTGCAGCTTAGGTTGCAACTGTGGCTTGGATCTGATCCCTGGCCCGGGAACTCCATATGCCTTGGGACAGCTGAAAAAGAAAAAAAAAAAAACCCACGTAATAGAGGGTGCCCTTTCTTTCTTTGCGGGGTGGGGGGGCATGCCTGGAGCATATGGACGTTCCTAGGCTAGGGGTCGAATAGAGCTGCAGCTGCTGGCCTATGTCACAGCCATAGCAACTTGGGATCCAAGCCGCGTCTGCAACCTACACCGCAGCTCATGGTACCGCCGGATCCTTAACCCACTGAGCGAGGCCAGGGATCGAACCCACATCCTCATGGATACCAGTTGGGTTTGTTACCACTGAGCCACAGGGGTACCACTGCGGGTGCCTTTTCATACATAGAAATTTGTTCTGAGAAATGAAGTTTGAACATGAAAAAGTATTTCTGTCCTTCTGTGTTGTAACTGAATTTTTTTTGGTCTTTTTTAGGGCTGCACCCATGGTATATGGAGGTTCCCAGGCTAGGGATCGAATCGGAGCTACAGCTGCTGGCCTACACCACAGCCAGAGCAATGCTGGATCTGAGCTGCGTCTGTGACTTACACCACAGCTCATGGCAACACTGGATCCTTAACCCACTGAGCAAGGCCAGGGACCCAACAACCTGAGTCCTCATGGATACTAGTTGGGTTCATTAACTGCTGAGCCATGACTGAAACTCCTTAACTGAATTTTATAGAAGGATATTCATATTGAAATAGAAGGTATGGTGGAAGAAAAACTTGCAGGGTTGTTCATTAAAAATTTAGTTTAAAGCTCACTAATTTTCTGTTTTAAAGGTTTATTTACGGTTAAATGTACTAGTGTCTGATAAAACTATTATGCTGTGCTTTCTTTGGTATATCATTGAATATATGCAACTTTTATTTTTATTATTAGGAAGACTCATCGACCAACAGTCTAACAAGATGGCAAAAGAGGAAATGTTACAAATGATACGTCATGGAGCCACCCATGTTTTTGCTTCTAAAGAAAGTGAGCTGACAGATGAAGACATTACAACTCTTCTGGAAAGAGGGGAAAGGAAGGTTAGTTAAAACAGCATTTTATTTTCATGATGGATTGCTTTAAAATTATCATACTTCAGCATGATTATTGTATTGCATTCAGTTGTTTCAAGTGACTCGTGTTCTTCCTAAGAATTTGTAGATTTATATACAGGGGTAGTTACTTTTTTTTGGTTTAATTTTTGGTGAGAAAGACTAAGAACCAGAGTTTAAAAATGAGTGACCTTATATCTCAAGCTTTTAATGTTGGTATTTACTTTTCTTAAAAGCCTGATAAATTTTGTGTTTGATCACATGTATCAGGACTGCACTTTTTTGTTTTTTTGTTTTTCTTTTTAGGGCTGTACCTGTGGCATATGGAAGTTCCCAGGCTAGGGGTTGAATTGGAGCCCCAGCTGCCAGCCTACACTACAGCCACAGCAATGCCAGGTCTGTGTTGCATCTGAGACCTACTCCACAGCTCACAGCAATGCTGATCTTTAACCCACTGAGCAAGGCCAGGGATCGAACCCACAACCTCATAGATACTAGTCGGGTTCTTTTTTTTTTTAACGGCTGTACCCGAGGTGTATGGAAATTCCCAGGTGAGGGGTTGAATTGGAGCTACAGCTGCCAGCCACAACGCACGATCCGGGATTCAAGCTGCGTCTGTGACATCCACTGCAGCTCACGGCAGTGCCAGATCCTTAACCCACAGAGTGGGGCCAGGGATTGAACTTGTGTCCTCACGGATACTAGTTGGGTTCGTTACCACTGAACTACAATGGGAGCTCCTCTAGTTGGGTTCTTAACCCGCTGAGCCACAACAGGAAATCCAGGACTGCATTTTTATGACCTTTTTTTTTCATGGGATTAGAAATTATCTGCTGATACATTGCGTTAACTGAAAATCTTTTGTGAACGTTTTATGAACTATTAAAGCATTATTTAAGTATAATAAGCTGTTTCAGAATATTATAGTTTTGTGATGAATTTACCTTTTTCACGAATTGTGGATAATTTCAAACATCATAAGCAAAAGTAGACAGAATAGTGTGATGAACCTCCATATGCTTACTGCTGTTTCCAACAACCATCAACCAGTCCTGCTCCATTTACACCCCCAGTTCCATGGATTTCTAAAATATAAGAACTCTTTAAAAACATAGTCATTAAGGGACTATCCCACCTGAAAAGTCCCAGTAATTCTTTAACGTCAAATTCCAGTTGGTATTCAGATTTCCAGTTACGCCAGAAGTAGCTGTGCTTTAAAAAAAATTGGACTATATATAAGGTCCATACATGGCCATTGGTTGATACGTTATCTGTCTTTTTAATTTTTTGGTTTTTTTAGAGCTGCACTTGCTGCGTATGGAAGTTCCCAGGCCAGGGGTTGAATTGGAGCTGCAGCTGCCGGCCTGCACCGTAGCCACAGCAACACTGGATCCAAGCCACGTCTGTGACCTATGCTGCAGCTTGCAGCAATGCCAGATCCTTAACCCACTGAGTGAGGTTAGGGATCAAGCCTACATCCTTGAGGATACTAGTCAGGTTCTTAACCTGCCTGAGCCACACGAATTTCTGTATTTTTTTTAATCTGTAGGTTCTCCCTCCATTTGTATATTATTTCACTTGTAATTTATTTGGTGAAGGAACCAGATTATTTGCCTTTTGAGTAGCTCACAGTTTGGATTTTGTTCATTCCATCTGCATGGGATATTTTATCATGTCACTTATTTGTTGTATTTTCTGTAAATTGGTTGAATTTTTACTTTCAGACTTTTTTGTTTCTGATGATATACATATAAATCTATTTATATGTACACATCCATATATTTACATTATATCCCTAAGACTTTTTTATAACTATTCACCTAAACCCCACCCCTGGTAACCAACCAATCTGTTTTCTATATCTATGAATTTGGTTTTCTTTTTTTCTTTTTAGTTTCCAAATATCAGTGAGATCATGTGGTATTTGTCTTCCTGTCTAACTTATTTAGCATAACAACTTCAGGATCCATCCATGTTGTCACAAATGGCAGGATTTCCTTCCCTTTTATGGCTGAGTAGTATTCCATTGTATACACATACACCACATTTTCTCTATCCATTCTCTTGTCATTGGATGCTTAGGTTGTTTCCATGTCTTGGCTGTTGTAAAAAATGCTGCAGCAAACATGGGGGTGCGGGTATATTTTGGGAGTTGGTGTCTTCATTTCCTTCAGATAAACACCTAGGAGTGGTATTGCTGCCTCATACGGTAGCTTTATTTTTAATTTTTTTGAGGAACCCCATACTGTTTTCCAATCCTACCAAATGCACAAGGATTCCCTTTTCTCTACATCCTCACCAACACTTATTATTACTTACCTTTTTTTTTTTTTAATCTACCTACCCTCTGACCCTCTCCCCCTAAAAGCATCTCTATGAAGCCCTTGAGGCTCGTGGAGGCTTTTTTTGTTGATGTTGTTCTTTTTGTCTTTTTAGGGCTGCACCTGTGGCATATGGAAGTTCCCAGGCTAGGGGGAAAATTGGAGCTGCAGCTGCTGGCCTACACCGCAGCCACAGCAACGTGGGATCCGAGTCACGTCTGCGACCTACACCACAGCTCATGGCAACACCAGTTCCTTAACCCACTGAGCGAGGCTAGGGATCGAACTATCGTCCTCATGGATGCTAGTCGGGTTCACTAGCCGCTAGGCCACGACGGGAACTCCTATTTCTTACCTTTTTGGTAATAGTTATTCTAACAGGCCTAGGTGATATCTTATTGTGGCTTTGATTTGCATTTCCCATGATTAGTGATACTGAGCATCTTTTCATGTATCTGTGGTCATATATTGAATTTTGAGCAATCTTGTGTTGGTATGTTTCATGTTATTGTGCAATATGTGTTGTTTAATCTTGAGTGTGCCTTTATTTTGGCATTAGCCATTTGTGCCATTAAAATTATGCCACAGAAATTATAATATGGCTATATCTTCAATAATAAAAGATTTTAAAAGAAAACCTAAGTGAGAACACTTCAGAAGAACCATTTAAGTATTTAAAATACTTGGGGCTGGAGTTCCTGCTGTGGTGCAGTGGGTTAAGGATCTGGTATTGCTTTAGCTGTGGTGTAGGTAGCGGCTATAGCTTGGATTTGATCCCTAGCCTGGGAACTTCCATATGCTGCAGGTGTGGCTGAAAAAGAAAAAAATAAAATACTTGGGGAAAATTAAATTTATATTTGAGTTTCATGTTAGCATTGCATTCTTACCTTGTGAATTAACAGATTGGACATGTTGTGTCAAAACCTAACTGTTGAAAAGATGGCGAATCCACAGATTTTTATAAGTAATTTGGTGATAATATTCTAATTTCAATGCATTCAACTTTAGACTGCAGAGATGAATGAACGCTTGCAGAAAATGGGAGAGTCTTCTCTGAGAAATTTTAGAATGGACACTGAACAAAGTTTGTACAAGTTTGAAGGAGAAGATTATAGAGAAAAACAGAAGGTAACTTTTTACCCTCAACCATCGGATTCTCAAATTAGCATTTATTTCCATAACAGCTATATATTAAAAAAACACTGGCACTTACCTATTTCACAGCATTCTGCTATAGAGAGTGATATAGGTCAGAATGTTCGATCTTATCCAAGGGCTATCTTTAATATATTTTACTGGTTTCTTATTTTTTGGGTTTTTTCTTTTTTTCTTTTCTTTTTTGTCTTTTTGTCTCTTTAGGGCCGCAACCACAGCATATGGAGGTTCCCAGGCTACGGGTCAAATTGGAGCTGTAGCCACCGTCTACGCCACAGCAACACATGATCCGAGCCGTGTCTGTCACCTACACCACAGCTCACGGCAACGCCGGATCCTTAACCCACTGAGCAAGGTCAGGAATCAAACCCACATCCTCATGGATGCTAGTCAGGGTCTTTAACCGCTCAGCCACGACAGGAGTTCCTGGTTTATCGTTATTATCACCACTATCATCATCGTTCTTGCTGTTGCTGCTACCACTACTACCACTACTTTTGTTTTTGAGAAGCAGTATACAGGATTGTGGTTGAATTCCTGGATTCTGACGCTGCAGTCACAACTCTATCACTAATTAAGTGACTTTGGATAATCAATTTTTTTTTACCTATCAAATGGAGGTTGTAGTAATTACATCATAGAGTAATTAGAACAAAATTCGTGGCACTTAGTATTAATTATATCAGTAATAAAATTGTTAACATATACTTAGATGCCAGAAGGATTTTATTACAGGTAGTCTCATTTATAAAATAATGCCTTGTAATAACCTGTAGCACAGCTCACGGCAACACCGGATCCTTAATCCACTGAGCGAGGCCAGGGGTCAAACCTGAATCCTCATGGATGCTAGTCAGATTTGTTTCCGCTGAGCTACGATGGGAACTCCCAGAGTTTTTTTTTCCTTTTTTTTAAGGCCGCACTTGTGGCATATGGAGGTTCCCAGGCTAGAGGTTGAGTTGGAGCTACAGCTGCTGGCCTACGCCACAGACACAGCAACGCCAGATCCGAGCCGCGTCTGTGACCTACACCACAGCTCACAGCAACGCTGGATTGTTAACCCACTTGGCAGGGCCAGGGATTGAGCCTGCAACCTCATGGTTCCTAGTTGGATTCATTAACCGCTGCGCCACAATGGGAACTCCAAGAGTTCTTTGTGTAATTTTGAATAATAGTCTTTTATCAGACATTTCTTTTGCAAACACTTTCTCCCAGTCTGTTGCTTGTCTTCTCATTCTCTTGACCTACCTTGCTTTTTGTTGCTGTGTCTCCATGATTTTTTTCTAATCTGTGGTAATTCTCAGTCTTTGTCTTTCATGATATTATCACTTTGGAAGAGTATTGTTTGGTTGTCTTGTAGTTTGTCGCTCACTTTGGGTTTCTCTGACATTTTCTCATGAGTGACTGAGATAATGCATTTTTGGCAAGAATGCCTTGGAAGGGATGTCAGTGTTTATCAGTACCTTATACTAAGGAACATAGGATGCTACTATGTTGTATTCCTGGAGATGTTAACCTTAATCACTTAGTTAAGAAGGTGTCTGCTGGGTTTTTCCACCATAGAGTTACCATTTTTTCCTTTGTAATTGATAAATATCTTGGGGGAGATACTCCTCAAACTTTCACCTGTGATTTTAGCAGTCTCTTGGTGGAGTTCACCTGCAGTAGTTCTTATTGTGATGTTTACCTAATGTGATTTTGTATTTTCTTCATTCCCTGTATGTTTATTAATTGGGATTTTTCTGTAAGGAGAAGCTGTCCCTTCTCCCTTTTTATTTATGTACTCATTTATTTATATCAGCATGGACTCAAAGATATTTATTTTTTGAGTTCTAATACAATACTCTTTTTAAAATTTCATTACTCAGATTGTTCTGTAAAGGTGTTATTTTCTTAACTGATGGAATGAATTTATAAAAATAAAAAGCTTATTCTTCCCTATTGATTTTATTGAAAAATGAGAGGTGAGGCATTTTAGTTTAGTTTGCATTACAAGTATTATGGTGATAATGCTTTGCAGCTACCGTTATTTCTGGTTAGTTTTTAGTATCTTGACCAAAGTCTATGTGGATATTCTATTTATATCCTTGCTTCAGACTACTTATGATTTATTCTGATGAGATGGAGGTGATAGCCTGCCTACATGGGGTGGAAACTGCCTTTCTAATATGCGTTTTAGATCTCATTATGTGATATGGATTTTACTAATTTTACAGTTATTCCCATGGGCTTATTGGTATTAAGAGTGTTTTATAAAGTGGAAAATATTAAATAGTGAAAAGTCTAAATATCTGATGTTTCTTATCTACATCCTTGGAGGAGAATTAGGCTTAGTAAAATGTTTGTCCATTTCTAATGTAACAGATTTTCCTGTGTTTATAATTCTAGCAAAATAATGCTGTACAGATATAGAGAAACTTAATAACAACTATGATTTGTACTTTTATAATTGAATGATTAAATCAGATTAAAAGAATTTTTTTTTTCTTTTTTAGGGGCACACCTGTGGCATGTGGAAGTTCCCAGGCTAGGGATCAAATCGGAGCTACAGCTGCCAGCCTACACCATAGCTACAGCAACGTGGGATCTGAGCTGTGTCTGTGACCTACACCACAGCTTATGCCAACGTCGGATCCTTAACCCACGGAATGAGACCAGGGAATGAATGAACCTTTGTCCTCACGGATGCCAGTTAGGTTTGTTCCCATTGAGCCACAGTGGGAACTCTCAGATTTTTTTTTTCTGAATATTCTGAGTTGAGATTGTATTTTATTTGTCTTTCCATATATTCTAGGTAGCTTCTTTTTTTCCCTTTTTTTGTCTTATCTAGGGCCACACCCTCAGCATATGGAGATTCCCAGGCTAGGGGTCGGAATGGAGCTATAGCCACTGGCCTGTGCCACAGCCACAGCAACGCAGGATCCGAGCCACGTCTGCAACCTACACCACAGCTCACGGCAATGCCAGATCCTTAACCCACTGAGGAAGGCCAGGGATCGAACCCGCAACCTCATGGTTCCTAGTCGGATTCATTAACCACTGAGCCACGATGTGAACTCCTCTAGATAGGTTCTTAAAAATAAGTTCATATTATCCTTTGAAGAGAATTGAAAAACTGCAAGAATGTTGTTCATACCTATTATGGGAATTGCACAGTGAGGTAGATTTTCTTATGTGACTTGTTGAACTAGTTCCATTAGTTTATAACCATACCTGGTGAATTAAATCATAATGACAGACAGTGATTCTGAATAAATTAACTTGAATAGGTTTGTATTAATGTACTCTTACCTAAAACAAACTAATTTCCACGATTTAGTCTGTTTTTGAAAGTTCAGGAATTGGCCTTTACTACTTATTTCAAATTTGAATATCTATATCTTCAAAGAAGTATAGGTTAAGTGGTCAAATATATTACTTTTAGTAAGTTATTGCTGATTTATTTTCACCCAATTGAGACAAATAAAATATTGATTATTTTAAAAATATGTTTTCCATTACTATCATCTCATATTAATCCACTTGTGGGGAAAAACAAAACAAAACTTGTTTCATTATTCTGGGTATTTCTCATTTTACTCAACTCATATTATGCTATCCATATCTCATGGACTCTGAGAATTAAAAGAGACCTTAAAGGTCATTTAGTCTAACCTGTTTTGTAATTAAGAAATCCCATCTGTAGCATCTAGAACAGTTATCCAGCCTCTATTTTTTTTTTTTTTAATCTCTCCCCATCTAGCCTCTCTTTAAATGCAATCATGTTGGGACTCTTACTCCTCTCCTCTCAGGATATTTCATTTTATTGTTTTATATTCTCTGGTTCTGAGAAAACCTCCTATTTGGCTTATAAATTCCTTGGTGGAAGAGATTATTTTATTCATCTTGTATCCTTGACATTGACTTGCAAATAGGTAGTTATGTTTGTTAAATTATATTGAGTAGCAATCTACTTTCCTATGACTTTCCGCATTGTGGGTTTTTTTTTTTTTTTTTTTTGTCTTTTGTTTTAGGGCCATACCCATGGCACATGGAGGTTCCCAGGGTAGGGGTTGAATCGGAGCCGTGTCTGTGACCTACACCACAGCTCACAGCAACACCGGATCCTTAACCCACTGAGCGAGGACAGGGATCAAACCAACAAGCTCATGGTTCCTAGTCGGATTTGTTAACCGCTGCGCCACGATGGGAACTCCCCACATTGGTTTTAATCTTACAGATCAACAAAGAACTGTTTTTTTTTCTCTTTGATAGACTTTTACATATGTGGATGCCACCATTTTGTTTGTCTTTAGTCTTTACTTCTCTAGACACTGTGACAGTGTGTAGATTTCTAACCAGTCTAGCCATCCTAGTTTATCATTTACTCTTAAAGTATGATGCCAAGGTTAGAACTCAACCTGTAGATAAGGTCAAAGGTCACATAGAGTGGGATCATTATTTGTAGATTAATGGCTTCTTTTGTGTAAAGGCACTAGGCTAGGCACTGTGAAATCAGGAAGAATATCCAAACTAAAAAACTATACCTACAGACTTCAGAACTTTATGTTGTCACTTTTGCCTCTTGGCTTTTAAACTGCATTTTCTAGCTAATATTGGGGTAAAGTTTTGTAATGCTGCCAAATCATTGTTCACCCACTTCAGATGTTTAATAATAACTTACATTTAATTCTTGGTTGTTTAACTAATGCTTTACAATATAAGGTAACATTTAATCCTCTGGGTAGGTTTTATTATTATTCCCATTTTACAGATGGAAAAAATAATTTCTTCAAAGTTACACAGTTGGTAAAGTGGTAGAACCTGGTTTCAAGTTCAGGTCTTTCTGATTCCACTGGCTTTTCCCACAGCTACCTTACCAAGAGGTTTCATTGTACATATTCTCTTGATTTGAAGGGATATGTGCGTGTCATGTTGATATTCTATTTTCTACTTCATATACTTAACAGAGTTACCAGAATCATTATTAGTCTTCCTCTTGTATTAGATGCTGTTTATTTATTTTGACAGAAAATATTAACCAGGTTGTGTAAATTCTTCTCAATTATAAGGAAAAGCTAAGATTTAAAGTTAAAAAAGAAAATCACCCTTGCATGCACACCTGAACTTAGTATGTAGTACAAAGTTTTGGAATTTGGGATGTATAACTGTGCCTTATGAAAGCAAGTTTTTAAAATAATTTAAGTATAGTTGTTTTACAATACTATATTAGTTTTGAGTATGCAGCAGAGTGATTCAGTTATTTTTTTCAGATTCTTTTCCATTATAGATTATTATAGGATATTGAATGTGATTCTTTTTTTTTTTTTTTTTTTGGCCTTTTAGGGCTGCACTTGCAGCATATGGAGGTTCCCAGGCTAGGGGTTGAGTCGGAGCTGCAGCACTGGATCCTAGCCGTGTCTGAGCTACACCACAGCTCACAGCAGTACTGGATCCTTAACCCACTGAGCAAGGCCGGGGATCGAACCTGCAACTTTATGGTTCCTAGTTGGATTCGTTTCCACTGCACCACAACGGAAACTCCACATTGGATGTAATTCTTTGTGCTATAGAGTAAATCCTTGTTGCCTGTCTATTTTATGTACAGTAGTTTGTTAATCCCATACTCCTCATTTGTCCCGCTCTTCCTCCCTTTGTCCTTTGGTAACTGTACGTTTGTTTTCTGTCTGTGGGTCTGTTTTGTATATAGATTTATTTGTATTATTTTTAGTTTCCACATGTAAGTAATATCATTCAGTATTTTTCTTTGTCTGACTTTTACTTTGCAAACTATAATATTCTCTAGGTCCATCCATGTTGCTGCTAATGGCAATATTTCATTCTTTTTTGTGGCTTAGTAATACTACTTTGTGTGTGTGTGTGTTTATACATATATAGCACGTCTTTTTTTTTTCTTTTTAGGGCCACACTGGCAGCATATGGCAGTTCCCAGGCTAGGGGTCGAATTGGATCTGTAGCCGCCGACCTATGTCACAGCCACAGCAAGGCCAGATCTGAGCTGTGTCTGTGACCTACACAGCTCACGACAAAGCCAAGTCCTTAACCCACTGAGCGAGGCTAGGGATTGAACGTGCGTCCTCATGGTTACTAGTCAGATTTGTTTCTGATGAGCCGTGGTGGGAACTCCCTATATCACATCTTCTTAAACTAACTGTCTGTTGATGGGCACTTGGGTTGTTTCCGTATCTTGGCTATTTTAAATAGTGCTGCTGTGAACGGTGGGGTGCACATATTTTTGAATTAGAGTTTTACAGAGCAAGTTTTGCTTCTTTCTGATGGATTTGCTTTTCTCATGTTTCTGCAGCCTTGCTGTGCTTGATATTTATAAAACTATTTGGAGTAATTAAATTCCTCATTCTTGTTTTTGTGTATAGCTAGGAATGGTGGAATGGATTGAACCTCCCAAACGGGAACGCAAAGCAAACTATGCGGTGGATGCCTACTTCAGAGAGGCATTACGCGTCAGCGAGCCAAAGGTGCCAAAGGTAAAACAGTATGAAGCTGGGTTTTATGTCCTATAGCAGAAGTCTCTTACAGCATGGTCTCTAATTTAGATTTACTTATATTAGTGCTAAATCTTAGTCCCTGAAATATAACAACAGTGCAGAAAAGTACTTGCTATGCTCCAAACATATAAATGGATTCCATTGTATTTATTTTTCTATATAGAAAAGAAATAATCAAAGATAAGTATGTTCATTTCATGTACTGGAAACAAATATACATGTACTGCATTTTTCCCCTACAGGCTCCACGACCTCCAAAACAGCCAAATGTTCAAGATTTTCAGTTTTTCCCACCACGCTTATTTGAGCTCCTTGAAAAGGAAATTCTTTATTATAGGAAGACAATAGGCTATAAGGTAATTTTTCAGCTTTATCAGATTAGGGTAATATACTCTTTTAAGCTAAAGTATTCTATTAAGCTAGACTGGAAAGTGTTTCATTTTTAACGTGACAGAATCTGAGTAAATCAAAGTAGTCGTGTTTTTAAAACCAAAGAGGAGGTCTAACTAGAAGTAAAGTATCAAACTACCTAATCACCAGCAAGATCATCACTAAATCTGGGAACTATGTCTAATCACTTGTGACAAATCCATATATGTATGTGTAACCAGGTCACCATGCTGTGCAGTTGGAAAATTGACAGAAATCTGTAAACCAGCTATAATGGAAAAAGAAAAAAAATAGGATTAATGAGAATTATCTAATATTTCAAAATAGTAATAATAACATTTAATAATACTAGTGTTCAGTTGCTCAAACAATGTGTAGAATGAATAATAGCTATGCGTTTAATTAGAAGTGACTGTAGGGAGTTTCTGCTGTGGCTCAGTGGGCTAATGATCCATCTTGTCTCTGTGCTGCTGCCGGTTTGATTCCCAGCCTGGCACAGTGGGCTAAGGATCTGCAGATGTGGCTCAGATTCGATCTCTGGCCCAGTAACTTCCATATGCCATGGGTGCGGCTAAAAAAGGAAAAAAAAAGTGAATGTATGCTACATGATAAAAAATTGTTTATTATTTTCCTCAAAATGACCAAGAAATAGTATTTTTGTGTTTACTGCTCATAGACTGATGAAAGCTCTATTGCTGGCCCATGGATGGTGGTCACTTGGGTGTTAAAATAGTGATAGACATAATAATGAATTACGGAATTGAAAAATGATCGTTTGAAATTCAGAATTCTTATTTATAGATAGAGAGGAACTCATTTATAGTGAGTGAAATTTAATGTTTGTCATACTAAAGCTATCACATTGAGAAATTAAGCATACCAGGTTATTTCTGTATGTTGAAATGGACTTCCTGGTGAATGGAAAGGGATGACCAAAGGTATAATAATCAATAGTATGAATAAAATTAAAAAAAATTAACACTATTGCAATTTCATAAAGATTTCTGTTTTATGAATTGGAGGCTGTGTTTTATTTTTTGTTTTATTTTATTTTATTTTTTGGTCTTTTTGTCTTTTTAGGGCTGCACCTGTGGCATATGGAGGTTCCCAGGCCTAAAGGTCCAATCGGAGCTGTAGCCACCGGCCTATGCCACAGCCACGCCAGATCTGAGCCGCGTCTGCGACCTACAGCTCACGGCAACACCAGATCCTTAACCCACTGAGTGAGGCCAGGGATCAAACCTGCATCCTCATGGATGCTAGTCTGGTTCTCTAACCGCTGAGCCATGATCGGAACTCCCGGGAGGCTGTGGTTTAAAATTTATTTTGTGAACAATTATCACAAGTGGAACTATAACCAGTTATTTTATAAAGCTCCACATATATGGGCTATTTAGTTAGTTAACATTTTGGAACTGAGTGAGTCTCTGGAGTGTTTCTACTATTTATCCAGAGTTAGAGCATTGTCATTTGAAATAGAGCCAAAAAAAGCTTTGCTTGCTATTTATGTACCAAAGTTTATATATTATTTATGTATGGACAAGAAACTTAAGGTGAATATAAGGAGAATATAAATATAAATAGGAATAAGAAGTGGGGTGAATTAAATGGAAATATATATAAATAGGACTAAGAAACTTAAGGTGAACGTAAGTGGTTAGTTATAAACTGGTTAGGGAAATTTGATTAAATTTGAATGTATTTAGCCAACAGACTGGATAAAATCCTTTTTAGGAAGTTGTACAAGAGTAAAGTAACTGTGGTTGAACATTCGGTCCAGGCATAAAACCAGTTTCAAAGAAAGTAAAAACAGCAGTATGTTTGAAGACACAGGCAAGTTACAGGATCAGGATGTAAAATGAAAATAGTAAAATTAACAAGGTAGTTAATAAAGTTTCTTAAAAATATATATGTATATGTATACACACACACATACATACTACCCCACTAAGAATTATAAAAAATGTTACGTTTAGATCATTATTTTCTGTTACTTTTATTAGCTATTATTACTGAGGCTTGATGGGAGAATTGAACTGATGTGTTAGACCTCAGTTAGTAATCAACCATGTAGAGCATTTTGTAATTGAAGAAATGCTTTACTACATTCTTCATTTGATTTCTAAGAAACCCAGTGAGATAGATGTTACTATAACTCCATATAATAGATGAGGAAACTGAAGTTCAGAGAGATTAAATGACTTGTTCAAGGTCAGGTACCTAGAGAGTTGCCAAGGGGACTGGTCTCAAACACAGGTTCTCTGGGTTCAAATGCTATTGTCTTTCCACTCAGACATTCTGGGCTATTTCTGCATACGACATAACTCTGCTTCTTTCTGCAGCCCTAAATAAGGACTGTGTTTACAGTGGTTTGACATGTTGTTTGGGAGGTGAGCCAAGTGGTAGTCAAGTAGCAGCAATAAAAAAATCATCTCTGCTAATATAACTGTTTATGCTCCTTCTTTGGAGATATTGTAGTTCTGTTCCCTGCAGTAATACAGTGCCTACCACGTTCTCACCTGGTTTTAATGTAGACAGTGCCTTTCATTACGGACAGTTTGTGGTTACGGGTGGGGTCTTACATGGCAGTTGGGTGCTAGCCAACTGGAAGGAGATGGAGGAGAGAGGAAACTTTAGAATGAGGGAGAATGAAGGGACAGCTGTGAAGGGTGATAGGAAGGAGGAAGGTGCGGGAAGAGAGGAAAGGGATGAGTGAGGAGAGGGCAGGTGGCGTGGAGTCCATGTTATGGCACCTTATTGTTTTCTCTTCCTCACCTCCTGGAGAGAAGGGACAGGAGAGCGAGTATGAGGGAAAGTAAAGCTGGTCTTCATTTAATACATATTTATTGAGTGCTCCTCTGTGCCAGGTCCTGTGCCAAGCTCTGAGGATAAACTGGCAAATAAAATAGCCGGGGTTCCTCCGTGCGTGGTACTTACATTCTAATGGAGGAGACAAGACACGAAGCTGATAGCACAGAGTAGTGACATTTGTTTTTAGTGCTTATAAAGGTGCTGCCAGGGAGCATGACATGGGTATCTGCTGTGAACTGGGAGGTCGGGGCGGTGGTCCCTGAGGACCAGCATTTCAGCTGAGATCAGAGCGATGCATGGGAGTGAGCCTAGTGAAGTGCAGGAGAGAATCGCTTACGTGGGGGGCCACAGGTACAGAGGTGCTGCAGACTGAAGGAGGATTGCCCTTTTAGAAACTGGAAGAAGGCTAATGTGGCTTGGAATAGGTGTTGGTGAGGAGGAGAATGACTTGAGATGAAACTGGTGAACAGTTTGAGTCAGATCACGTGGATCATGGAGGTCATATTAATTAGGCTGACCTTTAGAGCAAAAGAAAACCTTTGAGGTGTTTTTAAGACAGAGGGGTGGATGGGTGGCTGGGTGATGAAATAATAACAACAGATACTTATTTAGTCCTTACTTGTGTTGCTTGCTCTTCTTAGTTGTTTAGAATGATTAGTTCATTATTCTCATAAGAGCCCTGGAACTACATGCCTACTTTACAGACAGGGAAAGTGAGGCTTAGAGAGGTTGAGTAATTATCCCTGAGTAATTTGGTAATCTCCATGTAAGTGGTGGATTATGATCAGATTTACATTTTTAAAAATCACGGTTGGAGTTCCCTTGTGGCACAGCAGGAACTCCCAAGAGTTAAGGATCGGGTGTTGTCACTGCAGAGTTGCTGCTGTGGCAGGGGTTTGATCCCTGGCCTGGGAACTTCCACACGCCCTGGGTGCAGCCAAAAAAAAAAAAAAAAAAAAAAAAAAAAAAATCACTCTGGCTGCCACACAGAGAATGGTGAGTTTCTTCAGGGAAACCAGCCAGGAGGCTACCGCAGTGTGAAGGTGAGAAGATGGTGGTGGCTTGGGGTGTGGTGGTGGCGGTGGGCATGGAGAATCGGTGGTCTATCACTGCACCCCCAGCCTCGAGCTCTCCTCGGCCCCATCCTCGGTTGCCTTTGTATGGTCCTAAGACTTGCTTTGATCCTCCAAATGCATACTTAGCTGAGGATCTACAAGACAAAGAAGAGTACATTCTGGATGTTGGTTCTTTCTGAACCTTGTCTCTTCCATTCTTTACCAGGGGCTACAGACCTGAGCTAAGGTGGGTGCTTTAATTGGGTGGGTCTCGTGTTTGAGTACAGTTGTCCCTCAATATCTGCGGGGCATTGGTTCCAGAAGCCCCCACAGATACCACAATCCGTGGATGCTCAAGTACCTTATATAAAATGGCATCGTATTTGCATGTAACCTACATAATTCTGCCCATATATTTTATATCATCTCTATGTTTCTTATAATACCTAATACCATGTAATTGCTATGCAAATAGGTATATATACAGTGTGAGTGCTATGGAAATAGTTGCCAACATACAGCAAATTCAAGTTTTGTTCTTTGGAACTTTCTGGATTCTCCCCCCACCCCCCAAGTATTTTTGATCTGAGGTTGCTTGAATCCATGGATGCAGAACCCGCGGATACAGAGGGCCGACTGTATGGATAGATGAGCATGGCATGTTAATCATCTGCAAAAGCTTCCCATAAAAGATGATATCATATTGATAAGTATTCGGCATATCTTCTCAAGGGTATCTAGCACTGATTTTTTTCCCCCCACTAAACCTCCAAACAACTCACCCGAGCCACAAAGTGAATGGAGCACTAGTTTGTTAGATGAACAGGACTTCTGTAGTGGAGTTTGCGGGTATTCTCTATGCAGTTAGATTCTCAAAAAGGGACTTCTTTCCTCATTTCTGCTTAAACGTTAGCCCAGGGGAGAAAGGTCTTGTCTGAAGCTGGGGGCACTCGGGGGCATGGTACCATTTTGTGCACTTTGAGTCCCCACAGACACATTCTCTCGTGATTTGGGATGGGCTAGTGAGTGGCTCAGTAGGTTTGAGGCAATTGGTAAATGGCGTTTTTCTCCAGGGCTTGTTTATTTGCATTTTTATTTTCTATTTTTTTTTTTTCTCCCTCGATAGTCAGCACAACAAGGTCACAGCAGTATTGCTGGTAATAAGATCTAGAACTAAAGAGTTTTGTTGTGTTTGAGGCCGGGAGAAGTATTTGTTTTGTCTTAGCCCCTTCCTGGGTCGCTAGCTGTGCATTATGTGCCAGTTTCCCTGCTGTCCAGACTTTGACCTTGTTAGACATATTCAGAAGCTTCATTGCTCTTGTGACTTAAAGGCGTTACTTAATGGTTCTAGTCACTTGTTCACTAAAATCTTTCTATTGGAAGAAGATGACTGAATTAAAATTATAGTTGCAAAATTTAAAAAACCCAGAGTACTCAGAAGTCCCATTGAGTCACTCTAAGACCTGGAGTGAAAGAGTTTTACCATATTTGAAAGTGAAAAATCTGTAGAACATTCTAACATGTATCTTCAATAGAAAATTCTCCAGAGATGGATATAAACATTTGACAAATGCAGGAAGTTCTGTAATCTTTGTGAGTTTTGATAAAGTGTCATTGTGGGCCACCTGCTTTGCTGTGTTAGAACTAAAATACAGAGAGCTGATGTCAGGTTACTACTTTCATTTTGTGTGTTGTCACATTTAATTTAGTATTCCATATTTCTATGCTGAAACTCTTAAGAAACAAGACCCCCAGTTTTCACTTTTCCATGGAACATAGCTCTTAATCACAAATTCCTTACAATCTAGCTAGAAACCCAAATAATAATCGAGATATTTCCTTGAAAGATAACTTCTTGTATATTGTAGCTATTTTGTGTTGCTGTGGGCTAACAGCAATGTATACAGTATGAGTACTTGAGATACTTTGTAGTTATCTGTTTAGTACTGTTGGTCTATAATTTGTCTACTTAATTCTTATTTAGCACTTTGAAATCTCTCTAGGAAGCTTAATGCCTATAAAAACCTCATGAGGTAAAAAATGAATGCCTTTAAAAATAATAAATATTAAGGAGATTATTTGCAGGAGGAGATAAAAGAATTTAAGAATTTTGAGTCACATCTAATTTTGAAAATTTTGGCAGCTATTTGAGTAATTTTTAGAATTAAAATAGTAAATATAAAATTGATGAAGTTCTCAAGTTTTACTGTGTTAAAAATATGAGCAGTGGAACCTAAAATCTAATGGTATGATATAATATTCTGATATTGCTTTTATTAAAGTTCAAGGGGGAAATTTGTGGTATTGGGGATATCTATATAAAAATAAACTATTTTATGTGGGTTATATTATCCATTTTCTGTCATGAAATGAGATATTTATGAAATACTATGTTAAAGTGTGGTTTGTTGGATATGGAAAGTTTAAAGCTATTTGATAGAGAAATATCTTAAAGATTAAGAGTTTTTCCTCAATTAAAATTAAAATTTGAGGCCAGAGAATTTCACTAACAATTTAAAGGAACTTTCAAAGCCATGTCTGTAATTTTTTTCAACATTTTATGAAAAATTTTCAAACATATGAAAATGTTGAAATACTAATAGAGTGAACATACATATACACTATACATATATTCTCCAGTTCACATCTTACTGTATTTGCTTTATCACCTATTTGTTACATTTCTCCAGCTTTCTATCAAATGTATATCCTTCTTAATTTTTTATGCATTTCAAAGTTGCAGACATAAATATATTTCACCTGGAAACACTTCAAAATGCGTACTGTTAGCCAGAGTTCAATATTTATTTGATTCTTTTTTAAGATAGAATTTATATACGTTGAAATACATAAACCTTGTGTATTATTTGATGGAGTTTTACAAGTGCATATGCCTAACTGAAGCCCCTGTATAAAGCTATAGAACATTATTGTCACTGCAAAAGTACCTCTTCGAAGTTGATCCACATACCCCCTCCTTGGAGACAACCACTCTTCTGATACTAGTTTCCTCTATAGATTAGTTGTTTTGTTCTGGAACTTCACAGAAATGAATTGTATGTTATGTGTAAGGCTTCCTTCACTTATCAGAACGGTTTTTGAGATTCATCCATGTTGTCTCAATATCAATGGTTCATTCCTTTTTACTGCTGAGTACTATTCCTGTGTAAGGATATACCACAGTTTGCTTACCCAGTCTCTTGCTGATGGACATACTGGGTTGTTTTCTGGGTGTTGGCTCTTATGAGTAAAGCTGCCGTAAACATTCTCATCAAAAGTTTTTGTATAGATAAGTTAGGAATGGAATTGCTGGTGTACCTTTAATTTAAGAATAGGATTTAGTTATTGAAAAAAGTTATTTTAAATCCTGCAAATCCCTGGACTACGTTTCATTTTTAATTGAGACCTTCTTTTCCCTTTCCATTTGCTACCATCCTCAGCCAGGTGATCATACCTCATTTCTAGATTATGACAGTTTAGCTGGTTCTCTTGCCTCTAGTCGCTTCTCCACTTCAGTCCGTCCAACAAAAGGCTGACAGGCAAAAACACAATTCCCTTGTTGAAAAGTCTCCAATGGCTTGCCATTGTGTGTAGTTTCAGAAGGCCCTCTAATTCTGTCTCCACCTGGCCAGTATCTTATCCCTTCTCATATAAACCCAATATACTCTTTCTGTTTTTGCCTTCACGATTTTTGCTTATAGTGTTCCAGCCTAGAATGTTCTTTCTCTCTTCTCCATCTCCGTAAATCCTTAGGGTTCTTAAAATATAGCTCAGAATTCCACAGTAGGTTATGAGCTCCTTGTGGGCAAGGACCATGTCCACTGCTCTTTATAGTCCAGTGAACACCTGTTGTAGTGCTACAGACAAAATAGACATTTAATCAGTACTTACTAAATTGATTGGTACTGATGACTATGCACAAATGAATCTGTTTTTTTTCCAGTATTTCTTTTTTGTGCCCACTTAGTAGGTTTTATATTTAAACAACTATTGGATACAGTAGTTTAAAAATATATTTTTTTAAGTTATAATTCTATAGTTTCAAACTCTATGAAATATGTATAACAATTAGAGAGATGTACTCTAATATGTTACAGTTACGTTGTGTAAAACCAAGACTACTTGATACCCCTAGAGAGGATGAGTCATTTATGATAGGTGTGCCTTCCAAACAGTGGAAGACTTACTGTCAACACTCTTCTTTTCATGTTTAATGGAATGCGGTAAAATGTACTCTACGTGTTATATACCTGCCCTCTTAAATCAGCGTGCTGCATTGTCACTACAGATGCACATAAAAATGGTGTGAGGCTTTGTGCTTAGTGACTTATTTATCACTCCATACAATGAATGCTGCTCTGTACTGCTGAATTGTATGGGTTGTCTATGCTCATGGTGACACAGTGAAGCCCCTGGGGCCACAGTTTTAAGATACAGATGACTGGCTGACTGCTTGCTTCCTTGGAGAGCTGAGCTTCTGTCCTCAGTCTTCTGAACTCGAGCTCTCTTCTTCTCAGCTCTCAGTGTATTTCAGCTCTATATGCTATGCAGAGCTGTGTAGTATACACTATACCTTCTTTTGGTCACTGCTACTGTTGTCTCTTTCCTTTGACTGCAGGTCTCATCACAGCTGTTTGTATGCTTCGCTTACCCCTTCCCTCTTACATATAGTCCGTATTTTTTTTTTTCGCTTCTTTATTATCCTTTCACTTCTTTCGGTCTTTGCATTTTATGTGAAGATGCTCTCTCCATACCCTGGCAGGCAATAAAAGCACTCCTTTCTTTTTGCACGTTGAACTGATCAGAGCATTGGATGCAATCTTCAGGTGCATTGCCACGTCTCTACCCTGGTCTATATTGCTAGGTGAATATGGGTTCTTTTTGTACTACTAAATATTTTTTCTGGGCTTGAGATTTTATTATATAATGTTGGTATTGGGGATAACGATAGTATTACCATGTGTTACAAAATCATAAGGATATGTTTTTGTTCCATGGTATAATCTAGAATATAATGTGGCACTTAGTAATGGGTTTTTAACTGTAAAATACCATGTGGCACATTTAAGAACAATTTTACTTTGGTAATATCATGGTAGTAGAAATGTGGAGAGGATCATATATCATTCTGGTATGGCTTTGTTTTGTTTACTGTTGAAAATAACTAAATATTGATATGAGTATGTATACCCTTAATTTTTCTCAACAGTTTACTCATAACAGGTCTCTTGATTTTTAGGTCCCAAGGAATCCTGATATCCCCAATCCAGCTGTGGCTCAGAGAGAGGAGCAAAAAAAGATTGATGGAGCTGAACCTCTTACACCAGAAGAAACTGAAGAAAAGGAAAAACTTCTCACACAAGTAAACTATTTTAAGTGCTTGTAGTACTTCTAGTCAACCAGTAGGAAAAAAGAAAATATAGATTACACTTACTTTTTATTATATGGGCTTGGTACCCTGGTTGGACACACCAACAAAACTCAGGGCTATTTTATAAACATATATTTAGACCAAATATCCCTAGTTTTAATCCTTTTATGAAATATACTCTTTTGGAAATACTAGAAAATACATAAATGCAAAATATGTATCAATTATTATAAATAAGACATGCATTTTATCAATTTTAATAAGGTCAGTTTATCCACATATGGATCTTGATAGATAATAATTACATATTCTTGAAAATTTATAATAATTATATGTTCTTGAAAATTTAAATTTATTTATTTATTTATTTTCCTCTTAATGGATTTTATTTCAATCATAGGTGTACATAAATCATCATAAATTTATTTTATTGATTGTGAACTGTTGTCTGAAGTTATACTCTCCTAATCTTTTACTTATGGAATGATTTATAATTCTAAATATGCCTTATATCCTTTCTTGAAAAGAGATTTAATACAATAATGAGAAGTTTCTAAAATTTGTAAAGGCACGCATTGTATAGTTAAAAGCTAATAGGGAACATTTTCATTTGAACAACATATTAATGCTTTCTGGTCATTGTTGCGTTAACAAGTGTCATACTTCCAAAATAATCTGTAGAAGATAAAAAGAATTACAGTGTGAGAGATCTTTGCAGAATAATGGAAATGTGTACTGTATGCTTCCAACTTAGTATAGAAAGTTGCCAGCAAGATTTATTTACTCAACAAATTCTTTTGAGCAGTATGCAAAGCACAGCGCTAGGAAATTTTCCACATTAATTATTGAAAGATGGTTTCTATATTTATATCTCATTATACAGGTCTTTGTTATAACATGTAATTTTGTTGAATCACTTTTTACAAATTACATTCGTAAGATTTTGAGCCAAATACCTGGAAGTCATAAAGTTTGGTTTGAAAATATAATTGCAGCTGGCTGAGTATTAGGACTTACCACAGAATAAAATAAAACATTTAAATATTCATTTTTTATTTTCAAAGTTTATTTCTTGAACACAAAAATAAAGTTGTGGCCTTAGAATGTTACTTGGCTTGCAGTATATTGTGAGTGTACAATATATTGTGAATATACAGTCTCAACTGAGAAATTGCTTTAGTTTGTAATAGAAACAAAATGAATTTTTTGCCCTTCCCCGTAGTTGAAGTCATCCTTAATCATCTTTCTCTACTGCCCTAAATAATTAATCTTTTAAAAAAATCATAAGAGTATAAAGGAACAAAATGTGGGGTCATTGGAAATCTTTGTCAGCTAAAAGCCTTGGGATAGAGTTTTGCATTGTCAAGGGTATCACATTTATGTGGGTTGGGACATGAGGAGTGGAAAACAAATTTTTGTTTTTGAGACTTAAGAAACATGCTAATAAATACCAAAGGGACTTAAAACACTGATTGGTCAAACTGTTCTATCTTTGAGTAGGCCCAATAACATTCTATTTATAGAAATTCTATTTATGAATGTAATTTTGAACAGAAATTATTTATTCACAGTAGTTTGGAATGATATAAAGAGCTATAAAAGTTTTTCTGCAGTCTCTATTCCTTCATACATCTTTTTGATTTAATGCACCCACATTTTTTTCTTAATTTTCATGGGAACAGGCCTGTGAGAAAAGCAAAGTACTGGAATATTGGGACTTTCACATTTATGTTAGCATTTTTATTTTAATGCCTTTGTATTTTAATGTAGTAAGCATCTATAAAATACGGGATTAAAACTATATAATATTTTGGAACTATAAATCTGGTTTTAGTTCTTGGAGAGAAGTACATTGTCTTCGTGACAGAAAAGCAGTTATTTTTACAATAACTGTAGCTCAGCTTTTGATTCCAATATAACAAAACGTGGGATTTTGTAGGGAGGAAAATTTTTAAGTTTTTTGAACTTGTGTTTTTTTGGGGTTTTTTTTGGCCATGGCATGTAGAAGTTCCTGGGCCAGGGATCAAACCCATGCCACAGCAGTGACAACACTGGATCCTTAATCTCCTGAACTGTTTTTAACGTATCGTTGTTTAGAACTAAATAGAACAATATTTGGATTTGTTAATTTAGCATCTATTAATAATGCTTAATTTTTTGTATACAGGGATTCACCAACTGGACTAAGCGAGATTTTAACCAGTTTATTAAAGCTAATGAGAAGTATGGAAGAGATGACATTGATAATATAGCTCGAGAGGTGGAGGGCAAATCCCCTGAGGAGGTCATGGAGTATTCAGGTTTGTATACAACTCCAAAAATGGTGTTTCATTGTAACCATATGCATTTCTTTAGTGTCAATTGAATTGTACCTTTATTCAGAGACCTTTAGACTTTTATGAATAAAATGTAGATGAAAGTGTAAAATAGACTTGTATTTCAATGAAAAGATTCTAAGGTTTATCAAAAATAAATTGCTGTTGTCCCTGCTGGTTAGCTGATAGAGCGGAGTATATGTAGCACTGATAAAACAAGGGTAGCTGTTGGATGCGCATTGGCAAAATGCCCACTTCCCTGGAATTTGGTCAGCTTTTGGGCAAGTCAGGTCTAAGCTTCAGGTTCAGTGGATTGCATTAGTGTCTTTCTAGGTTGTCCTTGAAGTAGAGTATTCCCATCAGGCCTTTTTAGATGCTCAAACACTCTCAGAGTTCCAGTTTGCTCCAGGCAGGTCATATGGATTCCATTAACTCTAGGCAAGCTGGAATAGATCTAAAAAAGACTGCTTGAATAAATCTGTTGATTGGTCCTAGAATTATCTCCCTCTCTTACTCAGCTGTGTCTTTGGTCTTGACCAGAACTAGATTAGGTGCTGAAACATATGGAGTTAATACCATGTCATAATGCATCCAACCTCAGGCTTCTGAAAAGAAATCTTATTAAAAATAGACAAATATGTCTAGAAAGTTTTCTTGTAGAACATAAGTTTCTGAAGTCCAGTTAGGCTGAGCTCTCAAATTTAGCTTGAATATCAGCTGTATATGTTCCCCTGAGAACAGTGTTGTGAAGTAGGTTTAGATTTCTATGCTAGCTCCTCAAAGCCTATTAGTCTAACAACTGAAATTCTGTATTTTTGCAGTGAAAAATAGTAGGGAGGAACCATTGCAATACTAGTAAATATACCCAAGATTAATATAGATTGGGGGCAACCTTTAATATTTATAGTGCTAGTGCTTGAAGAAATCCATGTGTAATTAGAGAACAGATACCTTTTTTCTTTTGGAAACCTGTAAAGGTCTTCCAAGGACCGTAGAGATAGATTATATTGGGTTTCTATTTCATGTAGTATAACATCAAGTCTGTGAATGTCCTTTTCTTTGATACCAGCATAACATTACTACTACTCTTAAAATTTATTACATAAGTTTATGGCACTTGGGAGCTTAAAGAGGGGAAATAGAGAGGAGAGAGAGAAATTTTAGCAAGAGGTGAATGAAAAGAGTGTAAAAGATTTGTGCAGAGAGATTTTATGAAGTAGAATTTTCTTCAGAGGCTAGAAAGGAGGATAGCATCAGTGTGTATGAAGTTACAAGAAAGAAAAATGATTAAAAAAGATAGCATGTCAGATGCTCCTTCAGACTGACACCAGGCCAGGTAGTGTGACTAGCTCAGGACAGCTTAATTGGGCCATGTCAGAGGATGGAGAGATTTGAATGAATTTATGTAGTTGGTGGCAATTAAAGAAACAATGTGTATACTTGGCTGGTCATGAGTATCTTAAACACAGCAGGCAGTTAAATATGCGTTGAATGAATAAGTGAGAGCAGAATAAATGAACACAAGTGCTTACAAATATCAGAGTACTAACATTATTTTTTAAATTTGTAAAAATTTTTCTTGGAGTATAATTGATTTATAATGTGTTAATTTCAGGTATACAGCACAGCAATTCAGTTATATGTATATATGTCTTCTTTTTCAGATTCTTTTCACTTATAGGTTATTATAGAATTGAGTATAGTTCCCTGTGCTATACAGTAGGTCCTTGTTGGTTATCTGTTTTATCTATAGTTGTGTGTATGTTAATCCCTAACATTCCTTTCTTGATAGACTCAAAAAATGAAAAAAAATTTGAGAATATAGAATATGCTGTTAGAGGACCTTTCACTTAAGTTATAAGATGTGCCCTTTTTTTTTTTTTTTTTTTGTCTTTTTAGGGCCGCACCCACGGCATATGGAAATTCCCAAGCCAGAGGTTGAATCAGAGTTGCAGCTGCCAGCCTATGCCACAGCCACAGCAACACCAGATCTGAGCCACATCTGCCACCTATGCTGCAGCTTGTGGCAATGCCGGATCCTTAACCCACCGAGTGAGGCCAGGGATCAAACCTGCATCCTCATGGATTTTAGTTGGGTTCTTAACCTGCTGAGCCACAGTGGGAACTCCAAGGTGTGACATATTAATGCAGCCAGATTATTTAGCTCATTTATAAAATGTGGGTGATTTGGCTTTTTATTTAAGAGAAAAACCAGTACAAGTAAGTTTAAAGAGCAAGTTGTATATCAGTGGAAATATTGTAAGCATAGTGAGTGGTTCCAAAGTGAAGCAGCAGTTTCAGTAGAAGTTGCTGCTTAATTAATAAGTAGTTTGATTGACCTGTTGACAATGGTTTTGCTTTTGTTTTTGCTTGCTGGGAAGCTGTGTTCTCTGGTTTATATGACCACTCTCTCTTCTGTTTCACTTTTTGTATTTGGTGCCTTCTGTATAATGTTTGAATAAAAGCATAGCCTAAATCAGTATCTGTAGTTTCTTTTTAAATTCTAGTCCTCTGGGATGGATAGTTAACTCCCATAATATTTCTTGAAAGGAAAATTGCTAACCTAAAACCTTCTTGTTGAGGTCTTACTTAAATGAAAAGAGGTATTTAATACTCATTTATTACCCTTTAGGAGTATTTAATAATTGAACATATATATACAGATGAATCTGAATCTTAATTATAAACAGTGTACGTTCACTGTATTCTTTCCTGTTAATTCTTTATTCTACAGTTCCTTGGATTTATTTACTTAAGATGATAGAATCGTGCTGTAATAACTCTGTTTTTCAGCTGTGTTTTGGGAACGTTGCAATGAATTACAGGACATTGAGAAAATTATGGCTCAAATTGAACGTGGAGAAGCAAGAATTCAACGGAGGATCAGTATCAAGAAAGCCCTGGATGCCAAAGTACTGTATTCCATAATTGTCAAATTACCAATAGATTGTTCTTAATTAATAATTAAATGGTGATTGGCTTTGGCCTGTTATTTGCACATTTAGTTAAAAGCGCTATTTTGTTTAAATCCACAGATTGCAAGATACAAGGCTCCATTTCATCAGTTACGTATTCAGTATGGAACCAGCAAAGGAAAGAACTATACTGAGGAAGAAGATAGATTCTTGATTTGTATGTTACACAAAATGGGCTTTGATAGAGAAAACGTGTATGAAGACTTAAGACAGTGTGTTCGGAATGCTCCTCAGTTTAGATTTGACTGGTTTATCAAGTCTAGAACTGCCATGGTATGTATTCCTTTCTTATTTCCTCCAACTTCTTATTTTGAAAATTTTCAAATATCATATATTCTTCACTTAGATTCTCTAATTGTTAACATTTTGCCACATTGGCTTTCTCCTCTCACCAGTGTATGTGTATATATACTTATACATACCTACGTAGAATTTATATATACATCTATGTATTGTGTTTAGAAATACAGAAACATTATCTATATTCAGAAGTATAGATCGTGGCTCAGTGGTTAATGAACCCGACTAGCATCCACGAGGACACGGGTTTGATCCCTGGCCTTGCTCAGTGGGTTAAGGATCTGGCGTTGCCATCCATGAGCTGTGGTGTAGGTTGCAGATGCGGTTCAGATTCCTCGTTTGCTGTGGCTGTGGCATAGGGCAGTGGCTACAGCTCCAATTGGATCCCTAGCCTGGGGACCTCCATATGCTGCGGGCGCGGCCCTAAAAAGACAAAAAAAACCACAAAAAACAAAGTATAGATCTTGTATATTTATGAACATAAAATACAGGTATATATTTCTGAACCATTTGAAAGTAAGTTACAGTGTTCACCTCTAAATACTTCAGCATTTATCTCCAAAAAATAAGCATTTATCTCCTAAATAAAAGCATTTTCCCACATAAGCACAAGGCCATTATCCTGCCTGAAAATGTTAACATTGATTTGGTAATGGCATGTAGTACCCAGTCCATGTACAAAATTTTCCATTTGTTCCCAAAATGTCTCCCATACCTGTTTTTTTAAATTGATGTGCCAGTTAAGTAAGGTTCACGTATTGCATCTGGTTGAGTCTCTTTAGTCTTTTCCAATCTACAACTCTTTGTTTTTCATGACAGTGACTTTTTAAAGGTGCCCAGGCTCATTTGTAGAATGCCGCACATTTATGTCATTGTTTACCCATTGTTAGTTTGGTTAAACATTTTTGGCAAGAACACGACCTAAGTGATGTATGTCTACTTCTTATTGCACCACATCAGGAGGCTCATCATGTCAGGTTGCTCCACTCTTGGTGATGTTAAGTCTGATTACTTGGTTAATATCGTGACCGCCAGAGCTCTCTGTTTCCTCTTTGTAATGAGGCAGGTAATACTTGACACTGTGAATAACTAAAGGATATTTTTAATTGAGATGGAGTTGTTGCCTCAGTTGAGTTTTTATAAGGATATTGTGAGTCAATAATTAAGAGATTTTACGAGTTCACTTGTGGCGCAGCAGGTTAAGGATCTGGTCTTGTCATTGCAGTGCCTTGGGTTGCTGCTGTGGTACAGGTTCCATCCTTGGCGTGGGAACTTCTGCATGCCGAGGGTGCAGCCAAAAAGAAAGAAATTTTAATTTTACTTCATGCAATTTACTGTTAGCTTCTAATAGGAATTGTGTTCCTGTTAAATCCTAGTGCTGCCGAGCAGTGTTCTTGATATTGAAATGAATGTAACATGTCTTTAATGTTGGCATCATCTGTCTTTTGTTAGCTGAGAAAATTAAGACAAAAAATAAATTTATACAGCCTAAACATTAAAAGTAACCGGAAACTAACAATCCAAACAATGGACATTTTTTCTTTAGTTTCTAGCCATCATGAATGTTTCCTCAGTCGAAAGTTCTTGGGGATGTGAAGCAATGCTTAATATTTTATCTGACCCATTTTGTATATTCAGTTCACGTTGAATAAAAAGAAAGAGAAATCTGAGTTGCTATATTGAAGATGTTAATTTTATAAATATGTTTTAAACCTTTAACACAAATTTGGAGTGTTCCTGGATTGTTACTAGAATATGTCTAACAAGCTTATGGAATGCATAGTGCTGAGAGATACGTAATGCAGATCATTTGGATCAAGCCAGAATCCAAAAGGAACTAGAGCAATCAGAATGATGGATCTATTGAATATCCCTTGCAACAGACAGTTACCGGAATGAATGTAAAATGCTGTACTTATACAAAAGAATAGGAAGAGGTGTATATGTTAATAAGGTACAGTAGGAAGAATTGAGAAAAGAATGAAAAAGATAAGAATCTGTAGCACGAAGGACTGAGCTTGCATATAGGGAAGAGTTGTTTGACAGGGTTCTTTGGATCATGGAAATATATTATTGAAGAACAATGTGGCATAGCTTTTCTATTAGCTTTGAAAGTGAGATTCTATTTTGATGTTCTGAAGACTTTGGCAGTGAGCTAGTTGGCCTTTTAAGGTGCCTTCCAGCTCAGTGCATCTATGACCATGTTTAGCAGGGAGTGCCTTTCAAAAGCCATACATTTAAAATTTTTAGCCATATGGGGTACAATCATATGCATATCATTTTATGCAACTTAGATCTAATTTAATCTAGAGCAGCATCAACAGCTTATAAAAGACAAATGCCAACCTGTATTTGTTGATTAATCATGTTTTAGATCATACGTACCCTTTTATGTGATGAAACATTTGCTCAATTTGAGGGTATTATTTCAGCGATACTTCACTGATTTTAAAAAAGGTCGCATTTAATGCTGTTTTCAGTTTCTGGAATCATTAAATAAAGCAGAATGTTTCAAAAGAGCAAGGAAAATCTTATATTATTTGTAATATGAACATGACTGTAGAACTACATAACCTTATTTCGTTTTCCAGGAAAAAATCCAATATATTATTAACAACCACTAGATGTCCCTGAACTCCCTTGTAAAGAATCTTTTTTCTCCTCCATCTTTCTACAAAACATTTACCTCTTTCTTTACCAAGAGATTTAAATCTCTAACGTATGTTTTCCCAAGAGTATATATTAACTGCATGTGATTAAAAAATGAAACTTTTATTTTGTCTATTAAAAATGAAGACAGTTCTGTCTTTAATTACGTTCTAGAAGGTGGAATTTATGATTTCTAAAGAATCTTTAAAAACGTATAGTAGTTTACTTCATATTAAATATTTTAATCCAGAGTTTTTGTTTGTTAACTTTTCTACCATATTGTTTTCCTTCTAGTTAATGAAAACTTTTGCTTATATTTCTAGATTTACAATAAAAGTAGCACATTTAAAATATGCATGCATATATTTAGACCATCTTTCTGGAATATTTCATGGTAATATAAATAACTAGGAAACTAAGGAAATGGATTACTGTTATTTCTCAATGATCTCT
The DNA here is from genome assembly GCA_004024745.2 of Catagonus wagneri. NCBI lineage: Eukaryota > Metazoa > Chordata > Mammalia > Artiodactyla > Tayassuidae > Catagonus > Catagonus wagneri. The sequence goes on along the minus strand of PVHT020000015.1, from coordinate 34,364,879 downwards.
TTGCCTTTTCATTTTAAACAGTTGGTCTTGTGTACTGAATCACATTCACAGCCTAAGAAGTATAACTTCCCCCTTCAAAGAAACAGTTATGATTTCCAAAATTAAAATAATTTGTCTCATTGAAAAATCTCATTTTAGAAATGCAGAGGATATAATCTGATTCATTGTGTGTGTCACTGTGTTCACATTAAAATTTTGTTAATGATTAAACTTTAAATTTAGCTTTCTAAAGAAGCGTTCAAAAGATAATATTGCTTAAAGATGATTCTTTCCCAGAGATACCAGTAAATAGTGTGACATACTTAGGAAAAAATAGAAACCTTACCAGTTACATTTTATTTAGCTGTCTGAAAGTACTGCATTCATGATTTCTGACTTAACCAACAGTCTTAAAGTGCTTGAAGGCATGAACCTCCACTTCTAAATATGCCTCATTTTGAAAGCCTTCAGCTAAAGGTTGACGATTTCTTTGAGCTCTTCTCCATTTAAAAATGCTGGCTATACAGAAGAGAAAATGAGTTTTAGTTCCATTTCTCTGTGCTAAAAAGATTGTGATTTCTTTCTCTGACAACTGGTGTGGTCTTTAAGTAAGTAATCAGTCTGTATTGAACTACATAAACAAGTAGGAAGGGTATGATCAATTTAGATATTTAAGCTCATAGCACATGACTGGCTCTACCATTTTCCTTCTAAGAAAAAAAGGTCTTATAATGTCTTAGTCTTAGCTATCATGTCAAAACCCAACAGAATTAAAAGGACCTTGCCAGATGACTATAAAGAAAAGATAGTACTTTGTATTTATGTAGTACTTTTAATATAATGCTTGTCAGTCATTTTTGCCAACATTAGCTCATTAATTCCTTGTAGGGAATGAGTGTCAAGGTACTATCTCCATTTATTAGGGATAGACTAATGTGACATGGAGATTTGAAAAGAATCTGAGAATTCTAAACGGTCCAGGATACTAGTCAGTTTACTGAAAAGGACAAATAGAAAGTATCCAGAGTTTAATCGGTAATTCCTTGGACCTGCTTATGTTCTTTTAAGTACTTTGGGAGAAAAAGCAGAATTTGACTCTCTGTGATAAAGAAAATTTCTTGAGATAGCCATTTATGCTTCCTTTGCAAGCTTACTTTGATTCTTAATTTTAGTAAAAAAATTTTCTTTTCTTTTAGCCCCAAGGGAGCTTTTATCTTTCCTCTCCTAGTAAGCTCTGTGTACATAGCCTATGGCCATGGACCTTGGAATTGAATCAGAGTATTAGTAATTAGTTATTACAGTGACCCTACCTTTTGTAGTAGGTTTAAAAAAAATTTGTTTTAATGGCCACACCCATGGCACATAGAAGCTCCCAGGCCAGGGATTGAACCTGAGCCGCAGCTGCAGCCTGTGTTAAAGCTGCAACAACGCCAGATCCTTAACCCACTGTGCAGGACTGGGGATCAAACCCGTGACTCCACCACAACCTGATCCACTGCACTCGGATTTTTAACCTATTGTGCCACAGTGAGAACTCCCCTTTTATAGTAGTTTAAATGAATTTTTGGGATAGTATCTGAGAGAGAATCATGTACTGTTGTATACAATGTAATGAAAATTTCATGTTATTGCTGTTTGTTCTCAGATCACAGCTTTATTATTTAATGAAAGTGTTCCTTATTTAAAATTAAGAAATGACATTCCTCATTAGGACTGTAGAAGAAAAAAATAACTTTTTAGAAAGTACTGCCATAGCTCTTTCTTTTCTTGCTTCCCCTTTAATGGGTTTATCAGGGATAGTAAATGTTATTAGTACAGCACAGGGTGTTTTATAGATTCTCTGTCCAGTCAGAGAAGGATTTTCTTTATGGATATTTTAGAAAAAAATCACATTCAAAAATTTCCAACCTATTCTCTAATCACAATAGCACTTTTGATTGTTGCTTATGCAGCGTATCCTAGGAAATTTTATAAGAAGGCCACTCATAATTTTTTATTTTGTATATCACTACTTAATTGTGTGATAACAACTGATATTGATAATTTAGGGAATTACATTATTAATGAAATGCGAGAATATGAATTAATACATTTACTCATACAGTTGGTAGACTAAAATTATTGGTTGGTTTTTGTTGACTATAGAATTAGTAAAATTTTAAAAATATTTATGCTTATTAAAAGAATGTATTATTTCTTCATGTGCTCGAAAGACTAAAATGTTCTTCTCAGCCTTAATTTTGAAAAAGGTCCTGTATTAAAGTATGTGCAGAAGAGGTAGTACTTAACTTTGCCTTGAGGGTTAGGCCAGAGGAATGGCTTCACAGAAGTCTTTTTTGGAACTGAGTCTTGAAAGGCCAGGAAGGATTTGGCCCTGGGACTGTGGAAACAGTATATGCAAAGGTAGAAACAAGCACAGTATATTCAGAAACTGCAGGTAGGTGGGTGTGGTAGGGTGTAAGGAGGAAAGTACCAGAAGATGAAGAAATAGCTGGCAGCCAAGTTACAAAGGGCCCGGTCTCCTGTATTGAACGTTGGTCATTATTCTGTAGGAAATGGGGAGTCATTAAGAGATTAACAGGGCAGTGACATGGTCAGATTTACAATTTAGAAACACTGTTCTGTGAGTGGGCAGATGTCTACCTTAACCACCATATAGGCTGATCATTCCCAAATTTATATCTGTCTTTTCTCTGTTCCTCTCTTTTTTCTCTTCCCTTGGCTAATATATCACCATCTGCCCCAGAGTCATTTTTTACTGCTGCTCTCTTAACCTTCAAGTACAAATGGTTACACCTAAAGGGACCAGCATAACACCTTGCGCAAAGCAGATGTTCAGTGAATGAGCATGGATCTTCTGTGCCTTAGTTTGCTTCTATCTCAGAGACCCCTACAGTTGGATCAGATTTGGATAGAATGTGAAGCAATGTAGCAATGGGTTTGAGTTCTTTTTTCTTCTCCTTTTCTTTCTTTTATTTTCTTCTACCTTTTTCTAATAATAGACTTTACTTGGCTATACTTCCTGCAACTTTTGTTTTTACATAAGTTTTGAGTAGCCAGTTATAAATATCATGTGTTTTATTAGTAAGTGTAGTGTTTTAAGACTGAATTGTTCTAACAATCTGAAATGTGATAAATATACTAACAGGGAGTTTGTTTTATGTATTTATGTTGATGTGCTATCTTGTGAGGAGGTGATGCGACATTTTACAAATAGTGATGTTTAAGCAGCAGCCGTTAGGTAAGACTATCATAACATTTGATACTTGCTTAAGAAATATAGGGTGTATTTATTAGACTATGTAACTCCCATCTAACTGCCAGTGTGCTTGGGCCCTGAGATTCTAATGTAGAATGCTCTTGTGTTTTGTTAGTATGATGATAGAGGTTCCAAAAGGACGAAGAACCTGGGAAATACACCCCAGAATGTATAGTTGGAGGTATCAATTCAGAAGGTAAAGTATAGGGAGTTTATAAAGGAGCAAAGGAGAAGAAATACCCATTTTGTTTTACTAAGAACTATAGAAGAAAATTCTGACTGTATAGAACTGCCTACAAATTTAAAGGTGCAAAGGTGGAGTGCAATTTATTTATTTATTTTTTTGCCCTTGCTCATTCACCTGCTTTTGACTTGCAGCCATAACGGGCATAGACCTTCTGTCATTCAGACTTAGGCAGGCTTAGTGTCTAGGATTTTGGTACATAGGAAATGTAATGTCGAGTCTCTTTAATCTCTTTCAATAAGTCACTTCAAGTCTACAGATGCTTTCTATGCCTTTTGAATTGATGCTTTGAAGCTGAGTATTGGGGCAAAGGATGTTTGAACTTGGTGCCTGGCGTGATTGATATTCACCGCAGAGTACAGGGAAGCGCCACTTACTGCAAACATCCCATCATTTATTAAATAAAGGTAGAGATACATATCCTAGTATTCAGAAGTTGCAACTTGGATAACTTTGCATTAAATAGAATTATAAACCATTAAAAAGATACAGAAAACCAAGGCAGCACGGTTTATTTCAAACTGAAGCCCTTTATCTGTTTTTGTACAGCCTGCAAGCCAAGAATGATTTTTGCATTTTCAAGTGGTTGAAAGAAAATCAAAAGAAGAGTTTTGTGACATGTGGAAATTGTACAGAAATTCAGATTTTAGTGTCTGTAAGTAAAGGTTTTATTGGAACTCAGCCACACGCACTCATTTATGCCTCGTCTGTGGCTGCTTTCATGCTGCAGTGGCAGAGCCAAGTAGTAGTGACAGAGACCGTGTGGTCTGCAGAGCTGACAGTATTTACTCTGGCTTTTCACAGAACGGATGTGCTGACCACCAGTTTAAAAGAATGTGTAAGAAAGGTGGAAGAAAAGAAATAATCAAGTAGACAGAAGTGTTACATAGTCCTTCAAGAAAAGTGTTAAATGAAGGATGAGTAGAGACTCTATTTAGCTTGAAGGAGGGATGTTTGGGACGTCTGCTGGTGACAGTGGTGAGTGTATGAAGGCATGAGAGCTGCCTTGTAATATTTGGAAGATTGTCATACAGAAGAGGGAATTAGCTTGTTCAGTTTGCCTGCGGAAGTTAGAGCCAGAAGCAGTTGTTGTAGACTCTAAGGTAGGACATTATAGCTTTGCATAATAGTACTTTTTTAACTTGTTCAAAGGTACAGCCTTGGGAGGTAGCGAGTACAGCATCGTTGGAAGAATTCAGACAGACTGGACAGCTAATTAGCAGGGACCTAGTAGAAGGCATTCAGCATCAACTTGAATGGCTTTAAAGGTCCTTTCTGATCTTGTGAGTCTGATTTTGTGAACTCCCACTATTGAGACTGTATCAAGGGAAAAGTTCGGAGTACAAAATACATCTTCGGCTACATGACTCTTTCTGCTTAAAAATCACCAATGAGATTCCTTTGTCAGCTGAATTAAATAAAATTGCTTAGTTCTTCGTTTTTGGCTTCTAGGTTCTTTGTACTTTGATTCAAACGTAGTCTTATCTATCACCCTGCACAGCATTTCTCAACTTGATTTCTACCAACCATTGTTCTAGGATTTGCAAATATACAATATGCAGAACAAGGTTCTGTGTTCAGATAGATTTGGGAAATGCTGATACTGAGTCCTGCACTTGACCCTTCTAAGCTGTAGTAGAATGCTAAAACCTCGGAGAAGTCTTGCCATGAAGAAATTTAACCTTTTTTAAAACACAGCATTTCCTGCACATGTGTGAACACAAAGAACTTTTTTCCTTTGGCCACAGCTGGTAACACTGCAGAATAGTTTTCCTACCCATTTCTGTTGTCTTCGTTGTTTTTGTATTTCCTCTCTTCCTCTTGTGTGCTATTTTTCTCCCTCCACTTTCATTCCTAAATCCAGCATGGGGAAATCGTGAGAGAAATTAGACTACAGAATTAAGGAAGCGTTTTGAGACCACATGAACTCCCTGTAACCCGAGGAAAATAGGGAGATTAAAAAAAAAGGTACAAGAATTTAGGGGAATATGTGTATGAAAGGAGAAATTATATAAGATAAAAGTGCTTTAGACACCGTGAAATTTCTCATAGTCATTTCATAGTCACTTGGTTATTCAAAAAGTGATCACTGTTTTATTGGTCATCTGGCCTTTCTCCTTGTATTTCTGGTTTTAGCTAGTGTTCTGTTCATGATACCGTCTATTTAGTTAGGCAGTCTTTAAATTTGCGAATAAAATATGGGGTTGGTATCTCTAGAGAAAGTGGCATTACCTATGCTAGGAAGGTAACATCCGTACTCACCCGTTCCTTGATGCCTTTCTCTAGAGTTACTGTTTTTCTTTCTGGAGTAGTTAGTGATAGGTTAAAAGGAATGAAGGTAAGGTAAAAATTTATACAGTCTATTTATAATCATTTTGAGATTCTAGCATATGAGACTGTCTCAGAAGTATTACTTTTTTTTCCTGAATCACCCATATGAACCATGAATATGTATCTAAAGATATCTGTAGTCACAGGTAACTATTACTTATTGAGAATAATAATAGCCAGAGGGTATAGCTTAATGATTCAAGAATCAGCTTCACATAAAGACTCTATCTAGCCTCCCTAGAAACCAACAATCAAATCTCATCAGGGTCAACTTAGCCCTTTCTATAATAGATAAATTGAATAACATACTGTTTAATTTGTGTGTTATTGAATGAAGCTATGAAGAGTGTTTGGTCTGCATATTAAAGATACTACTATTGTTTTGGTAAGTAAGGAAAATTCCAGTGTTATTTTTCCTAAATTATTTAACCTTGGGTAATTGAAGATGCAGAAAAAACATGAATGTACCATGTTTTGTAAGGTTATTTTTAATAGTTAAACAATAATTTGTTAATGAAGAATTTTTTTTCTGGCTAGTCTGTCTTTGGTTTTCGGCCTCTTTTTGGGCTTAAATTTTATGGAGTAGAAAATGCTTAGCTAGTTGTTAATATTTCTGTATGTCATTTTCTGGCTTTCATTTTTACTAGATAAAACTGAATTTTAAAAAGTTTGCTGTTTCTTAAAAATGTTACAGATTGCCCAAGCCCTAAGTAGTCATTGCAGAAAATTTGGAAAATACATGCTAGTATAAAGAAGAAAATAAAAGTTACCATTGGTCCTATTTTCAGAAATAGCTGTTGTTAACCATTAGTAACTCTATGTAGTTAGTACTCTCTCATCTATTTCTGTGTTTATATGTATATAGTAAGATGTGTAGGTGTATTCTGTTTCCAAATGACAAAAAATTTAGTTCCCAATATTTCTCTGCTAAAAATAACACTTCTCAGAGTTCCTTGTGGCTCAGCCGGTTAAGGACCTGGCATTGTCACTGCTGCAGCTCAGATCGCTGCCTGTGGCAAGGGTTTAATCCCTGGCCCCAGAACTTCTGCGTGCCTTGGGTGTGGCCAAAAAAATACTTCTCTAAATATTGTCTTGTGTGTCTTTGTATATACATTTCTCATTTCTTTACATCAAGGATCTAGGAGTAGAATTGTTCATTCAAAGGGTATGACATTTTTAAGATGCTTCACTGAGATTCCCAAATTGCTTTCTAGAAGGATAGTATTCTTGTCTGCTTGGGCTGCTGTAACAGACAGCTTAAACAAATTTGGGCGGCTTAAACAAATTTCTCACAGCTTTGGAGACTGGAAGTCCCAAGATCAGGGTGCCAGTAGGGTTGGTTTCTGCTGAGGCCTTTCTCCCTGGCTTGTGGGCTGGCCTTCTTACCGTGTCTTCACAACGCCCTTTCAGTGCGAGGGTAGCGAGGAAGAAATATCCCTGGGTGTCTCTTCCTCTTCTTATAGGAATACCAGGCCTATTGGATTAGGGTTCAGCCCTTATGAGTCCATTTAACCTTAATTACTTCCATAGAGGCCCTTTCTCCAGACATAGTCACGTTGCCAGGGTGTTAAAGGCTTCAACTTACAGATTTTGGGGGATACAATTTTTTAACAGGTAATAACAGTGATATCCCATCGGCAGTGAATGAGAGCTCTCATTTCATCATCTTATTGCCAGCACTGGATACGCACACCTCACACACATGAATGCCGGTGTCACTGCTCATTTGATAAATATCATTTTTTGACTTTGCCTTTCTTTGAGTAAAAAATTTTTGGACATTTTAATTTTTATGAGTTTTCTATTGTGCTTTGACCTTTTTTTTGGTTGGAGTTCTTAATTACCCATAGATCTGCATTTTTATTTGAGTGTTTAGCTGCTTTATATTTTATCAGTTATCTTTGCTTATACAAAAACGAAATCATTTTTACATGTTATTTAGCCTTTCATATTAAACTGTCATTTACCTTTAAAATACCACAAAGTATTCAGGGTTAATATATATGGGTGTCCATATTAACGAATCGTATGTTTAATGCTCACCATATGTTCATAAAAACTGTTTATTGTTTGGATGCATTGATTTGCTGGCAGTGAAATATAGGTAGTGGCAAGGTTAACGAGGGATCTTTTCATCTCTTGTTTGCTCTGAATTAACAAATGCAGCAGCGTTTCCTGAGACGTGCTCCTCAGACTCTGATCCCACAAGATGTCCATGGAGAAGAGAGTTCTGCCGATTGAATAGCTTCGGGAATTGCTTGCTTCCTACATCTCCTACCCTAGTGGGTGACAGTGCTCACTAGGCACTTAAAGGCTCTGAGGAACCCTGTAGTAAAGAAAGCTTGTTTGGCTTTTGTAAACTGAGTATTTCCAAAATGTACTTTGACAATAAGATATCCCCCCCCTTTTTGTTTAGGTGATTTTTATTCACTTTTAATTTTGAAATATTTGTAGTTTCACGGGAAGCTGTAAAGAAATGTAAAGGGGGGCCCATGCACCCTTCACCAAGTTTTCCCAGCTGGTAACATCTTTCCCAGCTGGTAAATATGGTTCAGTGTCACGACTAGGAAATTAACATTAGTCCATCCACAGACCTTACTCAGATTTCACTGGTTAAATGCAATTTTCTTATATATAGATAGGTAGTTGTAATTAGCAGCACCACGAGACTCCCTTGTACCAGCTCTTTATAGTCACCCTACTCTCCCGCCCTTCCCCAGCCCCCAGCAAGCATCGATATGTTCTCCATTTCTAGACTTCTGTCACTTGAGTGCTATCTATGTAAGTGGAACAGTGTGGTATGTAATCTTTTGAGATTGGCTTTTTTCACTCAGTATCATCCCATTGAGGTTCATCCAGGTTGTTGCGTATACCAATAGTTTTTTTTTCCTTTTTATTGCTGAGTAGTATTTCATGGTAGGGCTGTGCCATAGTTCGCACATTCACCCACTGAATGACATTTATCCACTTCGCATATTTTTGGTGAAATATACCCTGTATGAGTATTGTTCTGAAGAATACCAACTTTAGAAATTCTGTATCACAGAAATGATGCACTTAAAGAATTACCAGTTTTTACAGATTGTGCCCAGGTTGCTGAAATTAAAAGCCTTGTATTGTTTGGTTTAGGAATTCCAGAGACGCTGTAATACTCTGATCTCATTGATTGAAAAAGAAAATATGGAAATTGAGGAAAGAGAGAGAGCAGAAAAGAAGAAACGGGCAACTAAAACTCCAATGGTAAAATTTTCAGCATTTTCCTAACTTTTAGGTAGATCCCATTTTTTTTTACATAATTGAAATGCTTATATTATGTTTAATGCCATAGTGATAGCTATTATAAAAACCGGTTTTATGAAATGCTGATTTGTTTTTGATAGAAAAAAATTACACTACAACCCCATGTTTCCTATTTGTTGGTAGAACATATGGTTAGGAACTCCCTAGTAACAGGTCTCAGTATTTAAAAAGTTCCTCATGACTTTTAAGCAGAAGTATAATGCAAGTCAAATCCTTTGAATTGAGGCTAGCATTGTCATGGGGAATTGCAGGGGGTGGGGTGGGTTGGGAGGGGCTGAGGTTGAAACTTGGGAGTTCTGATTTGATCAAATAAATAAGTTATCTGATCTTCATGGAACTATGAGTACAAATAAGAACTTTGAGGAGACAGCAAAGCTTTACTTGGTTTACTTGGTAATAAGTTAACTGTTGAATAATAAGATGACTTGATTTTAATTCAGTCAGGTTGCCTTGTATAGTTACAATTTCAAATACTCTTTAATAGATCATATTATTTGAGTGTGGTTAAGTAAACTACCATATTTCATCAAGTCTAAGATGCCTTCCGTTGTAAGACAAACATTGTTTTACGTACCACTGAGAAAAAGTGCTGCTAAGTCACTGTGATTTGTCCTCAAATACAGGATGCATCCCAGGTTCAGAGATGCGAAAGTGGGAAAGAAATGTGCATCATAGAATATATGAAATATGGTATTTTAACATCTCTCATAAGATTTAAAAAATAATACACTCATATAACATTTTGCCTAGAAAACTTTAAGTATTAAGTAGTTCTTTAAGATAAGCGTACATTTATAGTACCATGTGTAAGTAGACACTTGATGACTATTTTTGATGGGTATTTTATGTCTTTTCTTAAAAAGAAACATCTTTGAAGGTTGTTTTACTTTGGGTTATGTAGTTTGTTGGGTATATAGAACATTAACTGTGAGTATAACATTTAAGTGAATATTCATGTTAAAATTTTTTTTTAATGCATTTACATCCTAGATTTAACATTGTTGGGCCATTTAAAAATGTGCATATTGGAGCAGAACATTAAATCTGTTTCCATTTTAGTCACAGAAAAGAAAAGCAGAGTCAGCTACTGAGAGCTCTGGAAAGAAGGATGTCAAGAAGGTGAAATCCTAAAGCCTAGAAATAAAGTTTTAAGTGGGAAACTGCTATTTTCTTGTTCCCATCTTCAAATGCTAATTGCCAGTTCCAGTGTATTCATGGTACTCTAAGAAAAATCTCTTTGGTTTTGATTTCTTGCATATTTTATATATTTTATGATGCTTTCTACCTGAAATGTGTAGCTTTATATTTTACGCATTTTAGTATTTTTGTGTACTGTATTTTGTGCATTTCATGTCTTCATCAAAATCCTCTCAGTCCTTGTTCTTTTGAAGCTTGTGCTGAGGTTTTAGCTTTTCTATGTTTTATATGCCGCTGCTTTGAAAGAGAACCTAGATTCTATAGCTGTATTATTGTTGTTTCATACTTTAAATTTATATGGCTGTGGAAAAATGAATTAAAATGATTTGAGGAGAAAGACTTTTTCACTTCTTTGTTGCTTTCTTTTCTATTGAGTATGGGCTTGTACGTGTTACTGCATACTGTGATTAGCATAATAATTGTTTCTTTGAGGTCATCTGAATATTTTTTTCCTAAAGGAATAAAGGGTGAGAACAGAAAAATATTAAAAAAACCTAATATTTGATACTGTGCTTGCTGTCAGTATGCATTACAGTTAAATTATTCTCTAAATATTCAAGTGGGAAAATATAATAAAGAAACGTCTATAAGAAATTTAATTATTTCCTGTTTTTTGTGCAGTAGAAAATAGTTGTGTTTACTGAATTGTATTGCTCTCAAGTCTGTGTTTGGTTGAAAGGTGAAGCTTTGCTTGCTGGCTTGTTCCTGATCTGTGTCCCATAGAGCCAGTTCAGAGGAGTCTGGGTATAATACGTAGATTTATTAACAGCCAGGTTGAAAGTGTGAAATAAGCGCTGAGCACGCAGAAGAAAGGGCGTGTCTTCTGTAGGAATACAAGTATGCTCAGATAACCAAGAGTCTCGGAGTGTCAGGTTTTGCACAGCGAGAGCTTCTGTCTTGCCCACGCCGCGGCTCCCACGCAGGTCAGGGGGATGTGACAATGGGAGGAGATCTGCCCCACACGGACAATCAGGGCTCCTGGCGGAGGCGCTGGGCCGAGGCGCGCCGCTGTCTTGGAGCTGCACCACCTGCAACATGTGGCCTGCTCAGCTGCCGCTGTAGGAGAAAAAGAGGCTGGAGAATCTCCTATAGGTACCTTATCGCCTCAGCCCAGAAGTGACATGTGTCATATCCATTTATTTAATTGTCCAAAACTAGTCACTCGGTCCTGTGTATGTGCAAGAGGGCTGGCAAATGTGGGGGAATAAATACGTTTCTGCCTCTTCCACAGGGGCTGTCACATGGAACTGTTAGTGTGCAATGAATCGGTGTCAAGGTCAGGTTCTAAGGGGACAGGGAAAGTGGATCAGAATCTAGTGTGGAACACGTAGCAAGTAAGCAAACCTGGGGATGCAGGACAGTGGCGTTCGTTATCACAAGGTTTGGGCCAGTAAAGAGTTGCTCTCAACCCCTACCAAGATCTCTGCACTTCCTATCAGACTTTATTTAGTGTACCGCTGGCCAGCCTGGGGTAGCCCTGAGTACAAGTCAGCATCTTTCACATCCTCATTCTCACTGGGGTTCTGCAACGTAGGAATAGTTCTTCTAGAATGCTAGTCCACTCTCGGCTGGACTCTTCCAGGTCTTTGTTCATTGCCAAGATTTTGAATTTCTTACTGCCATGCTCCTGATTTGATTCCTTTTACTGTTTCCACTGTTAGGACTTAGACTCTGGTTCTCTGTTGGAAGTTGGGGTTAAACTGGGGTGCTATTAAGAGGTGAGTTTACAGTGATATTAAGTCAGGGGACCCAGAGATATCCAAATCTGTCCTTGGCGTAACCGCTCTTTCTGTAAGGTCCACAGAGGAGGCAAAGGTAAGCAAAGTAACACTTCATCCGCTGGAACTTTGGCTCCAAACTTCAATCCAGAGCTCTTAAGCCCAGAGTAGAATCTTGGAATTTTATACTTAATTGAGATTAGAAGCTGCAGTCACCTGAGATGCAGAAAATGATACCTGAGGGTCTTATTAATACCTCCAAGTTCCATGCACTGAAAAACAGCCCAGTGGAAGTACTGGACTCTGATCAACCAGTTCAGCATTTCTTTTCTTAGGGAGAAATGAAGGTAGATGGTGGAAGCAGGTATGATTAGGGTATTTGAACTTCTTTCATGGAAATTTAAGTCTCTATTCCTGTTCTTTCTCTGTTAACTCAAAGGGGTTAATAGCTGAGCTGTATGCGACTGTCTACGTTAGGGGAGAAAATCTGCAGGTAAGTTATTCCAGTCTTTTTGTGGGGCCATTCCCCTGACCGTATCATGGTTCTTTCTTGGACCAAAGAGATGTGAAATTTAGCTCTCCACAACGTTCACTGAATGCCTCTAATATCATCCTCAGGAACTTGTCAAACAGTTCTACTCAGGGTGTTAACTTCGAGGTGACTCTATATATTTAGTGAAAAACGCACCACCTCTTCTACTCCTCATCTTAGATTATGTACAGCATCGTTGTTGAACATAGCCTACCAAAGAAGTCCATATAGTGGACACCAGATGATAGCACAGTCCTGACAATACAATGTTGAGGATACAGAATGCCCCAAGTCTCTATATGAAACATCTCTTTATTGTCAGTTTTCCACAGATAAATTAAAATGTCATAAAATATTTAAAAGTCCCAACCAAAAAATCCCATTTCAAACTAGAGACCTAGACTGATGGGATTAGTGACCCGAGACCTGGCTGCCATGTTGGAGAGAAAGAGCAGAATAGTCAGTTCACCATGTCAGTTGCTCAGAGGCCAAAAGCAGCAGAAGAGAGTAATGTATCCACGAATGCAATTTAATAAATGCACAGCAATCCAGCCCACCACAAACATGGTCTAATAAGTTGTACTGGAATCTGACTCAACCTGATTCCTTGGAGAATGTGCAAGGAGGGGAGTGAGTAGAAGAACAGGGACTCGGTGGTTGCCTTTGCTCAAGGCCTCGCTATAGAAGACAGGAGTTGAACAGGCTTCCCAGTAACCCTCAGGCTCCCACAGAGGCCCTTGTAAAGCATCTGGCTTCATCCATTGGATACTCGGGCCCTGATTTCCTTAGCATCAGAAGAAGGCAGAGAACTTGGAAATCTCTCATTTTCATCATAGCCTCTTATATCTCAGTCTTTATTGCAGAGTTGTTTCTGGCTCCCTGGCCTGCAAGTGCTTATGCTCTCTGGAAAACCTGGATGCTTGTCAGAATACACATTCTCCCATTAAATATGCCTCCAGATTTGGTCCATTGTGTGAGACCCAGTTAAGAGAAGTTACTGAATTAGAGTCTTTGTAGCTGTCTTGGTTTCTGGCTGTTTGGTTTGAAAAGCCTCTACCTAACTGGTGAAACACTATTGCCACCAAAATAAAATGCTATTATTTCCAAATTATTGGCAGAGGTCCCCACCGTGACCTGTTGTTTCTCCTCTCTGGTGCAGTAGCCAGTGTAGCTGGTGCAGATTCCCAGGCCAGTTTCAGAGACAGAGCTGGTGTCCTCATGCTTTCTCTCCAGGTGTTCTTTTGAAATCCTCCATGAGATTTCAAACTTCTATCAGTATTCTACCCCATCTCCTTCATTTAGTCTGCCTAAGCTACCCCTGCCAGTAGACAGGAGGTAAGATTTTCCTGTGGTTCAAGTTCACGTAGGTAACATCTGTCTGTCGTTCCCTATCCGTCCACCTTGCTGTTTCTGTGTGTTCCAGCTGATTTCTAAGTGCTAACATCTCTTTATCTGAGGGTTTTATCAGAGGCCTTGAAGGCTTTCTACCCTTTGCATGAGAGGGTGGAGGAGCTCAAGGGTTAACACATTAGAGCTTGGCTTTCAACCAAAAGCTGATTGGAGCTGGCCTATAAGTACAAGAGCTCTCTCATCCCTTAAGCGAGGTCAGCCTAAGGTATGTCATCTGTATGGTTTCCCAGAGTTTACCCATCGGATTAAGCTCCAGTCACCTACAGCAGTGACTGTGTTGATAACATACTCCTTATTGGCTGCTTTTCACGCCTCTGCTTTGGTAGAGATCAAAGTGTCTCACTTCCTCACTCCCTTCTGAGTGTTTCCTGGGACCAACTCCTAAATAAACTACTTGCCTTAGAATCTTTGTCTCAGGGTCTGCTTCTGAGGAAACGCAAATTAAGACATTCACCTTGTGTGCATAGCTCTACTTAGCCCTTAGTTATTTCGTAAGAAGGTGGGGGGTGTTTAAGGATAGTGATGACTGGGATAGTATGTCATTGATCTGTTCTTAGAAGATCTACTGATTTGTGGACAGTCAGTGTGTGACGTGACCAGCCCAGAAGATTTTGCACTGGTACGAAATACTGGGTTCAGATTCTTCTCGTTAACAAACGAGACCTTCTCTTATCACCAATAGCTATGGTACTGGAAATTGTTATTAGGCAGAGGTTAAAAGCTTCCCAAGTTTTTGGTAAGGTCAAGGCTGGTGCCCAAGCTATTGTCTCTTTAAGTGTTCTCCATGCTGGCTGGTGCCTCCCTGAAGCAGTGGTTCATTTAGGTAACTCAGCCAAGTGTTGGCTTTTCTCACTGTATTGTGCCATATAATCATTAAGAAACCTGGTGAGAACAGGATTTTTTTCATGTGTGGGTCAAGTGACCTGATTATTTGTCCCTTTCCTCATATATTGCTTTCCTACAGGGAAACTTCGATCTAGGCCACCCTAGTCAGATTCAAGCTATATCTTCCCCTTGACTGTCAACCTTGCATTCCATATTGCCCCCAAGACGTGTTTGGTTAATTTCTCATCTTCTTTCTGTGAGATGATGCTAGATTTGTCTGTATGTAGGACTGTCAAATTATGTTGCTTGTTTTTTTGGGTCTCCATCTATCTGTGGGAGGTTGACGGTGAGTACTATTAATATCCAACTGTTTGCATCTCATCTTGAATACACTGTTGAGCTAACATCTTTTTTTCACTTATTTATTTTTGGATTACAGGTTTTTTTAATTAGTGATTTTTATTTTTTCCATTATAGTTGGATTACAGTGTTCTCTCAATTTTCTACTGTACAGCAAAGTGACCCAGTCGTGTGTGTGTGTGTGTGTATATATATATATATATATATATATATATATATATTCTTTTTCTCACATTATCCTCCATCATGTTCCATCACAAGTGACTGGATATAGTTCTCTGTGCTATACAGCAGGATCTCATTGCTTATCCATTCCAAGTGCAATAGTTTGTATCTATTAACCCCAGACTCCCAGTCCATCTCATTCCCTCCCCCTCGGCAACCACAAGTCTGTTCTCCACGTCCACGAGTTTCTTTTCTGTGGAAAGTGAACTAACATACCTTCTTCAGTGGTAGAGATCAAGGCCTATTTGTAATATCCGAGACAGAAAAGATCTGTGATTAAGGTCCCATCTTTGCTAGAATATTTCGTGTGTGACCATCATCATCAGCTGGGATTGATACCTTATTTCTCTCTTTCCCAGAATCAACTATGTCTCCAAATGCCTTTTAGTTTTTGTACTGGCCATAGGAGAGCATTGTCAAAATATGATTGTTTACCCATTTTCTACTAAGATTGGCACGGTCTTCACCTACTTCTTCCCAGTGTGTGATAACTATCTTGTTTATAATTAGCTGGTTGGCTTCCCTTACATTTGTGAGAGCTGAATACAATTAGATTTGGGTATATCTTTGGAGGTATGTCCTTTTTTCATTTCTTCTATGTCCTTCCTGGTTTCTGAGACCTCAATCCATTTCTTTTTCTTAATTTCCTAATTCTCTCCTAGTTTGCCTCCCATCACTCCTAAAGCTCAAACTAT
The DNA here is from genome assembly GCA_004024745.2 of Catagonus wagneri. Classification (NCBI taxonomy): domain Eukaryota; kingdom Metazoa; phylum Chordata; class Mammalia; order Artiodactyla; family Tayassuidae; genus Catagonus; species Catagonus wagneri. The sequence goes on along the minus strand of PVHT020000015.1, from coordinate 34,348,804 downwards.
CTCCTGGAAAAGAGTTTTTAGTTCGTTTTAAAAGCCTGTAGTCATGCTCCCTGGTAAAGGGCCTTCTGTCATGTCCACGCCAACCCAGTTCTCAAAGCCAGAGAGAGGCGTTATTTAATGTCTTTTTGACTTTCGGACCTGTTCTTTCTGTCACTGAATTCCCCTCTCCACCTCAGTCTAAGAGGCTACCTTCCCCATGCACTAAAGGCCTCAGTTCTCGACCTCTCTGCAGTGACTGTATCACCCTGTGGAAGTCTCTGAACTCCACAATCATGGTTGGAGCTTGGCCAGTGCTCACTGAAGATACCCGATTAGAAAAGCCATTGCAGGAGTTCCCATCGTGGCTCAGTGGTTAACGAATCCGACTAGGAACCATGAGGTTGCGGGTTCGATCCCTGGCCTTGCTCAGTGGGTTAAGGATCCGGCGTTGCCGTGAGCTGTGGTGTAGGTTGCAGACGCGGCTTGGATCCTGTGTTGCTGTGGCTGTGGTGAAGGCCGGCGGCTACAGCTCCTGTTAGACCCCTAGCCTGGGAACCTCCGTATGCCGCGGGTGTGGCCCTAGAAAAAGGCAAAAAGAAAAAAAAAGCCATTGTAAGGAATGTATTGATTGTCTCCTGATTAAGCCTAGCAAATCACTGATGGTTATTTTTTGTTACTGTATCCCTTTATCCTGTTTGCGCAAATTTGCAGATTAGGATTTATATAGTGCCCAAATCCGAGTCAACATGAGAACATACAGTGGAGAAAGAAGACTCAGAAAATTTCAGCGAAGGCACAGGATAGCCCAGAATTTTGTCTCATCATCATTTCCTCTTTATTCCGGTATGCAAGTTAAAGCAAGACTATGAGGAACCGGGAGTTCCTATCGTGGCTCAGCGGAAACGAATCTGACTAGCATCCAGGAGGACACAGGTTCGATCCCTGGGTTTGTTCAGTGGGTTAAGGATCTGGTGTTGCCATGAGCTGTGGTGTAGTTCACAGACGCGTCTTGGATCTGGCGTTGCTGTGTCAGTGGTGTAGGCCAGCAGCTACAGTTCCGATTTGACCCCTAGCCTGGGAACCTCCATATGCATGGGTGTGGCCCTAAAAGACAAAAAAAAAAAAAAAATACTAAGAGGAACAGAATCTGAATCTATCATCTAGTTGGCCATATGATTGTTTGGCTCTAACAATCCAATTCACGAAAAATATCACACTGCTTCTTTTAAGGAGACCTAGGTCGTGTTGCAGACCTTGCTGCTCCTGAAATTTGAAGTCAGGGACAAGGTTATCCTAGCTCCTAGAATTATTTGCACCAATACTCGCACCTGCCTTTTATACATGGGAGATTATATTCTGGGCCTACAGAAGTAGTGCTTCAAGTATGAGGACTGAGCCTCAGTCTCTTTCGTAGGACTTTTCTCTCTAAATATCAGTTCCTGGATATCTATCTGCTCTGTCTACCGAGACCATGGCAGCATTAGTGGCAGAGGTAAGGTCCAGGTACTATTAGGGAGTAGAATTCTGGTGGTAATAGGACAGGGGACTCAGGAGTACTTAATTCCTGCCTCGGCCCCACCACACTTGGGTGTTTCACAAGGGATATATGCATAAAAGCCTGTCAGAAGAATAAAAAGGAACATTTTATGAACTGGGACATTGGCTCTAAACCCTAGTTCAGCACTCTCCTGAGCTGGGCTTGACCACAGGCAGCTTAGGGTAGAGGCAGCCTGGAACTCAGAACCCAAGCAGGATGAGGAATGGCTTAGCATTTCCCTTAGGCCAAAATCAAATCTCAGCATTTACCATTCCATTGAGGAAAAAACCTCACGGCTACCAGCTCGAGGGAATGGATCCCGAAAGAGGCTTTCTATCCATGTGGGATTGTTTATATTCCCGAGGCTCCCCCCACTAGAAACGCTGGTTCAACAAGTGTTTGGGAATCATACCCATCAATTCAGCACACGTCCACTCCTTGCGTAAGAGGGTAGGAAGCAGACCAGAGAGGAGCTTTGAACCTCTCCCCTTGGAGACCAGTATGGACACTATGCCTACACTGCTTAGATGCTCAGCTTCTGTAGCCAGGTCACTTTCTAGTCTGTGTTTGATTACATGTTGATATATGGCTAAACACTGACTACCACAAAAGGTGTCCCAGGAAGCGTCATTAATAGAATGCACACTTGATAACTGCTCATAAGAACCATATCACCTACATGAGATTTCTTATTAACCATATGTTAGGATTATTGGTGAGACAATTTGTCAGTGAACTTTAGTCCTTGAAAACTGGGTAATTAATACAGCAGTGTCACAGTATTTTGAGTCTTCTGGGAGATGACAACTCTTGCCAGTCATGATAAGGAAAAAGTGATGCTTTCATATGTTATTATTAATGCATATCTACTGCTAAAATGTGAATATGCATGGACTGTGTTTTTATTTATTTAAAAAAATTATATGTATATATGTGTGTGTGTGTATATATATATATATATATATATATATATATGTATGTATTTCTCCATGGCATACGGAGTTCCTGGGCCAGGGATCAGATCCGAGATGCAGTTGTGATCAACGCTGCTGGGGTTAGAACCTGCGTCCTGGTGATGTGGAGATGCTGCTAATCCCATTACCCCACAGTGGGAACTCCAGGATGGACTATGTTTTTAAAAGAATCACTTTTATTTTGTAGTTTAAAAAGCAGTATAAACCATGTGTGAATAGTTTACATGCCATCATTTTATTTGTGTGGAGATCTTTTCCTTCATTTTCTTCATGCTGGAGCATGGCAAGGTGCACTGCTCAAGCTTCATGGAAATGTTGACTGGTGATTGTATCTCCCAGGGTGCAGGGGTTTGGATTTAATATGTTAAGGAAACTTTTCAGGATTGTTAACTTCAGGCTTTGAAGATAAGCTTGGTTTGGCTTTATTTTAGTAAGGCTCAGCATAAGTTAGCTTTCGCTACAGATCACTCTGAAACTTAGTGGCTTGAAACAACCATTTTTCTAACTCAGGATTCTGTGGGTTGGCAGTTTGGGTTGGGCTCAGGTGGGTGGTTCTTTTGGTCTTGGCTGGGCTTGCTCACATGTCTGTGGTCAACTGCTGGTCAGCTGGGTGACTTTGGTTGTGGGCATTGACTGATTATTGGCTTAGGCAATGGAGGTAACTTGATCACAAGTCTCTATCATCTAGCAGGTTAGCTGGGGCTTAGTCACATGGTAGCTTGGCAGGGATCCAAAAGGAAAAGCAGAAGCTTGCCAGGCCTTCTTGAGGCCCAGGCTTGGATTTCACACTAGATTCTCCTGGTCATAACGAATGACGAGGCCAGACCAGAGTCAAGGGATAGGGAAACTGACTCTACTTCTGGATAGGAGATGCTGCAGAGTTATGTTGTAGAAGGCCTGGATACAAGATGGGCATGGAGGGGAATCTACCAGTAGCTTCTTTTGTTGAAGTGTCCTAATTTATAGTTAGTGTGCAAATAACGGTCCTCTAGTAGTATCCCAAACTATAGCACTGAGGCCCCTTCTTGACAGCTGAGTGGGAAGTCTATCACTTAGAACCTTCCTTCCTATGTGGCCATGAAGGGCACAAAGGTATTTTGCACCTGCTCTTTTGACTCTACCATTTTGAGCTTGTAGTCATTTGGACTCCCTGTTTCTGAGTATAAGCATGTATATCACAGTTATGCTAAAGGGAGCAGAAGACTGCTAAATGCCTCTTAATATAACGTCTTTTAGTTTTTTTTTTTTTTTTTTTTTTGATTGTTCATGCCCACAACATTTGGAAGTTCCTAGGCCAGGGACTGAACTCATGCCACGGCAGCAACCCAGGCCATTGCAGTGACAACGTCACATCCCCACCCTGCTGCACCATAAGACGACTCCTACATCTTTTACTTCTTGCTTAGTAATAGTATCTATTCTCAGCTGTTCACATTGCCACTTGGCTAAAAGACGAGCTGGCTTCCTCTGGAGCTTGGTATGGCTGCATACTAAGTTTTGGCCAAGGAGATGTAAACAGAAGTGACATTGCAACTTCTGGAAAGTGTCCTTAAAAGGAGAGATTTTCTACATTCTTTCCTCTTTCCTGTTGGAAAATACCTTTGTGCTCTTCATGGCCACATGAGGAAGGAAGGTTCTAAGTGATAGACTTCCCACTGAGCTGTCAAGAAGGGGACTCAATGGCTAGAGTTTGAGTTATGTGGATGCGCATCAAGGCTGGTGCAGCAGCTGGATCAGGGGAGCCTGGGTCCCCGCGACACGAAACTGCCCTTGGATACTCCCACTTCCAGATTTTTTTTTGTCTTGATAGAGAAATAGTTTTCCCTCTGTTTAAGCCACTGTCTTAAATTTTGTTGTCAATTGGTATATGGAGCTGTATCCCAGCTGATACTCCAGTATTGATGATTTTTTTATTGAGCAGTTTTTTTATTGAAACAAATCCCTTAAGCCAGCTAAAATTCTTGATTGATTTTCTAAACTGTACAGACTCTTTTCCATTTGTATTTTTATGCTACTGAAAGGGATTGACGTTTCATTTTAAGTTTACAGTAAGGATTTCCTTTGTCAAACTTTTTCATAGTAAAATTTACTTTGCATTGTAAATTATAATTTATGGACATTTTTATCAAAGTCTATTTCCTTGGGTCATATTTTATAGATCTAAATTTTCCAAGAATGTGTGCTTTTTGTCTAAAATTGTAAAAATTATAGTCAATAACAAATTTTGTCTTCTGCGGTTTCGCAGCTTGTCATGTTTTTCTATGGTGGTTATTTCCATCAAGTCTAAATTTTCTCAGGTCAGCTTTCAGTTTCCAGTGTTACAAATGATGTATTTTTTTTCAGTTTTTTTTGTTTCTAATAAAGTTTACTGGGAGTTCCCATTGTGGCTCAGCAGAAACAAACCCAACTAGTATCCATGAAGATGCGAGTTCGATCCCTGGCCTCACTCAGTGGGTCAGGGATCCAGCGTTGCCATGAACTGTAGTGTAGGTCATAGGCGTGGCTCGGATCCCGCATGGCTGTGGTGTAGCCCGACAGCTGTAGCTCTGATTCAATCCCTAGCCTGGGAACCTCCATATGCTGCAGGTGCAGCCCTAAAAAGACCAAAAACATTTTTTTTACCATGTGCTGTTTTAGACATTGACCATTTTATTTTGTGTTGATTAGTTCTACCAGTTAAATTTATTGTGACTTGGAAATTGATACTAATTTCTTGGTGATTCCATGAGGAAGTTGTGAGCAACTCCCTTCGGGTATTCCAGAATTTTCCCATTCTTCAGGGTAGATCTATGCTATTGCACATCCAATGCTTATGAATATGATCTTTCCCCTTGTGACTTGTTCCTGGCAATTTCCTTTGGTGCAAATCCTCCAAAGTCAAGGTTGCAATTACCGTTACTTTAAATGGGGAAAGATGTTATGCATCTCTGAGCCCCCACATTGACAGCTATTCTGTTAAAACACCACCAGATTTCCATTAAAATGGACTCAAGTGTTTAGTAAGTAATATTTTCATAATATAACCTAACTAGGCAGTTTCTCTTAATGTAATTATGGCTGTTCACCTGTTCTCTTTAAACTCTTCATAGATATTTTATACTCAACATACAAAACTCTATTACTGCTCCAGAATCGTAAATATGAGACTAAACTCTGTCTTTCCACCTTCAATGCAAAATACAGACATACACACACACACACATACACACAAGCATATAATAAAGACAAAATAAGTCGATTAAAAGAATGCATTCTAGGGGCATGCCAGTGCCCTTCAGCCTACTAGGAACACATCTGGAGTTGAGCAAGTTGGGTTCACTACCTGTTGCAAGGCCTGTGAATACACACCATGGGGAGCCACGGGGTCTCTCAGTGAGAGCATGGTAGAAAGAGTCTATTACAGGATCTGGGCTTTCATTAGGTGATAAAGGGAGGGTCTAAGGAAGCGAGGGTTCATTCTAGATTGATGCTGTCAGAACTCAGGGGTGATTCTACCGCTGGGTTATCTCAATAAAATCTTTGTTTTTGGCTGCGTCTGCGGCATGTGGGACTTCTGAGGCCAGGGATCAAACCCGCGCCGGCTGCTGCGGTGACAAAGCCAGACCCTTAACCCCCTGCACCCCCAGAGTGGTCCTCAATAAAATCTTTTTTTTAGAGGGAGGGCCAGCTAGAGAGAAGATAAAGCTGTAACTGGTGAAGAAATAACAGTTCCTGTTTTAACCAAGAGGGGGTGATGTTTGGTAGTTTGGAGCACAGTGACCTTGGCTTTGTGCTTAAGACAAAATTACTTTTTTTGCCTCACATTTTCAGGATAATCTTGTTTGAAGTTGTTCTTAGGTGAACTGATTAACGTCCAATAGAAGAATAACACGATCTAGCTGTGAGCACTGGGCTTTTAGATTTCAGAGGCTGCCTTTTTCTTCCCCTTTCTTTTTCAGGCACCACACTCCAGGTTGTGATTGCTCCGAACTGGTAAAGCAAGAGTACTCTGAGACGAGAACCTAAGGCAGTTCTGTAACTGGGAAGATTAGCACACAGTGTCTTTGCTCTCCTGGGCTCGGCTGCTTTCAAGGCATCAAATCCCCATTTAAAAATTCATAGACGTTTCTTCTGAGTTGTAGTAGAGGTATTAAGCTCCTAGTAAAATTGAATTCTTTTGACCAGAATGGTCCATACTTTGGGTGGAGTAAAGAGCGAAATTCTGAACGAAAATGTCCTGGGGTTGGGGGGTCAGAATATAGGCTGTGAGCAAACGTCGTGTGTTGTCTGGGAATGACCCCCCAGGTCCCACATGTTTACCAAGGTCCAGGGCTGGCCCTGCGAGCTCCTCTCTTGGCCCTGGGCCAGAAATCAGAGATGTCCCTTTGAAGCTGGACACCTCCACCTTTGCTACCCGAAGTCATTTGCGTCAGAACCCAGGCTTTCGCTGTCACTTCTGCTGCCCCCGAGGCTGGTGAGGCTTGTGATGCCTTGAGTGCCACTGTTGCCATGGCCGGGGCTGGACTGTGCAGTGTCACGTGTTCTGACTGTCTTGCTGTGTCTGGAGCAGAACACCCCCACTCCTGTCACTTCCCCGGCCCCTCACCCAGGCCACCATGGAGTAAAGGTGCTCTGTCAAGAGCTGACCTGCCACTCAAACACTTGTGCTCTTTAGACACATTAACTCCCTTTTCTTCAGGACACTCCAAGAGCTGGGCTGAGACTGGTTGCTGGGTGTGCCACCGTGCGGACCCAGTCCTTCTGATCCGCCCGGACTCCGGGGCAAGGTCTGGCCCGCTAGTGTCATCTCCTGCTCTCCTCGTGATTTGATCTCGGGAGCTTTGATGCTCTTTCTGCCACTGGGCCTTGGCCAGAGTCACCTCTGTCCATCCTGCCAAAAGACGTTAACTTAATCACTTCCAGTTTACTTATTATTTATTCTTTAGTGCGTGCATGCATTCATTCTTCATTTCATTGGACTTCAGGTCCAACTCGTGGGAGAAGGGGTGGTGACTACGACTCCTCTGTCAGGATGTCCTTCAAGCTTTGCATTCTAGGGACTGTCTCCGTTGGTCTGTGTGTATTTCTCTATTTCTTTCACTGTCTTTGTCTCATTGACTCTAGCTCTCGCTCATCCTGTTTATCTCCCTCACCTGCTCTTACATGCAATCTAATTTAAATAGCCCCTCCCCAGACATTCTCATAACTTGCCCTGACCACCTGAGCTTGAGAAGGGGGCTCTTGAAAGGACACCAGCCCGCAGGAATCAAAGCAGTTACGCTTTCCATCTCTCTCCAGAACTACGGGATGTCTCTCTCACTGTCCCTGTCACTGTCATTGTCTCTGTGTGTCTCTGCTTTCCTCCGTACGTGATTCTAGCCTTAATAGATGGCCTGCTGATTTTATTTCTTAGAAGCCCATGCCGCGCAGTGCATTCGGTTTCTGTTGTTACTTTGTCTGGCCATGATCCTTCATAGATCCTCAGGATATTTTTGTTCAGCTTTAGCTGTCCTTTCTAACAGTGTCAGTCTTCAGGTTTTTGAGTAGGAGAATCAAAGGGGTACAGATCATCTACATCAGGTCGCCATGTAGGTAAGTGTTTTGATTGACTTGACTGCACCTGGGTCGGGGATACACCTTTTGGCTAGAGGGCAAGGTTATGCGAACTTGGCAGCGTGAGCAACAGAGGGTGCAGTGCAGGCAGGCAATGGACTGACAGGCAGTAATTGACACGCGTCTCTAGTCTGTTTCTTGCCGTCAGCACAGCAGCCTTTCTCCTATCTGCAGTACCAAAGTTGCCTCTGCCTAAAACAATCTCCCTATGACACCTCAGCCACAAACACCTGCTCCCACCACTTCCAGGAAGAAGACAATCCAATTGTATTTAGAAGTAACACGAAAAAACTCACATTAAAAGCTGCTCATCAGACTCAATGTCTATAACTTTTCGGTGGCATCTTCTCATCTTCAGCTCCTGGGCCTGTCTGTGCCTGCTGGTTCAGAGTATACCCTGCATCCTGCAGCCGCTGGGGGCTGGTGGATTTTTAACGGGAACTGGTAAGCGTACCGCAGAGAAGTGAGTTCCTTGGTCAGCAAATCTGACCAACCGGAGAATCTGCCTCTGGGAGGACCACCCCGAGATGGCCTAAGGGCAGCAGCCGTGCTTTCCCAGGTAATGCTGGCACTCTTGGCCAAATCAGTTTGAGGGCTTGGTTCTCAAATTGGAGCTTGGATTGGAATCACCTGGAGGGCTTATCAAACCAGCCTGCTGAGCCCCGCCCTCAGAGTGTCTGCTTCTGTGGGACTGTGCAGCCTAACAGTTTCCAGGTGATGTTGATGCTGCTGGTTTAGGACTCACACTTTTAAGAACCACGCTTCTCGGGGGCTTGGATCGGTCCTCTAGTGGCCAACTAGAAGTGGGCTTTTGTTGGTAGTCAGTCCAGGAGACCTTCTCTAGGTCGTCTTGTCACTTGTGTTCCTGGGAACTCCTGTATTTGTAAATCCCAAACAGAGGTCTCCCTGTGTCCTGTCCTGCCTGGCACCTGGATTGCCACCCTTCCTCGGGTTCTGATTGTGATGTCCCCAGGTACTTCTGGGATTAACTGCTGCCACTTATGTCCAGCCCTAGCTCCTCCCGCCCTCTGTGTATTTAGTGACACCTCTGTCATCACCTTTCCCACCCTGCCAGGAAAGGATGGTCTGCTCTTTGTATCAGTCTCTGTGTGTTTCCTAACTCAAATTTCTAAGACTAGGAATCTGACTGGCTAGCCAGGTTATCTTTGTGTCGGGCCGAAAGGGGTTGGGTGGCTGGCCTGTGGATTTGCGGTCATTGGATTGTGAGTCCATCCTGAGTCCTGGTGGCTGTGGCCTGTGAAGAGCTGAGTCATATGGTATGTGACATGACTGCTTGGGCAGCAGGGGCTCAGTAAGGGTAGGGGAGGTAGGCAAAGGGCCTGGGGCCTGGCGGGCACTGATGGACATTTTGAGGACAGACTGGCAGACTTGATTTTCAGATGGTAGCCGCCATACTGGTTATCTTGATTAACATGGTAATATTTAGTATAATATTAAAATATAAATTAAAATCTACTACTGGCAATTATGTAATAACCAGCTTGAATGGTTATTGAAATACTGAATACCTCTTAGTGCCTCCTCAACCCAGGGGACCTGGTCCCTCCCGGGGAACCCCAAGATCTTCTTACTACCTGGCAACAAAATAGTTAATTTGTGATCTAGCAGGGGAGTCGGGGCTTCTGTTTCAGGGCTAGTGTTGGTCTTCATTCTGATTGGCTGATATCTGTGCTGTACTGGCTGTTAAATATTTTGAAGGCCATTCCCATGACTTGCATGGAAGCAAGATCCAAAACCCCTGTTACAGAAAGTGTATGTACAATATTTTCTGTGCATTGTTGCATTAGTGTAGTTGTAAAGTAGGTATTTCGTACTTCGGTTGATTTCTTTTAAAGCAGTTTCAACGTCTTTCTATAAATTCTGCGTTATTAAAACATTCACCGTTTATTTCTATAAAAAATGTCTTTAAAAAAGCATTTCTAAATGATAATCTTTGCTTAGGTTCACTCTTTCATTGCTAAAAAATAAATTTTGGTCACAAATCAGAATGAGTTGATTGCCTGTAAGTTAACACTCTATATTCTAGCAAAAGTGACTTAAGGAAAAAAGAATCTCCTTTCTTTTACAGAAAAGAACTGATTTCCTAGTAGAAAAGAAATTTGTTAGAGTCTCCTCCTACAGGGCTATGATGGAAAACAACCTTGAAACAAACCGCACGTTGTAGAGTGTGTTCATTCCTGGTGGGGATGTGGCGTGGTGAATAGTGTCTGGCCGTGGCGCCGCGCAGTGGCTGATCCAGGGACTGAGTGCGTGACAGGATCCCGAAATGAACATATATTCAGAGAACATCTGAGGTCTGGAAACAAGCTAGTATTCATCAACTGGTAGTAAAATGTGTTGGATGCCAACTCTTGCCCTGAACATTCACAGAAGAAAGTTAGATTTGGTATATTCTTCAGCAGTTGAAGTACATTTGGTGAAAGGAACTGCATTGTGTCGTTCAGATTTAAATGATAGAGATTTTAGAAACTGCAAAGGGAGCTCGGAGCATTATTCAAGGGTCGTCTCCTTTTGTTAACCTCTTCTATGTATTGCGTGATGAAAATGTCCCATTCAGATTTACTAAGATGTGAAGTGCTCCTCTGAAGCTATGTCACACACAGATATGGAATGAGAGTCCTTATTTTATACCCACAAACAATGGTGGTCCCTCTTTGGGAAGGAATGTACTCTATGAATAGACATTGGAATAGACGTCAGGAAACTTAAGCCCAACTCCTCACACTCCTGCTGGGCTTTAGAGCAAGGCATCGTGCTCTGAGGGAAAGAACACCCGTTTTGGGAATCAGACTCATCCAGGGTCTAGTCTTAGTTTCTCCACTTACTAGTTGTGTGAGCTGGACACGTTACCGAACCTCTCTTAGCTTTCATTTGCCCATCTGTAATGCGGGGGTGGCATACTCAGGGCTGGCTTTCATCCTATCCTGACCAGCATGGGGGCATCGGTTGTTTGCAGCTGGGGTCTGTTCTGGTTGGGCCAATGTCCACTCTGCTTGGTGGGTGCCCATGCTGTGGTTGTTAAATATTTTGACTCTCACTCCTAGTAAGACCTAATAGGTAGGGTTATTTGGAACATAAAACGAGATAATATGTGTGAAGTTCCTGACATACACTTGCTACTCAGGAAATGTTAGTGTTATTTTCTTCCTTTTTTTCTGTACAACTTTATAAGAATGTTTTTCAACCTAAAAAATGCCTGACACTTGTTTTCACTGTGATGTTGAGAGATTAAGGGAACTGTTTATATCTTGTATTTATTCAGGATCCATTAAACGAACATTAAGTTCCAACTGTATGCCAGGTCCTTGACGTATTCACACTCTAGGAGGAGCAGTAGATAAACTGATTTCAATTCAAAACAACCATAAGAATCAATGTGAATATATATAAGGTAACCTTGTGCAAATTTAATAAAGAGACTTCCTCTAGGCAGGTACAGCCTGGCTTGGCAGCTGAGCTCAGGTAGATTTCAGCTCCCAGTTACTCCCTGATCTGGGTGCCTTTGTGCAGTGCACAACCTGCACGGTTACACACGCTGGCCCTGAGAACTGTTACAACACAGGTATATGCCAAGTGCTATGGGCCTGGAGTGGTAGGGGGGACTGAATTTTGCCAAGTTAATGTCATTTGTCCAAATTACAGATGAGGGAGAAAGCATTAGGATGCGTCCAAAGGCACAGAGGTATGAAAGAACTGGGAGGTTAGGGGAATAGTGGATGTTCCTACCAGATAATATATTTGGACTCCTTATTTTGAAGAAAGGGATCCCAGTGTAAGTTATACTTACATCCTTTCTAAGTCGACAGTTTGTAGTCATTACCATTAAATATTAAAACTACCTTATGTGTAAGTTGATGTTTCTTCATCGTTCTTGGATTAGATAACATGCTTCCTATTGTAACTTTTTCATTAGTATTCAAAAAAATTGCCTTTGGTTGATGAGAACACCTTGTCCTCCAGGGTTAATTATTTGGGGTCAGGTAGTGTTTTTCCAGTCGGCCTTGAGCCCAGGCAAAGATCAGTGATCAAAGGAGACTAGAAGTTTCAGTGAGGTATTATCAAACACACACAAAAGAATGTGGAGACTGATTACTGAATTATGAATCTGTTTTTGCTTCATGGAATATTAAATCATAGACTTTTAGAGCGCAGAGATTTTTAGAAACCTTTGAGTTTAATCCTCTCATTTCGAAACGACTTTATTGTTCTTCTAAAGATAATACATGCTCATTATAAATAGTTCAAGCAATTCAGCGTAAAAAGTTGAGAACGAAAACCGCTCCAGTTCCTACCATCCTGAAATAATCACCATTAACATAAGATTAACAGCATTCTAGATATCTGTTTGCACACATATAGACAGATAATGTGATAGACATACTGAACAAATTTTTCATAAAATTTGGATCATATATATTTCTAATCACAATTATTCAAATTACTTTTGCTAGAACTTAATGGAATAAAGAGAAAATGAGGTCAAACTGAAGAAACCACATGCTTTGGAAAAAATATTTATTCACCATAAGGCAGAAACTATACGCTTTGGAAAAATACTTGCTCATCGTAAGGCAGAGTGGTTTCTAAGGTTGAGGGAAAAAACTGATTTAAAAAACACCAAGAGATTGCTCCGGTCTGGCCTGATTGTCCCTCGGCTCTAACGAAGAGCCGTCATCCTAGGACTTGTCTTCACTGCAGTTCTTGGATGGTCCTTGTCCTTTTTTTTGTCTTTCCTTTCCTTTTTTCTTTTTGTTTACTGCTTTTTCTTGCAGGAATGGATCCTCAAGTAACTTCCCAGGAAAGAATGTGTGAGAAATAAGCCTTTTGAGTTTTAAGTATTTGAAAAATTTTTGATTCCGTTCTTGCACTTGATTGATGAGTTTGTAGTTGGAGAAATTGGAAAGTACTTTTCTTTCAGAATCTGAAGGTGCCTCTCAGTTGCCTTCTAAAATCTGGTGTTGCTGAAGAAAAATATGTTGCCAGTCTGATTATTGTACCTTCGTAGATGACCACTGTTGCTTGCTTTGGATGCTTTTAGCACCTTCTCTAGATATTTGGTATTCTGGAATTTCACAGTGATGTGGCTTGTTGTGGAATGTTTTTGATTCATTGCACTGGACACTGACGAGGCCCCTTTGATATAGAAATTCTGTTCTTAATGAAGCTCTATAAAGTTCTCTTGTATTGTTCTGATAATTTCTTTGTCTTTCCTTTCTCAGCTCTCTTTTTTTGCAACTCCTGTTGATCAGATTTAGAATTTCTGAGTTGATCCTCTGTGTGTAATATTTTTTGCTCAGATTTCCCACCTGTTTCTCCCTTCATTCTGTTTTCTGGGAAATTTCCTCAACTTTATGCTCAACCTTGTCCCTAAGTTTTATTTTGGAAATTACATTTTACACAAGCCTTTTCTTTTTCTCTTACCGATCCTTTCTCTTATTTTGTCCTTGTTTTAGGAATGTAATATCTTGAATCCCTCTGAGGATGCTATTTAAAATTGTTTTCCTTTATCAAAATTGCTTTGGCTATCAGGGTCTTCTGTGGTTCCGTATAAATTTTAGGATTTTTTCCTATTTTGGTAAAAAAATGCCATTGGAATTTTGGTAAGAATCACTTTGAATCTGTAGACTGCTTTGGGTATGTTGGACATTTTAACAATATTGTCTTCCAATCCATGAAGACTGGATGGCTTTCTGTTTATTTGTGGCTTCTTTAACTTCTTTCATCAATGTTTCATTCTTTTCTTTTTTGGTCTCTTTAGGGCCACATCCACAGCATATAGAAGTTCCCAGGCTAGGGGTTGAATTGGTGCTGTAGCTGCCGGCCTACACCACAGCCACAGCAACACAGTATCCAAGCTGCATCTACTACCTCACTACAGTTCACAGCAACACTGGATCCTTTAACCCACCGAGTGAGGCCAGGGATCAAACCTGCATCCTCATGGATGCTAGTTGGATTCATTAACCATTGAACTAAGACGGGAACTCCTGTTTTATAATTGTCAATGTAAAATCTTTTACCTCCATGGTTAAATTTATTCGTAAGTATTTTATTCTTTTTGGATGCTATTGGTAAATAAATGGGATCCAAAAGAAGGAAACTAGACATCTTAGATTTTACACCATACATAAAAATCAACACAAAATGAATCAAGGATTTAAATGTAAGACCTGAAACTGTAAAGTTCCTCGAAAAAAGCAGAGGGGAAAAAACTTAAGTCTAGGCAATGATTTCTTGGCTATGATGCCAAAAGCATAAGCAGTAAAAGCAAACTAAAAAGCTTCAGCAGAATAAAGGAAATGATCAACAGAGTGATTAGGCAACCTACAGAATAGGGCAACCTACAGAATGGGAGAAAATATTCGCAAACCATACGTCTGATAACGAGTTAGTATCCAGAATACATAAGGAACTCCTACAACTCAATAACAGAAAAACATAAGCTGATTTAAAAATGGGGCAAAGGACTTGAACAGACATTTCTCCAAAGAAGCCATACAGATGGCCAAGAGGTATATGAAAAGATGTTCAACATCACTAATCGTCAGGGAACTACAAATCAAAACCATAATGAGATATCTTTTCACAACCCTTTAGGATGTCTATTATCAAAAAAATAAAAGACAAGAGGTGTTGGCCAGGATATATAGAAATTGGAACCCTGTACACTATTTGTTGGGAATGTAAAATGGTGCAGACACTATGAAAAACAATACAGAATTTCCTCAAACAAAACAAAACAAAAAACCCCACGGAATTCCTGTTGTGGCTCAGCAGGTTATAATTCTGACTATAGTATCCATGAGGGTTTGGGTTTGATCCCTGGCCTCGTTCAGTAGGTTAAGGATGAGGTGTTGCTGTGAGCTGTGGTGTAGGGCAAACACGGGGCTCAAATCCCATGTTGCTGTGGCTGTGGTGTGGGCTGGCAGCTGCAGCTCCGATTCAACCCCTACACTGAGAACTTCCATATGTCATAGGTGTGGCCCTAAAAAAGCAAAAACAAACAAAATCAACTACTGGAGTTCCCATCGTGGCACAGCAGAAACAAATCTGACGAGGAACCATGAGGTTGCGGGTTTGATCCCTGGCCTCGCTCAGTGGGTTAAGGATCCAGCATTGCTGTGAGCTGTGGTGTAGGTCACAGATGCAGCTCCGATTTGGCGTGGCTGTGGCTGTGGTGAAGGCCAGCAGCTGTGGCTCTGATTAGACCCCTGGCCTGGGAACCTCCATATGCCTCAGGTGCGGCCCTAAAAAGACAAAAAAAAAACCCCACAAAACCAACTACCACATGATTCAGCAATCCCACCTTTGGGTATAAATCCAAAAGAATTGAAATCAGTATCTTGAAGAAATATTTGCACATCTATATTCACTGGAGCATTATTCACAATAGGCAAGACACAGAAGCAACCTAAATGTCCATTGATGGATGAAAGAATAAAGAAAATGTGGTATATAAGTACAATGGAATGTTATTCGACTTTAAAAAGAAAGGAAATTCTGTATATCCTACAACATGGATGAACCTGGAGGGCATTGTGCTAAATGAAATAAGTCAGTCATGGAAGAATAAATATCACATTATTCAACTTCTATGGGGTGTCTAAAATAGTCAAACTCAAAGAAGCAGAGAGTTTAAAGGTGGTTGCCAAGGGCTGGGAGGAGGGGGAAATAGCTGTTCAGCATGTGTCAAGTTTCAGTTATTCAAGATTAGTTTTAGGTATCTGGTGTGTACAGCATAATGCCTATATTTAACAATACTATATTGTGCACTCAAAATTTTGTTAAAAGGGTAGATCTCATGTTAAGTGCTCTTAACACAAGAAAAATTGTTTATTGCTTTTTTATTTCTCTTTATTATTTGAATTATTGCTATTTCTCTTGGGGCCATTTTTGTTTATTATTGATCTCTTTTTTTTTTTCCACTGCAAAATGTCTTCAAATGGCTGATGATCCCTGGGTTCATGTATAAGAATAATGAAATAAAATACAAACAACTGCTTGGGAACTCTGTGCTTACATAGAACTGGTCCCCTGGTATGTTTCACATTAGGGTCATCTGATAAGGAACTCCCGAAGCCCTGAAAGCAGAGGCCTTTGCTGTGGTCCGTTTAAATCCTCCAGTGAAGAACCCTCTTTCTCTTGCCTGGGAAAAAAGTCCGATGGTTAATATTTCTGTGCAAGGGGATCTGCAGGTTGGGGAGAGTCAGCTTTTTCACATAGATTTTAATACCTGTGTGGTCAGTTCCACACCTCACTCCTACATTTTGTTGTCTCTGGTGCTTCTGAAAAATAGGCTTTTGTGCGATGCTAGATGGCGTACTGACTGACTCCCTTCTCGGCTGTATTTTCCCTATGCCTTTTCTTGGCTATTGCTTCTTCTGCCTTACTGCATCAATGGTCACTTCGACGTCTCCTTTCTAGGTTCACAAAACTTCCTGACATTTCTTGGCCAGGGATAGCCTCTTTACTGCTGTTTTCCTTTTGGGGTTTATACCTTTTAAAAAATTCCATTGGTGCCAGAGAATGTCAGCCATCTCTGTCTGACCTGCTACCTGCAGAAACTTCCCAAATATATTTTTTATATTAATGGAATTATACGTTATAATGTTTTGCTAAATATATTAGACAGTTTTTAAAATGCGGCTTTATTGAGATATAATTTAAATACCATAAAATTTACCATTTTAAGTGTGGAATTTAATGATTTACGGTGCTGAGTAAGCATCACCACAATTCAGTTTTTGAAGACTTGCATCTCCCCCATAAGGTCCCTGATGTCCATGGTAGTCATTCTCAAGCTCAGCCTCAGGTACCCACTAATCAACTTTCTTTTTCTATAAATTTGCCTTTACAGGTAATTTTTTTAAAAGAAACAAAATGCCATATCATCCCACTGTGTCATCCCTTTGCCTCCTTCTCTCTTCAGAGGTGATCATTATCTAGAAGTTGGTTCTTATCCCTCCTACCCATGGTTTTATGCTTTCTCAACATTGTGTTTTTGAGATTTACGTATGTTTACACATGAAGACCTGGTTTATTCCTTTTCACTGTACTGTTCCACTATGCTACTTTATTTAACACTTTGGTGGATATTTATATTGTTTTCAAGTTTTCTCATTACAAACTATTGTTTTCACCTTATAAATTGTGATTTATCATTTGTGGCAGAGACAATGCTATGTATTTATCAAATTCTTTTTCATTTTGTTCCTTCCTGAACAATAGAAACTATACTTTCTAGTCCCCTTGCAGGGCCATGTGACTAGTTCTGGCCAGTAAAATGTGAGCAGAAGTGATGTGAGTCACGTCCTGGGTGAGGCAGTGAAAAGTGTCTGGTTCTCTGTGACAGTACCCCTCTCTCCACTCCCCTCCTTCCCCTCCGCATTGTGTCCTGGGCATGGAGGCTGGCTATCGAGATGATGGGGCTACATGCTCATAGTAGCCTTAATTCGTCAGTCAATGGCAGGAGTTGTTCTATTATATAAGTACCTACATAATATCCTCAGATTTGCCCCTTGGCATGAAAAGCCTAAACTGTTTACTATCTAGCACCTTACAGAAAAATTTTCCTGCTCTCCGATTTGATTATTTTTGTGCTACTCTCATGTTGTTTCAAAATTAATATAATTTTATAAATTGATACCTGGTGGGGTGAATACCCTCTCATTCTTCTACGAAATTTTCTTGGATGATCTTGGCCTGTTACTTTTTCATATCGATTTTAGAATCAGCTTGTCATGTTCCATGAAAAAAATACTGCTGGGATTTTGGTTGGGATAGAATTGAATAATCGTTTTCTTTGTTATGATTCTATGCATACTTTGTTGGTTTTGTTCCTAAGTGTATTATAGATTTTGTTGCAATTGAGAATAATATTTTAAAAATATTCATTTTCTAATTATTTCTGGTTCACTGAATTTTGTATGTTGATTTGATGTCTCGGAACATTGCTAAAATATCTTATTAGTACCAATAGTCTATGTGCAGATTCTCTAGGTCTTCCTATGTAGACTGTCATGCCATTTGCAAATAATAATTTTCTTTCCTTAAGATATCCTCTCATTTCTTTATATTGCCTTATTGTTCTGACGAGTCCCTTCAGTCTTGTAGTAGAAATCTGACAAGGACCTTTGATTTGTTTTCTGACTCTAATGCGTATGTTTCTAATGTTTCACCATTCACATTCTAATGCTGCAAGTTTTTGGTAGTTACTTCTTATCGGATTAAGGAAGTTTCTTTTGTTCTAAGCTGGCTAAGAAGTTATTTTTGGTTTATAATCATATGGATGGGTGTTGAATTTTAGCAAATGTTTTTCTATATTTAGTGAGATTTGATGAATTTTCTTGGGTATTTAATTTTGTGAGTTACATGGATTTTCTAATGTTATACTAACTTTGCATTGCTGGGATAAATTCCCCTTTGTCATAAAGTATTAAAAGTTATAATACTTACTGGGTTTGCTCATATTTAATTTAGTATTTAAAAATCAATGATCTTAAGTCATGTTGTCCTGTTTTTGTCTTCCTTTTTCACTGTCGATGGTGTCAAAGTATACTAGACTCACAAAATAAGTTGGAAAGACTCCTTTCTCTTTTTTATGGAATATTTTATATGAAATCTATATTATACATTTTTGAAAATTTTGTTAAACTTGCCTCCAAAGCCATATGAGCCTTTTTTTTTTTTTGTCTTTTTAGGGCCGCACTCATGGCATATGGAGGTTCCAGGGCTAGGGGTCTAATTAGAGCTGTAGCCATTGGCCTACGCCACAGCCACAACAATGCCAGATCTGAGCCGTGTCGGTGACCTAAAGCAGACACGGCTCAGATCCTTTATGTTCGCGGAATCCTTAACCCACTGAACAAGGCCAGGGATCGAACCCGGAACCTCATGGTTCCTAGTCAGATTCGTTTCCACTGTGCCATAATGGGAACTCCAAAGCCATATGAACCTTTGATAGCCACATTTTATCTGTTATCATTTATGTGATTACCAACGTATTTGGACTTTTTTTGTTTTCTAAAAACATTTATTGAGATATAATTCACATATTATACAATTCCTTTAACATGTAAAATCCAGCGGTTTTTGGTATATTTTGGTATATTCTGTGGCTGTGGCATGTAGAAGTTCCTGGGTGAGTGATCAAACTGTGCAGTTACAATGCCAGATCCTTAACCTGCTGAGCCACAAGGAAACTCACCATTTTTTCTTATGCCCTACACTTTCTCATTGTCTTTCAGTGAGGGTTTGTGAATGGAAAATGCTTTTAATCCTGTATATCTGAAAGAGCCTTTTGTTGCTCCCACTCCTTCTTGACAGTTAAGTCAGGCATAGGCTTCAGGGTGGCAGATATTTTTTTATCGTCACTTTGAAGCTATCTTCATTTGAGCTTCTGTTGTATTCTACATTTTCCCTATGCTATTCTAGATATATGTTTGTTTTTATTAATCCTATTTAAGACTCAGTGCTTCTTTATTCTGAGAACTCATGTCTTCAGTTCTATAAAATTTCCAGCCATTATCTTCTCAAACGTTGCCTCTTCCCCGTTCTCTTTTTTCATTTATTCTGTAACTCATTTTCAATCTTTTGTAAATGTGACCTTTAAAGTAATACTATCTCCTTAATTATATCCTGCTTCTTATATAGTTTGGTATTTTCATCACTCACATTCTCCAACCATCCACTTTAATCTAATTTTCTCAGCTAATTTCTACTCTTTACGAAGTCTCTCTTCAGTTATATTTATTCTTCAGTTCTTCTCTATTCAGTTTTTAATTTCAATGACTGTATGTTTTATTTCAAAAAATTCTTTTTGTTTCTCTTTCAAATTCATCTTTTTTCTTCAAAATCCTATGCTTTTATTTATCTCCTTAATTATTGTAAACATACCTATTTTATAATCTCCTTCAACTGTTTATTTTGTGGGCTTCTTGGGTGCTAATCCTGCTGTTTATTGTGATAGCTGACTCTTCCTCACAGTGGTTAATTTCCTCATGTAGCTTCTATCTTTTTATTATAAGCTCAAGGTCGTCTTACCTGTGGATGTTCTGTGTACCCTAGGATGTTTCTAAACAGTTGGTTTTGGTTCTGCAGAAGCCATAGGACTTTTACCAGTTTGGACCAAGTTTTACGTTCATTTATTGTTCTATTCAATGAGAATAATGTATACGTGAGCACCCCCACATAGAAATATGTCACAGACTTAGAATATGGCTTCTTATGGAAGACTTTATTTTCAATCCATAGCCGTCAGGAGCCTGTAAGTGTCCATTGATGTTTCTCTGAACAGATTAGGTAGCTTTTTAGGGTCCTAATTTTATTTTGTTTTGTTTTACTTTATTTTAATTGAAGTATAGTTGACATACAATATTGTTTCAGGTATACAGCATAACAGTTCATCATTTATGTGTGTGTATTATGAAACAATCTCCAAAGCAAGTCTAGTAACCATCTGTTACCACACGAAGTTATTACAATATTGTTTACTAATTCTCTTTGCTGTACATCACATCCCCATGAATTTTTATGGCTGAGTGATATTCCGTTGATGGACACTTAGGTTGCTTCCATTACTTGGCTATTGTAAATAATGCTGCTATGAACACTGGGGCCCGTGTACCTTTTCAAATTAGAATCTTCTCTGGATATATGCCCAGGAGTAGGATTCCTGGATCATATGGTAACTCTATTTTTAGTTTTTTAAGGAACCTCTAAACTGTTTTCCATAGTGGCTGCACCAATTTATATTTCTTCAAACAGTGTAGGAGGATTCCTTTTCTCCACATCTTCTCCAGAATTTATTATTTGTAGACTTTTTGACTATGGCCATTCTGACTGGTGAGATGATACCTCACTGTAGTTTTGATTTAAATTTCCCTGATGTTTAATGGTGTGGAGCATCTTTTCACGTGTCTAAAAAAGCCAGGTCTTCTGCCTGTTTTTTAATCAGGTTTTTTTTTAATATTGAGTTGTGTGATATAGTTTAAAATTAGGGAGCATGATATTTCCACTTTGTTCTTCTTCATCTTCTTCTTTTTTTTCCCATGTGCTGCACCCACAGCATATGGAAGTTCCTAGGCTAGGGGTTGAATCGAAGCTACAGCTGCCAGCCTACACCACAGCCACAGCAACACTGGATCCGAGCCACGTCTGTGACCTACATCACAGCTTATAGCATTGCCGGATCCCGACCCACTAAGTGAGGCCAAGGATCGAACCTGCATCCTCATGGATACTAGTCAGATTCAATTCCACGGAGATGTAACAGGAACTCCCAGCTTTGTTCTTCTTTCTCAAGATTGCTTTGGCTATTTTGTCATTCCATAGAAATTTTAGGATTATTTTTTTAGTCCTGTAAAAAATGTCATTGGTATTTTGATAGGGAAGACACTGAATCTATAGATTGTTTTGGGTAGTATGGACAGTCTAACAACATTAATTTTTCCAGTCCACGAGCATGATATATCTTTCCATTTATTTGTGTTGTCTTCAGTCTCTTGCATCAGTGTCTTATAGTTTTCAGAGTCCAGGTCTTTTACTTACCTGGTTAAATTTATTTCTAGGTATTTTATTTTTTTGATACAACTTTAAATGTGATTATTTTCTCAATTTCTTTCTGATAGGTGATTATTAGTGTATAGAAATGCAACAGATTTGTGTATGTTAATTTTGTATACTGCAACTTTACTGAATTCATATATTCAAATAGGTTTTTGGTAGAGTCTTTAAGGTTTTATATGTGTAGTATCATGTCATCTTCAAACAGTGACAGTTTTGCTTTTTCATTTCTAAGTCGGATGCTTTTATTTCTTTTTCTTGTATGATTGCTGAGGCTAGGACTTCCAGTATTATGTTGAATAAAGGTGATGAGAGTGGGCATCTTTGTCTTGTTCCTGATCTTGGAAGAAATGCTTTCATCTTTTCACCATAGAGAATATTACCCGTGGGCTTGTCATATATGACCTTTATTATGTTGAGGTATGTTCCTTCTATATCCACTTTGTTGAGAGTTTTTATCATAAATATATATTGGATTTCGTGAAATACTTTTTCTATATCTATTGAGATCATCATATATTGATCATTTGTCTTGTTAATGGGGGTATTGCATTGATTGATTTGCAGATATTGAATCATCTTTGAATCCTGGAATAAATCCTACTTGATTATGATGTATGATCCCTTTCATATATTGTTGAGTTTGGTTTGCTAGTATTTTTTGAGTGTTTTTGCATCTATGTTCATAAGGGATATTGGCCTGTAGTTTTTTTGTGTGTCTTTGTCTGGTTTTGGTATTATGGTAATGCTGGCCTCACAGAACAAATTTGGCAGTAATCCTTCCTCTTCAATTTTTTGGAATAGTTTGAGGAGGTAATAACTCTTTAAATGTTTGGTAGAATTCACACGTTAGGGTAGAGGTATCTCTTTACCAAATGATTATTTAATTTACAGAAAGGTCCACTGTAGATTTCTTCTACATAGCCATTCATGTGTTGTACTGAAATGAGGTTTAATTTGTAAAATTCAGTCTGTATGAAACTTCATATCATATCCAAAAATACATACTGAATGAATAACTGAATGAATGTAAAACTAACTACTAAAGTATGAAATTTCCACTTTATAAATACCTAGGATAAAAAGTTTTGGGAGTTCCCGTTGTGGCACAGCAGAAGTGAATCCGACTAGTAACCATGAGGTTGCGGGTTCCATCCCTGGACTCACTCGTTGGGTTAAGAATCCGGCATTGCCATGAGCTGTGGTGTAGGTCGCAGACGCGGCTCGGATCCTGCATTGATGTGGTTGTGATATAGGCCAGCAGCTGTGGCTTCGATTCAACCCCTAGCCTGGGCACTTCCATATGTTGCAGGAGAGGCCCTAAAAAAGCAAAAAAAAAAAAAAAAAGGCTTTGATACAAATTAACAATAGTAAGTTGTAAAATCTTAAGTACAGCAGACAAACTATTAAATAGAAAACATAATGAATTGTGAAAAAGCCAGTTATTAGCACTTAGAAGTGTTCATTATTTTGAAGCTAAATATACAACTGCTTCCTGAATACTCAGCCTGTGAAAGAACATTCTACTGGTTTGTGGTGATCTTGGAACTTAATTTAAACTTCATATTGGGGCTATATATTAAAGGAAAGACATCTTTATGGCATGTGTGCAGTTCAGCAACTGAGGCATACTCCATGTTTTGAGCTACAATGGAGTTTGTCAGTGTCAAGGTTGTCAAGTGGCTGTTCTTGCAAAGAGAAAGGACCGCGGGAGAGATAAAAGGAAGTTTTAAAAAAAAAACATAAAGGGGAGTTCCCGTCGTGGTGCAGTGGAAATGCATCCGACTAGGAACCTTGAGGTTGCGGGTTCAATCCCTGGCCTCACTCAGTGAGTTAAAGATCCAGCGTTACCGTAAGCCGTGGTGTAGGTCGCAGACGTGGCTTGGATCTGGCGTTGCCTGTGGCGTAGGCCAGCAGCTGTAGCTCCGATTAGCCCTCTAGCCTGAGAACCTACATATACGGCGGTGTGGCCCTAAAAAGCAAAAAATAAAAAAATAAAAATAAAAAACCGTGAAGAAACATAAAGGAAATAGTAGTATGTTCCAAGTCTTTAAAACATAGAAAGGTGAAGGGGAGGCAATTTTGAACCTTGCTGTGTTGTGCAACTGTATGATATACATTTTAAATAACAAAGGGAAGATCAGCCTAAGATTTCTTTAATGTATATCAAAACCAATGGTATACAAACTACATAAAGCATCTTTGAATACAGGTAGAAGAAGAACCAGCACAATGCTACTTTTTTTTCTTTGGTTAAATGAGACTTAGTTATTGGCACCACATAGGTTTTATATTAACACAGTGCTGGAAAGGAAGTTCTGCCTTTATAAGGTATAAGAGAAAGGACAAATGGGGTTTAATTCACAACTGTATTGTGTCTCAGAAACTTTGTTCTGTTCTACAAGGCTTAGGGGAACGATTTTGTTTTCCTGTAGGAGCTAAGAAGAAATGGGGGTGATTATACTTCTAGTGAAATTTCAAGATGAGCAAAAGAGCTTCAAGATGGAAGGGGTTAATTTGATTGTACAATATTTCACTACTTTTTATTAGTGTCATATGTATTTGGGACCCCATGCTAACATTTTTGGAATTGTAAAATGAATGAACTCTATCAATGGTGGGGAATGCCATCCTTAAGGGGAGCTTAATGATTATGCAACCCAATCCCCACATGTTTGAAACCCGAAAACGGAGGCTCAGAGAGAGTTGGTGACTTGCTTAATGTCATACGGTGAGTCAGAGAATTGGGACAAAAAATGTAGGTCTTTTAACTCTCAGTCCAGTGTTATTTCTGGTATCTCAATACAAGTTGAAACTTCTCTGTGTTGTTTTATTTATTTATGTTCTAATAGCTTTATAATTTTGCCAGGACTATTATAACAAAGTACCACACACTAGGTAGCTTAAAGGAATTTATTGTCTCATAGTTATGGAGGCTAGAAGCCTGACATCCAGGTGCCATCAAGGCCGTGCCTCCTCTGAGACTGTGGGTGGAATCACCCCTTTTCTCTTCCAAGATTTTGGTGGTGGCCATCGACCCTTGGTGTTCTTTGGCTGGTAGCCGCATCACTCCAGTCTGTACCTTTATCATACATGGCATTTTCCCTATGCATCTTTGTCCAGGTTTTCCTCTTCTTATAGGGTTACTGGTCATGTTGAATTAGGGACCGATCTAATGACTTCGTCTTAACTTGATTAAATCTGCAAAGACCCTATGTATAACTAAGGTCCTATTCACAGGTGCCGGTGCTGAGGATTTTAATATGTCTTATTTGGAGACACGGTTCAACTTAAAATGTGTTTTGTTGAGATATAATTCATATATCATATAATTCACCCATTTAAAGTAGATAGCCTATGGTTGTTAGTATATTCAGGGTTGTGTATCACCACATTCTAATTTTAGAATTTCCATTCCCCCTAAAAGAAACTCCATACCCATTAGTAACCACTCTCTATTTCCCCTGTCCCTGCCCCATCCCTCAGCAATCACTAATCTGCTTTTTTGTCTCTATAAATATGCCTTCTCTGGGCATTTCATGTAAATGGAATCACACTATATGTGGTCTGATGTGACTATTCTTTCACTTAGGAAAGTGTTTTCAAGGTTGATTCATATTGGAACTGGTATCAGTAATTTATTCTTTTTTTTTAGAGTAATATTCCCTTGTATGATGAATATTCTATATTTTGTCTATTCATTCATCAG
This sequence comes from Catagonus wagneri, assembly GCA_004024745.2. Lineage (NCBI taxonomy): Eukaryota > Metazoa > Chordata > Mammalia > Artiodactyla > Tayassuidae > Catagonus > Catagonus wagneri. The sequence continues at coordinate 34,323,429 of PVHT020000015.1, read as the reverse complement.
TTGATGGACATTTGAGTTTCCATTCAGGCTATATGGATAGTTCTACTATGAACATGTGTCTGCAAACTTTTATATGGCATATGTTTTGGTTTCTCCTAGATATATAACTAGGAGTGGGATTTCTGGATCATATGACAACTATATTTAACAATTTGATGAATTACTAGGTGTGGTCTGATGTGACCATTCTTTCCCTTCGGAAAGTGTTTTGTTGCTACCCATGATTTTGGTGTCATATTGAAAAATCCTTCGCAAAATCTGAAGTCATGAAGATCTACCTCAGTGACCCCTCCTTCAAAGAGTTTTATAGTTTTAGCTCTTACGTTTAGGTCATTGATCCATTTTAATTTTTGTGTAGAATGTGAGGTAAGGGTCCAACTTGATTCTTTTGCATGTGGCTATCCAGCTTTCCCAACACTTTTTTATTGAAAAGACTATTTTTCCCAATTGAATGGTCTTGGCACCCTTGTTAAAAATCAGTTGATCCTAGGAATTCCCTGGTGATTCAGTGGGTTAAGAATCTGGCTTTATTACTTCTGTGGCTCTGGTCACTGCTGTGACGTGGGTTTGATCCCTGGTCCAGGAACTTGCAGATGCTGTGAGTGTGACCAAAAAATAATCAGTTGATCCTAGACATACGGTTTTATTTCTGGTCTTATGATTCTGTTCCTCTCATCTATATGTCTATATTGTACCACTACCATATTGTCCTGATTATGAGTGCTTTTTAGTAAGTTTTGAAATCAGGAAATGTGACTCCTCCTACTTTGTTCTTTGTTTTCAGGGTTGTTTTGACTGTTCTGAGAAACTTGAATCAGTTTGTAAATTTCTACAAAGAAGTCAGCTGGGATTCTGATAGGGATTTTGTTGAGTCTGTAGATTAATTTGGGCAATATTGCCATCTCAACGATGTGAAATCTTCCAACCATGAACAGGGGATGTTTTTCCATTTATTTAGATCTCAAATGTCCTTTAACAATGCTTTGTAGTTTTCAGAGTGTTAGTTTTTCACTTCGTTTAAAATTTATTCCTGGAGTTCCCATCGTGGCTCAGCGGAAACGAACCCAACTAGGAACCATGAGGTTGCAGGTTCAATCCCTGGCCTCACTCGGTGGGTTAAGGATCCAGCATTGCTATGAGCTGTGGTGTAGGTTGCAGATGCAGCTTGGATCTGGGGTTGCTGTGGCTGTAGTGTAGGCCAGTGGCTACAGCTCCAATTTGACCCATAACCTGGGAACCTCCATATGCTGCGGGTGTGACCCTAAAAAGACAAAAAAAATTTTTTTTCCTAAATATCTTATTCTTTTGGATGCTATTATGAATAAGCTGTTTTGTAATTTCATTTTTTGATTGTTCATTGCAAGATGCAATTGATTTTTGTATATTCATCTTGTATCCTGCGACATTGCTGAACTTGTTTATTAGTTATAGTAGATTGCTTAAGTGGATTCTTTAGTGTTTTCTCTATACAAGATCATGTCATCTGAACATAGAGACAATTTTATTTCTTCCTTTCCAATATGGGTGCCTTTTATTTCTTGCCTGATTGACTGGGCCAAATCCACCAGTGTTGGATAGAACTGGTGAAAGCAAGCATCCGTGTCTCATTCCTGACCTGAGAAGGAAAGCTTTTCAGTCTTTCAGTATTAAGTATGATGTTAGCTGTGGATTTTGAAGCTCTCCTCAACTGATCAATCCAACTTTTTCCTCACTACCAACCTTTGCATGCCTGTTGGCCCAGCTCCCCAATTCCAGCCTTGCTCACAAAGACCCACTAGTCTAAATAGCCTAATTTTTACTACTTTTTATTTATTTTTATTTTTGTTTATTTATTCTTGCTTTTTAGGGCCACACCCATGGCATATGGAGGTTCCCAGGCTAGGGGTCGAATTGGAGCTGTAGCCGCTAGCCTATGCTACAGCAGTAGCAACCCCAGATCTGAGCCACATCTGTCACCTACACCACAGCTCATGGCAACACCGGATCCTTAACCCACTGAGCGAGGCCAGGGATTGAACCCGCATCCTCACAGATACTAGTCGGATTTGTTTCCACTGTGCCACAACGGGAACTTCCTAAATAGCCTAATTTTAAAAATCATTTTCTTTACATGCCCCATTTTATTTTTGCCTCTGCATCTACTGTTCAATATAGTTATAGAGAATGCTCCATTTTCGCCACCATGCTAGCTCATACACTTCCTCAGGATGAATCTCCATTTCCCAGATTATTGCGCCATCACTTCCCCAGTAGACACAGTGGGCATGTGTACATACACACAGCACATAATTCCCTGAGTCCCCATTTCCTAGATACTTTAATTTGCATTTTGTTCCTATTCATACCACTTGGTAAATATTCTTTTGTTATTTCAGTTATTTTTGTCTAGGCTCCATCAGCTACACTCTAGGGTTCTACAGGACAAGGACCAGGAACCATTTATTTTAATATCATCCACAAAAGGGCTAAACAGAAAGGCTTATAGGAGCCAAAGATGCCTGATAAAAGCTGACTGATTTCAGTCAAAATTTGTTCTCTCAGAAGGACCCCCTCTTCTCAGTGGGCCACTATGAAAATCAGAGACTGCCTGATGCCACTCATATCTCTATCAGTGTCCCATTTCCATTTCCAAACCATTTCTCTTCTCCTCCTCCTTATATGGGCTGAGTTTTAGAGGGAGATAATTGGCTCCATCAATTTTTATAGCGTAATACGAGTTTCCGCCATGTTTACCTGCTTCCCTTCCAGGGTAAATGCATCACGAGCCGTGGCGGTCATTCACACAGTCCTTGGTTTGAAAGTGTCTGACTTTTATCTTGTCCCTATTAAAGCAACAGAGTTCACTAGCTATGACCTTCTTTGAAAATGAGTGCCTCTCAGTGTGAAATGTTCATTCTCAAGGCCAGGCCCATGCTGGGGTTTGAGGGTTTCTAATCAAGGTCTCAGATTCCTGAGCACAGTGTCTGCTGTTGTTTTCTTTTCAGTGGCATTTGCCTGTTTTTTGTGCTTTACTACAACTAAAATATTGACATCTCCCTGCTTCACCCCATTAACTATGGCAAATACCATAGAGTAGAGATCTTTTGCAATAAGCATACCGCAGATAACAAAGTGTAGGGCTTGGTCTTGCTGACTTAACAGCTAAAAAGGAAGGCCGCATACCAGTTTTAGGAGAAAAATCTTTTTTATTAGGTACTTTCTGAGCATGTAGTCTGTCTGGCATGTGGGAGTGGATAGGCAAGTAAACACATAGTTGCTGCTCTAGAAGAATTTACAGTCTCACTAGGGTGATAAGAGTAACCTACCTCAAACAAAACTGTTCTGTTACAAGCAGTGTGTGATAATTGCTAAAACAAAGACAGAGGGGCGTATACCATCCAGGTGACTTGGAGTGAAGGAAGGCCTTTGACAGAAGGTGAATTCAGCTTTGACTTAGAAGGCTTTTGGTGGACACAAAGGAAAGGATGCAAAGAAACTGACATGAGGTTGACGGTCCCTACCAGGAACCATTTGGAGATAATGTTAGTAAAGTAGGATAAATCTTTCTCTCCTTTTTAAAAAAATTGAAGTGTAGTTGATTTACAAAGTTGTGCCAAATTTCTGCAGTACAGCAAAGTGACCCAGGTCATACATATATATATACAGTCTCTTTCTTATATTATCTTCCATCATGGTTGATCCCAAAAGACTGGGTATAGCTCCCTGTGCTATACAGTAGGACCTCATTGCTTATCTGTTCTAAATGTAATAGTTTGCATCTATTAACCCTAAACTCCCCATCCATTCCACTCCCTCCGCCTCTCCCTTGGCAACCACAAGTCTGTTCTCTATGTCTTTTTGTCTGTTTCTGTTTTATGTAGGTTCATTTGTGCCATAAGGGTAAGTCTAGATTGGGGTGTATCTCGAGCAGATAGATTCACAGAATATTAGAGCTGGAAATGCATTACTAATATTTCAGCTAAAGCTGGAACTCCTAGCCCAGTGTCTTCCTCCTAGTATTTTCATTATACTCTTTTTTTCTTTTTTGGGCCACACCTGCAGCATGTGGAAGTTCCCAGGCTAGGAGTCAAATCAGAGATGCAGCTGCTGGCCTATGCCACAGCCACAGCAATGCCAGATCCTTAACCCACTGAGTGAAGCCAGGGATCGAACCCGCATCCTCATGGATCCTAGTCGGGTTCCTTAACCACTGAGCCACGAAGGGAACTCCCCACTACATTGTTGACTACTCCTTTTTGCTAAACAACATTCCTTTCCTGTGTCTTCTATGATACAACTCTTCTGATTTTCCTCTTCCAGGCCTCTCCCTCTCAGTCTCATTTGGATGTTCATTTTCCTATACCTAGACCTTTATTTTTTTTTTCAATTTTTTTATTAGAGTATAGTTGATTTACAATGTTGTGCCAATTTCTGCTGTATAGCAGAGTGACCTGGTCATTCCTGGATTACCATATTCCCTTTCTTATATCGTCTTCCATCATAGTCTATCTCAAGAGACTGATTATAATTATATAGTTCGCTGTGCTATACAGTAGGACCTCATTGCTTATCCATTCTAAATGTTAATAGTTTGCATCTACTAATACCAAACTACCAGTCCATCCTATTCCCTCCTCCCCCACCTTGGCAACTGCAAGTCTGTTGTCTATGTCTGAGCCTGTTTCTGTTTGTAGATAGGTTCATTTGTGACATATTTTAGATTGCACATATGAGTAACATCATATGATATTTGTCTTTGTCTTTCTGACTTACTTCACTTAGTATGAGAATCTCGGGTTGCATCCATATTGCTCAAATGGCATTATTTTGTTCTTTTTTATGGCTGAGTAGTATTCCACTGTATACATGTGCCACAGCTTAATATATTCATCTGTTGATGGACATTTAGGTTGTTTCCATATCTTGGCTACTGTGAATAGTGCTGCTATAAACATGCAGTGCATGTATCGTTTTGAATTATAGTTTTGTCCAGATGTATGCCCAGGAGTAGGATTGCTGGATCATATGGTAGTTCTATATTTAATTTTCTGAGGAACCGCCATGCTATTATCCATAGTGGTTGTACCAATTTACATTCCCACCAGCAGTGGAGGAGGGTTTCCTTTTCTCCACACCCTCTCCAGCATTTGTTATATGTAGACTTACTAATGATGGCCATTCTGACCATCATTAGTCTGACCGCAGTGATAACCATCAGCAGTGTGAGGTGGTACCTCATTGTAGTTTTGATTTGCATTTCTCTGATAATCAGTGATGCTGAGCATCTTTTCATGAGCCCACTAACCATCTGGTATGTCTTCTTTGGAGAAATGTCTATTTAGGTCTTCGCCCATTTTTAGATTGGGTTGTTTTGTTGTTGTTGAGGATACCTAGACTTTAAATGTTGGATTTCTCAGGATTTGGGCCTCAGCACTTCTATTTTCTTACATTCTCTGTCTCGGCAATCTTATCTGCTGATTTCAAGTATAATCTAAATGATGGTGACTCTCAAGTTTTATTTCCAACCCAGGCCTCTCCTCTATTACTGATTTGGCATCTCCATCTGGATGTATACCACATGGGCTGCAAACTCAAAATTCCCAATGCTGAACTCATTTCCTTCCCCTCCCCATAGCCTTTCAAGTGTGCACGTTCTCCTCTGTTCTGTACTTCAGTGAGTGACATCACCAGCCACCCAGAGTTCTATGCCCTAAATCAAGGACTCATCCTTGACACCTTTTCATCCTTTCCCATATTCAGTCACTAAGTCCTGTTCATCTTATCTTCTAAATATCTCTTGAATCTCTCCACTGTTCTCCATTTCCATCACTGAACAATAGACTAATACTCCTCTCTTTAATTTATCAGTTGGACTACTACAATTACCTCCTTGGTCTCCTTGCCTCTACTTCTCCCCCTCCTCCAGTCAGTTCTCTACATTGCATCTGGAATGTGTTTTTTTTTTTTTTTTTTGTCTTTTTGCCTTTATGTAGAGCCGCACCTGCGGCATATGGAGGTTCCCAGGCTAGGGGTCTAACAGGAGCTGTAGCCGCCGGCCTTCGCCACAGCCACGCAACGCAGGATCCGAGCCGCGTCTGCAACCTACACCACAGCTCACAGCAACGCTGGATCGTTAACCCACTGAGCAAGGCCAGGGATCGAACCCGCAACCTCATGGTTCTTAGTCGGATTCGTTAACCACTGAGCCACGAAGGGAACTCCTGGAATGTGTTTTTTAAAGCATAAATCTAATCATGTCACTTCTCTGCTCATAAACCTTCAGTGACTTCCCATTGCCTAAAGAAAGTGTCTAAATTTATTAATATAAGCAAATTGTTTATGACCTGGCATCTGTCTACTTGCTCAACCTAATTTTTTTAAACCAGACCTCTCTCTTTTACACTACTACTCCAGCCATAATGAACTTGGTTCAGTCCCCTGTGTGTACCCTACTCAAAGTCTCACAGCTTTGCCTGTTGTATGGGTTTCTACTGGCAGGAACTCCCATCTGCCCACATACTGCCACACTAACTCATCCTAGTGTCAGCTAAAATCTCCCCACCCCTGGGAAGTCTTCCTAACTCCACTCCCAAGTCCAGGAGAAATGTCCCTCCATCATAGTCTCACAGCTCCTTGAGAGGTTAACTTTTTATAGAATGCCTCACACATTATTGTAATTGCCGCTTTCGTTGGGTGTTTTTCTAATTAACCTGCAAGCTCAGTGAGGCAGGGTCCATGTTGCCTACAACTGTATCCTCGGTGTGGATACAGTGTGGATATTTATATCCTCTAAAATATAGTAAGTTCTTTAAAAATATCTGCTGAATGAGCACATGAGTGAATGAGTCACACCATACATCGGAGCTAATACTGTCTTTCAAAAGGTTTAACAAAATATAGCGACAATGCAAAACTTTACCATAATTCCTTCATTTTCCTTGATGTCTCCTTAAAGGGATACACTTTTAGATCTTGGAAAATCTTTGCAAATGCCAAGGGCATAATTGTGTGTGATGATTAGGTATTTGGTCAAGATGATCATGGCTGAAAATCTTGCCAATTATTCTGTGGGGAGAACCTTCCTTTTGATTTGTAATTATGGTTACCTACCTTCTGCAAAGATTCACTTGGGAAATTAAAAAATAGAAGGTAATTAAAAATAAGAGATGACGCATTTTAAACTTATATAGTCAACTAAGGTACAGGCTCTCTCCCTTTTCAGCTCTTTGTCATTTATAAACTGTAAGATATTTTGCTGCGAAGGGGCTATTTTTTTTTTTGTATTGTGGGCACACTGGCAGGAGAATGGAACACAGGAAGACACAGATGAGATGGGAGGCCATTAAGGGCCAATTTAGCAAGTGAACATTCCAACCTCATGAACTTGTAAACTCTGTGAATTTCATTTTTAATGAAAAGGAGGAGCCAGTCTCAAGCTCTAGAGAATGATTCCTGCCTTTTTAACCACCAGGCTGGTCAGCAGGGTTACAGAGTAACTTTCTGCTCAGGCGTCTGTGGCCTCAGTCCCAGCTCTTAGGCAATAGCTCTGGCTGAAAGAAGATCTTCTTGGATTCCTGAGCCTCTGGTCTATGGTAAGGAAATCGCACCATGGTTGATAGACAAGCGGGCCCTGCCTCCAGCTCTGGGAAAGGCAGATTGAATCTCCCAACTCATTCCAAATGCTGTTTCTTCACAGCTCCTACCTAATGCCCAGAGTAGCCTACCCTACTGCCCTTTGAAGGACAAACATCAGCCACCAGGTCAACATCCTGTAAGCTCAACAGTAGGTAGTACTTCATGTTGGCAAACTGGGCAGCTTAGAAACGGGAGAGCCCGCCTTCCTCTGACCATTCCCCTCAGGTGCCGCCTGCTGTCAAGAGCTCTTCTCTTTAGATGAACAAAAAATATCACAAAAAGGAAGAACTTATACATCAGCGTGGCTCCAGGGAGTCATCAGATAGACCCCGAAAAAGCATCTTTGGGAACACTAGGAAAATGCCAGTAAGCAGGCCTGGCTGTCATAGACATTCTGAGTCTTTCAGGAATTCAAGACCCTCATGTTGCCTTCCTATTATCTGTAACCCCCAACTATGGCCTCTGACCTAAGCTGACTCTCCCCAGAGGTACCCTGTACTCTGAGTAAGTTCTTATCCAGGTCAATAGAAAATGAATACACTCTACCAACCCTCCACTGCCTTTCAAAATTCCTCTCTCCTATTTTCTTTAGTAGGTGATTGTATTCGTTTCCTAGGGCTCGTGTAACAAAGTGCCGTAAACTGGGTGATTTGGAACACAGAAATTTATTGTCTCAGTTCTGGAGGCCAAAAGTCCAAAAACAAGGGGTCAGCAGAACCATGCTCCCTCTGAAGGTGCTAGTGAAGCATCCTCTTCCAGAGTTCTCTTTTAGCTTCTGGTAGTTCCTTGGCTTGTGGCAACGAAACTCCAATCTTCTCATGCCATTCTTATATTCATGTCTGTCTCTCGGTGTTCTTTTTACAAAGATGCCAGTCATGCTGGATTAGGGGCCCACCCTGCTCCCATATGACTTCATCTTACCCTAACTAATTACATCTGCAACACTGCTTTTTCCAACTAAGGTCACAGTTCCAAATAACAACTGGGGTTAGGGTTTCAACATATGAATTTTTGAGGGATACAAACCAACCCATAACAGATTTTTTTGTAGCTCAGTAAGATTTTAATGACTTAAAATGGCTCATCATCCCTGTAAATATATTCATATTTTAAAAGATACCTTCCCTACTTTCATTGAAAGTACTGACTGTGAGGAAAGCCTTGGAGACCATCATTCTAGAAGCTTGGAGAACTGGAAGCCACGCAGTCTAGAGAGCTTTCAGAGATGCCAAGTGTCCTTGGAGACAAAGGCTTAGGATCTTTAGGTAGAGAGGAGGGAATTTCAGGAAAAAGCATATACATTGGGGAATTATTGTTGAATGAGTATAGAGTATGTCTGGGGTGATGAAGAAATTCTGGAATTGGGTGGTGGTGATGGTTGAACAACAGTGTGAATGTACTTAATGCCACTGACCTGTACACCTAAAAGTGATTCCAATGGTAAATTTTCTGTTATGTATATTTTGCCACAGTAATTTTAAAAAACGTAAGAAACATAAAAGAAACTCCACGTGACTTTTCCTGAAGTGGGTCCAAGTTGTGGCGGGGGAAGGGAGAGCGAGGCCCAAGGAATGAGAGTACAAGACAGAATCTCAAGGGGTATTCCAGTCATCATTGACTCAAAAGGGAATCAGGAGTTACACACAAGGGGCAGTGACTGTGAGATTGCTGTAAGGTTCTGTGGCCTCTGAAATTCCTTAATATTGTTGTCTTTTTAGTAATTAGAAAAGCTAATAATTAACAGTTGTTGGACACTTACTATGTGCCAGGCTAAGCACTTGTCTAACTTACTTAATTTTAATTTTTATAATACCTGTGAGGAAGGTACTATTATTACTCACCATTTACAACGAGATTGAAGCTCAGAGATATTAAAGAATTTGCCAGAGATCACACAGCTGAGTGGAAGTGGTGGATTTTGAGTCAATATTGGTAATTTATATATAAAATTGTCCATTTTATTTGTCTTCATTTAGGTACAGATCAAGACTCTTTTGGTGTTTTTTTAAAGAAATTATAAATTATACAAGAAATGCGAGTATATTCTTATAAAAACAAAAATATTATCTCTCTGCTGATCATAATTTTCACTTCCTTTTCCCAGAAGTAATCACTATTGTCCATATGGTTGTATACCTCCAGGGCCTTTTTTTGTTCATTACATTTAAATATTGCTTTCTTGAAGCTTTGATAGAATGTGTCAGTAAAACCGCTGGGATATTTTAAGGGGGGATTAGAAAATTTTGTATACTATAAAATTTCTTTAATGGTTTTTGATCTATTCAAGATTCTCTCTGTCTGCTTGGGCCAATTTTGGCAATTCGTGTTTTCCTTGAATATGTCCATTTTTTAAGATTTCAATTTAATTGGTATTAGGTTGTACATAGTAAGTAGTCCCTTGTAATTTTGTAGTCAATTTGTCTCTAGTCCTACCCTTTTTGTGTTCCCAGTATGGCTTGTTTTGCTTTCTCCTCTAAAAAAACAGTCATATTTGCCATAGTTTTGTTTATATTATTTTTTAATTTTAAAATTATATTTATATTTTGGAGATAACAGTGTACGTTTTATCTGAAATCAAGTCAATACGGTCTTGCAGTCTATTGCACAACCCCAGCCCACTGCACAAGCTTTTGCACAGGACTATGAAGGAATCGCATAAATGGAGCCCTTGAAGTTGAATAATGTGACAGTCTTAAAATATGCTTTTTAAAAATTGAACTTGAGTTGATTTGCAATATATAGGTATATATATATAACGTGTAGTTATATACAATGAACATAAAAAATAATGAACTGTTGCCATTTGCAGTAACATGGATGGGCCTAGAGATTATCATATTAAGTGAAGTAAGTCAGGCACAGAAAGACAAAACTGTATGATATCACTTACATGTGGAATCTAAGATATGGCAGAAATTAACTTGTTTACCAAGCAGGAATAGACTCACAGATATAGAAAATAAACTTAAAGTTATCAAAAGGGAAAGAGGAGGAGGGATAAATTAGGAATATGAGACTAACAGATGCATTCCAATTTATGTAAAATAGGTAAACAACAAGATTTTCACTGTGTAGCACAGGGAACTGTATTCAGTATCTTGTAATAACCTATAATGGAAAAGAATCTGAATATATATTTTTAAAATTTTTTATTATGGTTGATTTACAATGTTCTGTCAATTTCTGCTGTACAGTAAAGTGACCCAGTTACACATGTATATACACATTCTTTTTCTCGTATTATTTTCTATCAGGTTCTGTCTCAAATGATTGGATATAGTTCCCTGTGCTATACCGCAGCACCTCATTGCTTATCCATTCTAAATGTGCTAGAAATATTTTACATAAATGTGTTTGTTTATATTATTAACTATTTAGATTACTCACCTTTTTTTTTTCTTTTTTTGGCTGAAACCACAGCTTATGGAAATTCCTGGGCTAGGGATCAAACTCATTGCAGTGACCACACTAGATCCTTAACCTGCAGCGCCACAAGAGAACTCCATTTTTTGGTTTTTTATTATTCAGCGTTTGAGTTTTATTTTATATTTTACCAATGTATGTTTTTATCTACATATGTAATTTTTCATTTTACCTCCATTGGATTTAGCTTATTGTTTTCTTTCTACCTTCTGGAGTTGAAAGCTCAGTTCATGTATTTTCAATCTTTATTTCGAACACATGCATGTAAGACTAAATTTATTTTTGAGTAATATTTGGCCACATACCTAAGTTTTTTTGGTAAGTTTTATTGAAGTATAACATACATACAGCAAGGTGTATAAATTAAAATTGTACACCTCAGTTAATTTTCACAAACTGAACATACCTGTTTGCTTGGCAACTTAGTCAAGAAACAGAACATGACCAGCATCTCAGAAGCCCCCTCTTGCGCCTCTTCCAGTCATCACCAGCCACATTGTGTTTTTGGAATTTGGTATTTCCTTGTGGTTTTGGTGAATATTTGTGTGTTTAAAAAGATATCTTTTCTATTTGTTGAGGACAGAGTTATATCTTAATATATATAAAGCTATATACTGATTGCACTATTTAATTTTTCTTTTTTCCCCAAATAATTTTTTTCTTTTTAAAATTGAAGTTTAATTGACTTACAATATTATATTAGTTTCAGGTGTACAGTACAGTGATTTCCTATTTTTATACTTTACAAAACAATCACCACAATAAATCTAATTACCACCTGTCGTCATAGAAATTTATTGACTATATTCCCTATGCTGTGCATTACATCCCATGACTTGTTTATTTATAACCGGAAATCTGTGCCTCTTAATCTCGCTCACCTATTTCGCTCATCCCTGAACTCCCCCTATCCTCTGGCAACCACCAGTTTTTTCTCTGCATCTTTGAGTCTGTTTCTGTTTTGTTTTGTTCATTTGTATTATTTTTTAGATTCCACATGTAAGTGAAATCATACAGTATTTGTCTTTCTCAGTCTGACTTATTTCACTTAACATAATGCCCTCTAGGGCCTTCCATGTTGTCTCACATGGCAGGATTTAATTTTTTTATCACTAAGTAATATTCCAATTTTTTATTCTTTTTGTCTGTTCAGTCTCCCTATTTCTTAAAGAAATATGTTAAATTCCCCTATTGTGATGTGACCTATATAACACATGATTACTTGTACATTTTTCAGTTTATGTTTCTATATTTTTATCCTCTGTTTACAAGTGTAGAAATGTTCATAACAGTTATATCTTCTTGGTTGAATGTTCTTTCTTTTTATCAAAATGATGTTTCTCTCTTTGTCTCCTAGTTAGTTTTACTTTGAATTTATTTTCTGTCTGCTCAATATTGCCACATTGGTTTTCCTTTTGTTATCATTTGTCTGATGTTATCTTTTCCTAGTTTTTTCTTTTCAATGCAGGAGTCATTTTGTTTTAAGTGTGTCTTTTGCACGTAACATCTAGCTGGATCATTTTTACTGTCTTTTAATAAGTTCAATTTATTCACATTTATTGGGCTTACTAATGTTTATAGGGTTATTCCTGCTTTCTTATTTCCTGTTATAAACATATCATAATTTCACTTAATTTTTTTCCTTCCTGCTTTTTGTTGAATTAATTGAGATTTTTTATTCTCTTTTCTTTCAAGTTGAAAATTATACATTGTATTTCTATGTTTTGTTAATCACCCTTGAAAGTCAGAAAATTATACATTTTATTTCTTTGTTTTGTTAGTCACCCTTGAATCTTAACATCTACATCAAATTATATTTTTCTAACACTAGAATTAGTAAGTAGCTAATTCATCTTCCTGAGAAGATGACATCGTGCTGCACTCTTCTCTCCATCCCCAGTTCTCAGTGATAATTTTAGATTTGACTCTTACTGCTTCCTCTTGGATTCAATTTTCTTTCTATAATATATCTGCCAGTAATTCTTTCATTGTGGGTTTGTGGTAAGTAACATATTCTGACTCTGTGTGGCTAAAAACATCTTTATTTTATTCCACTTCTATTTTTTTTTTGTCTTTTTCTAGGGTCGCACCCGCGGCATATGGAGGTTCCCAGGCTAGGGGTCTAATCGGAGCTACAGCTGCCAGCTCACACCACAGCCACAGCAACGCGGGATCCGAGCCGCGTCTGCAAACTACACCACAGCTCACGACAATGCCGGATCCTTAACCCACTGAGCAAGGCCAGGGATCGAACCCACAACCTCATGGTTCCTAGTCGGATTCGTTAAACACTGAGTCACGATGGGAACTCCTTATCCCACTTCTTGATTGAATTGTAGGTTCAGAATTATTTCCCTTTAGCAAGATAAAGTGCTCCTTGTTTTTTGCACCCGGTGTTGCAGATGGAAGCCTGATGTGAAATTGATTCTCATTCTTTTCTGATAATCTGACTTTTCTTTCTCCTCATTGGTACCTTTTGCCACTTTATCCTTGGTTTCTAAAATTATACTACAATGTGTCTAAGGGTGTGTGTGTGTGTGTGTGTGTGTGATTTATCGTGTGTGTGTGTGTGTGTGTGTGTGTGTGATTTATCCTGCTTGGCACTTGATAGAACTTTTCAAAGATTAATTATCAATTCTGGTAAAAATTTGGCTATTTATTCAAATAGTGCCTCCTCTCTACTTTGTCTGTTCTGTTCTTTTGGAACCTCTGTTAGACTGATATTAAAACTTCTGGGTCTGTCTTTTATATCTTTGTACTTTTTTTATTTTTACAACTGTAAAAATATTTTATTTTTTTATTTTGTAGCATACGGAAGTCCCCAGCTGGGGTCGAATTGGAGCTGCTGGCCTATACTACAGCCACAGCAACGTGGGATCTGAGCTGCGTCTGTGACCTACAGTGCAGCTTGTGGCAGCAGTGGATGCTTAATCCACTGAGCAAGGCCAGGGATCAAACCCTGCATCCTCATGGAGACTGTTGGGTCTAATCGGAGCTACAGCTGCCAGCTCACACCACAGCCACAGCAACGTGGGATCCGAGCCACGTCTGCAACCCACACCACAGCTCACGGCAGCGCCAGATCCTTAATCCACTGAGCGAGGCCAGGGATTGAACCCGCAACATCATGGTTCCTAGTCGGATTCGTTTCTGCTGTGCCACGATGGGAACTCCTGATTTTCTTATTAATTTTGTTTCCTCTAACTTACTTAAATTCTTTCACTTACTGAGTTTGTTGTTTTCTTTAATGTGTGAGTTTTCCTTAAATCTTTGGCAGTTCTTGCCTTTGTTTGCACAATCTGGTTGAGGGACTAGATGGAAGTTGCTACTTTTTTTTTTTTTTCCAAAATAAGAAAGGCTTTAAGACAAAACAAATAGGCTTTAAGACAAAACATCTAAACGCAAGTGAGAGAGTTCGCTGGGATTTATAAAAGAGAAAGATGCATTTAGGTGTCAGTTATAATTGGAACCATGGAAGAGATGGCCCCTGCTTGTGGGGACACAGGTACAACATATGCTTGTTAAGATGTTCTGGGAATTCCCGATGTGGCACAGTGGGTTAAGGACCCAACTGCAGTGGCTTGGGCCACTGCAGAAGCATGGGTTTGATCCCCGGTGAGGTGCAATGGGTTAAGGATCTGGTGTTGCCATAACTGTGGCATAGGTCCAGCTGTGGCTCGGAATCAGTCCCTGGCCTGGGAGCTTCCATATGCCATGGGTGAGGCAAAAAAAAAAAAAAAAAAGTTGTTCTGCGACGGCATAAATGTAGGAATGCATGACAACAGTTAAGTGATAAGGCAGAACGGCAGGTGGGCAAAAGCCTGAAGACCCTTTTCTCCACTCTAATATGTCATCAGTAGGTCACCTTACAAAGAACTTTAATGTCGACACTTTCAAAAGAATAAAATAGATTCAGAGTTGTCACTGAAGTTATACAGAGAGATCAGTTGGGGGAGAGTAATTTATGTTCTCAAAAAACAGGTTTTGCACAATGGCAGGCACTAAATCTAGTCCCATGTGCTTGCAGGAAAAAGAAGAGACCAATGTTAATAAAGAGTGATCTTCATGATGTGCAGGAGCTCTTCCTCACTGACTGTTCTGTCTCCGTCTTGATCAGCTTCATCAATCATTTCCTGTAGTTCCTCATCAGTGAGCTTTCTTGCCCAACTGGGCCACACGTTTTAGATTTTTGAGCAATGTCTTCCCAGTTTCATCATCATTGAAGAGCTTGAAATCTTTCAGAACCTCTTCTTTGGTATTTTTCTCAGAGATATTCTGACATATCATGGTCAAAAAGTCACTAAAAAAAAAAAAGGTAAAGGAGTTTCCGTTGTGGCTCAGGGGTTAACAAATCCGTCTAGGAACCATGAGGTTGTAGGTTCGATTCCAGGCCTCGCTCAGTGGGTTAAGGATCCAGCATTGCCGTGAGCTGTGGTGTAGGTTGCAGATGCAGCTCGGATCCTGCGTTGCTGTGGCTGTGGTGTAGGCCGGCACCTACAGCTCCTGTTAGACCCCTAGCCTGGGAACCTCCATATGCCGCGAGTGCAGCCCTAGAAAAGGCAAAAAGACAAAAAAAAAAGTCACTAAAGTTCATTTTTCCTGTCCCTTCCTTATCAACTTCACTTATCATTTTCTTTCTTTCCTTTTTTTTTTCTTTTTAGGGCCACACACAAGGCATATGGAGGGTCCCGGGCTAGGGGTCGAATCAGAGCTACAGCTGCTGGTCTACGCCACAGCCACAGCAACACCAGATCCAAGGTGTGTCTGCGAGCTACACCACAGCTCACGGCAATGCCGGATCCTTAACCCACTGAGTGAGGCCAGGGATTGAACCTGTATTCTCACGGATGCTCGTCAGATTTGTTTCCGCTGAGCTACAAAGGGAACTCCCACTTATCATTTTCTTGATCTTTTCTTTCTTGGATTCAAAACCCAGTGCCCTCATTGACACCTTAAATTCCTTAACATCTATTGTCCCAGTTCCATCAGCATTAAAAGGATCAAAAGCTTCTTGGATTTCCTATTTCTATTCTTCAGTAAGCTATGGTTTAGGACTTATCCTTTTTCGGACTTATCCTTTTTCACTGGGTAGTTAATGCCCTGTTCACCTTCTTAAAGTTAGAGGTCATTGCCAATGGACTCCGCTTCCCATTGTTATAGCAACTGACATACACAGGAAGTTGCTAATGTGTGTTGTGACTATTTTAGAGGATAGTAGGAAATCGTGCTGGCTGGAGGACATGGGTGGCTATGTTTTTGTCTGTGGGTGCTCACTAATCCTCATGGGTTGGTAGCCTCATGAATAGGGTTGCCAGGTTGAATAAATAGAAGAATTCCCAGTTAAATTTCAGATCAGCAATGACCTTTTTTTTTTTTTTTTAAATTGTAGTTGATTTACAATGTTGTGTTAGTTTCAGGTATACAACAAAGAGATTCATCAATTTTCAGATTCTTTCCCTTTATAGGTTTTATAAAATATTGAGTATAGTCCCCTGTTTTATACAGTAGGTCCTTGTTGGTTACCTATTTTATGTATAGTAGTGTGTATGTGTTAATGTCAAACTCCTAACTCATCGCTACCCCCTATCTTTCCCCTTTGGTAACCATAAGTTTGTTTTTTAAGTCTGTGAGTCTGTTTCTGTTTTGTAAATAGGTTCATTTGTATCATTTTTTAGATTCCACATATAAGTGATATGATATTTGTCTTTCTCTGTCCGACTTACTTCACTTAGTATGATAATCTCTAGATCCATCCATATTTCTGCAAATATTATTACGTAATTACTTTTTATGGCTGAGTGATATTCCATTGTATGTATTTACCACATCTTCTTTATCCATTCCTCCATCAGTGGGCATTAAGTTGCTTCCATGCCTTGGCTAAGCGATGACCTTTGAAAATATAAATATGTACCATATATTTCATATTAAAGTCTTAAAAGGTTTGAGTTTAAATTTGAATTTCAGACAAATAATAAATGCTTTTTTAGTATAAGTATATCCCATGCAATACAACCCATTGCTTATCTGAAATTCAAACTCATCTGGGTGTCCTGTTGAATTTGTACGACAGTCATACCTGAAGCATTAATGTCTCTTGGATTCAGTTTCCCTGGAGGCATAGCTCCTACCTGGAGGCAGATTCTACTGTTGCTGTAGTTGCTACCACCTGGCCTGTGGAGGGAGGGAGGAGGTAAGGGGCTGTGCAGGGTCGACTACACTATTTGATCTTGCACGGTCATCTCCCTGAGTTCTTCCTCTTTCCACCACCCGATGGCACAAGGTATCCTTTGTATTGCTTTCAGCTACCACAGCAGAGTTTTATTGCCTATGTCATAGGCAGTGGTTTCTTCAATACTATCCCACCTGCTTCATGCTTTTCAAGGATTCCTCTATATTTTCAGTGCTTTTGGTGCTGGGTAGAGAGATTGCAACGTGTATAAGGTTTTACATCTTGAAATCACTGATCCTGCACCTTTGTCTACCAGATGATACTACATTTATTTCCTGGCATGATCATTTGTTGATCATTGTTTGAGGTCTTCTGGAAGGGAGGAACTGGGCATTTGTGTCAGCCTTGCAGCCAGGCTGTAGGGGTTAGCACAATGGAAGGTGACATTTGGGGAGGACGGGAGCAAGGCATCTAAGATCTGTGACAAAGCAAGTAAAGATTGTGTTTTTGTAGGCACTGAAATCAGTGATCTGGGTTTGAACTGTGGTCGCCACTTACTAGCTTTATGAACTTGGACTGGTTATTTATGTCCTCTGGACTTCAGATTTCTCATCTGTAAATGCCGATCTTACCTATTTTCCAGATTCTAGTATTTTAACACCTCTGGATTCCAGATGTATTTTACAATCAGTGTGTAAAATTGATTCATATAAGATTTGTTAAATGAATAGCGAATCTTAAAATCAACGGCATCTTGGGATTTGGACTAGGGTATTGCTGCCTATTTCGTCGAGTTTTGTAAAGATTCAGTGAGGTAATGCATGTGAAGTGCTAGCTGAGTGCCTGGCACATTGGTGGGTATTCAGTGACAGTGTGGGAAACTGGCCTGGGGCTGAGACTGGATCTTGGGGTTTAAGAGGGGGAAGGCCTCTGTGGACCCTGACAATGACAGATCATAAGAATTTTGTACGCTATGATGAACTCATGGGTTAATCCTTTTGACGGGGGGCAGGGGCTGTGGTGGTCTTCCAATAATAATAAAATCAGGCTAGCTTTGCCTGAGGGCTCTACATCTGTATATTCTGCTTAATATATACTTCCTAGCAGTGATATCATGACTAAGAATAAGGAACTATGTTAGTCGCTTTTGGGACAAGTGACCAGTCAGGAACGACTGCCCCTACTCTGGTCTATGGATCCTTTTGGTTAAAAATCCAGAAGAGTTTGCACAGGAAGGGAGGCAAAGAATGAGTGTGTTTGCATTCTTTTTAAGAGTTGACTTGTAACACTGGGGAGGGGCGTAGGGGTTTGAGCTCAGTGCATTTGTATTGGGGATTTATCTGCATGGTATAAAGCCTATAATGTCAGGAATGATTGGTTTTCTTTCGGCTTTGTGTGATTCCAATCAATAATTACACCTATTGATCAAAGGCATACATTCAAAACAATTTACATCGAGCACCTTAACTTCATAAAATGGCAACAACTACATCGGCTGAAATTGATTTCCCTTTGTTTTCAAAAGAAAAATTCTCAGTGCTGTGGATATCCTCGGTGTGCTGTGGAGCTCAGAGATGGCTAATTATCCACCAACATCACAGGGAAGGAACCTCTGCAAACATTATTAGGGTGCAAATTGGAATCCCAGCAGAGGTTGTTCATGTGTCCTTTCTAAAGTTCATCTGCAGAGGCAGGACCCCTTTCTGACCTGGGATGGAATTGGACAGGAGGAATGATGCCCTGGTCAATGAGGAAAGCACCTGGCTTCACAAGATAGCTGAGGTGGCGGGTGACTTCTCTGGGGACGAGTCCCCGCGCTCCAAGCTGAATTCATTATGTGTCCTGGGAAGGTGAACAACGACGGGTGGGGCCTGCTGCTGGGACCAAGAGGGCCATGCGGTAGTTTCCCAGCCATATTTGACAGAGACTCAGGGATCTGTGGGCGAGACTCAGGAGCTTCTGGGAAGGCTGAGTTTATTGGACGATTGCGTCTTCTCCTTATTTCAAACAATGGTCCCGTGTCGTCAGTGTTATAGCCTAGCCTGGTTCTGTCTTTGCTGATGTAACGACCCCCTCAGACACACACATACAGTCTATTTGGCTGACTCTTCTCTTCCTGGAGGGTCTTCCCTAGCCAGGTCTTTCCTTTTTTTTTTTTTGTTTTTTTTTTTTTGGTTTTTAGGGCTGCACTCATGGCATATGTAGGTTCCCAGGCTAGGGGTCCAGTCGGAGCTGTAGCCAGCAGCCCACACCACAGCCACAGCAACGCCACATCCGAGCTGCATCTGCGACCTACGCCCACAGCTCACAGCAATGCCGGGTCCTTAAACCACTGAGCGAGGCCAGGAATTGAACCTGCATCCTCATGCACACTAATCAGTTTCGTTTCCTCTGGGCTACGATGGGAACTCCCCCTAGACAGGTCCTTCTTTTCTTCAACCTGCATATCTGAAGCATACCTCTGACAGATCAGGTGCATTGATGGACCTAATTCTTACCTTCCCCCAATGTAAGCCATGTGTTCTGTACTGTCTGTGGACTCTGAGCTCAACCACGTCATGCTTTGCCCAACAGGATGTTAGCGAACATATTACAAGGAGTGCCTTGGAAAAAGCTTGCATGTTTCCTCCTGTTCACTCTTGCACCTCTGTCCTGCTCCCCCACCATATCCCTGAGAACATGGTTAGGCTGGCCTGCTGGAGGTATGTGAGAAACAGAGAGCACACCCACCACCCCTCATTCAAGCTGGGGCCAGACTAGACCAGCCAACAGACAGCTGATCTCTAAACATGAGCGAACCTAGCCAAGACCGGTCAGCTGACCTGCAGCTGACTGTAGATATAGGAACGGATCCAGCCCAGATGATCGGAACTTCCCAGGTAAACTGTAGACTTGAGAGTAATAATAAGTAAGCGGCTGTCATTGTGAGCTGCTGAGTTTGGGGGTTGTTTATTTCACAGCATTACTGTGGCAAGAGACAGCAGATGCACTACCCAACCACTGAGGCTGGAATGAATACAGAGCCTTTCCTAGCAACTCTTACAGAAGAGGACACTCCTGCCACAGAACTCCTACAACGCTTACTCTTTGTGTTGCTTATTTGGATGTTTTGATTCTTTGCATTTCATTGGCACCATATTTCATTGTCTCCAAGATACCGTTGGTGGAAAAATGCCCTTGTCTGTTGAATCGCTAAGGAAAATAAAATACCGCCAAATGTGTGAAAACATGCCATCCGTTGCAAGACACATCCTAATAATTTCCGAACATTGAAAATGTTTCTTAGAATCAATTTAATACGGTCATTAACTCGTCAGAGCTTTATGTCAGTTCTCCAACACGATTGTCCTTGAGTACAAATACTGGGTTTTCCTCTTTTTGGCGGAGCAGCATAGCTTTGGAGTGAGGCAGACCCTTGTTCAGATTCTGGTTCCCTCACTTAACTAATGTGAGCTGAGGCCAGTGACCTAAACTCTCTGAGCCCCAGCTTTCTCCTTCTAAAAATAGAGATAACAGTTCTTTTCTCAAAGGGTCATTATGAGAATTTATTAGATCATGCAGAGAACATAGTGGGCACTTAAACAGTATTTGATTTGCTGAGGTAATGTAGGCGCATGCTAAAAGTTTCCAAACGTACAGAAGGGACTATAGTACAAAATAAGCCTCCTTGTTACCACTGTCCCCCTGTCACTCAGGAGACGACCATAGTCACAAGCTTCTTTAATAAGCACTAGTTTCTTCCTGCTTCTGTTGAACCCCACAGCACCTAGAGAGCTGGGCTCTTTGTAAGGGTCAAAATGCTGATCACTCATTACTATCTGGAACTCTAGATGGAAATAGATAGTACAGGAAATTGGACTGAATAGACCAGTGTCAGACATTTCTGGGGGGGAGAAAATGTTTGTCAGCCCATCCTCATGTAATTGCTTCTTTTTTTTCCCCATAAGAGCTAAGTGCAGAAAATTTTCAATTAACAGAGGGCTCATTACTTGGGTGCAAGTTAATATAAGCTTGAGTGTAACTGCCACTTCTTCAAAAGCGCTGAGACAGGAAGTGCAGGCCTCACTTACTACAACTGAAAAGCTAGCCAAGCAGAGGAAACCAAACTAATAATGTGGCTGATACTGTCAACGGCTATACATACGCAGATGGAGAAAAACTGTATTGACATAATAATAATAAATATGTAAAGAAAGCTCATGGTTTACCAATAAAATCATTTACCATGTTGCTGACTTTACTGGAAAATGAGGCTTTATAACCAGTCTCTCGATTTGATTGATACCTAATTAAAAATTCACTAGGCTCAACTTCAAGTACCTCAAACTATATTAAAGTCACTGCTGTACCAATGGAGGCATAATATCATTTAAAACCAAAGCAAGTATGATCATTTATTTAAAGCTTAGAGATAGTTCTGAAAATTGCAAAGTTGCAAAAAGTCTGTGGCCACATATGGAAAAACAGCAGCGTGGTTTAGTGGAAGGAACTAGGCACTGAGTTCTGCTTTTTGTCCTGGTCGCACTGCATGGTCTTGGGGAAGTGACTTCTTTCTGGCCCTCAACTGCATCACTGGTGTAGTGAAGATAATAATACCTGCATCCTTATTGGAGTTTTATGAGACTCAATGCACTGCTGTATGTGAACTAGTTCGAATGGGAGAAAACAGGACCCAAATGTAGTTCCTAATACATTGAGTAGGCTCTTACCATGTGCTAAGGACTTCACGGTGGTGAGGATCCTGCACTGAACAAGCCTAAATCCTTGCCCTCAAGGAACTCACAGACAAGCTGCCAGAGAGAAACACTAGGGTGGTGTCACTGGAGTCACTAGAGAAAATATATGGTGCCCAGTTAAGCTGGAATTGGAGAGAAATCATTGTTAACATAAATTTGTCCCAAATATCACAAGACATACTTCTACTAAAAATTATTCGTTATGTGCCTGAAATTCAAACTTAACTGGGTGTCCTATATTTTTGTTTGTTAAATCTGGCAACCCTGTGTGTCACACAGCAGTGGAAGCAGGGACAGAATGTAGAAGCTGTGCAGTGGAGAAATTAATGAATTCTGTCTTAAGGTATCAGGGAAGGCTTCATGGAGGAGGGGAAGAGCGAGGGCCAAGCATTTGACAGGTGAACGTGAGTGTGTGGGGCGTGGGGAGAGGAGGGAAGGGCATTTAGGGAGAGAAGACTGGCAGCACAAGGCAAAAAACACCTGGGAAAGTGTAAGCAACTCCAGGCTTTTCAGTTTTTCTGAAACGTGCAGTGTGAGGTAGGGAGCAATGATATTTGAAGTCCCCGGGAAGAGACTTATATGGGCTCATGAAGGACCTTATATGGACTTTTAAGTTTAATCTATATCCCATGATGAGGTGGTGAGACTAGCCACCTGGGAGAATATGGAAATAAATTTCCTAGATGGATGGGTGGGTGGGTGAATTTGACCACAGGACAAAATACTAGGCTTCTTCTATGTAGAGAAAGAATGGCTGGCTAGAGGACTGAGATCACCTTAGAATAAATAAACTGGGAAATGTGGACTTGATACCGTAGGGAGTACACATAGATTTTCTTACTCCAAGGGGTAGTACAGGCTGGAAAGATAAATGGACAGAGATCTCAGGGTGTAGGCCAAGCTATAAATATTCAGTTAACTGATATACATCAGGAAGGCTGAAGGGGTTGGTCCTTGGTATTGGTTTACAGAAGAAAACAAGGAATTTGCTGGATGGGTCAAAGGACTGGGTGATTGGACTATGACCTTTAGCCAACGGTGTGCCAGAGCAGCCTCGTTGTGACTGATGAGAGCCAACTTTTTTTGCAGCAACATGGATGGAACTAGAGACTCTCATACTAAGTGAAGTAAGCCAGAAAGAGAAAGACACATACCATATGCTATCACTTATATCTGAAATCTGATATATGGCACAAATGAACCTTTTCACAGAAAAGAAAATCATGGACTTGGAGAACAGACTTGTGGTTGCCAAGGGGGAGGGGGAGGGACTGGGAGTCTAGGGTTAATAGATGCAGACTCTTGCCTTTGGAATGGATGAACAATGGGATCCTGCTGTATAGCACCGGCAGCTATGTCTGATCACTTCTGATGAATCTATATGTGTATGTGTAACCGAGTCACCACACCGTACAGCAGAAAATTAACAGAACACTGTAAACCAGCTATAATGAAAAAAAATCATTATATAAAAAAAGAATCAACTTTGAACTTTTCAGGATATTTTACAGTTTTCAAGCAGGCATTGTTAAAAATTAAACTATATGAATTTAGAATTAAAATTATATTGAAAAATTTGCAAAACTCACCCCTTCCTAATCGTTTTACTACATTTTATTTCTGTATGCTCTTGAGATTACTTACTTATACTTGTATGTGAAAATACTGTGTAATTTTGTATTGTTGCGAATATCTTCCCAACTTTCTGTTCAGCGATGTCAGCTTGGAGGTTTGAGATCGGCCATGGTAGGAGATTTTATAGCATGGAGATCAGCAAATACTAGAAATAAGAACTTTTTCCCCTAGAGAGCTGGTTGCTAAACATTTAGCCGCTAGCCATTGGGGAATGAGGGTTCCCTCCCATTAGGTGGAGTAGTGGTTTGGTCATATTATTAGGTCGAACCATGTGAGATTGCTGGTACTCTACCATTTTTGACCTATGAAAATGATAACTTCATATGGTTTAACCTAATACAAAAGGCACGCCTTCTTCTAGGCTGACGGAACCTTGAGCAGTGGTTTTGCAAGTGGGCACTGGCTAAATTTCATCTCCCATCTTTCAGCTTTTCTAAATCCACAAAATGCATAATCATATGTGGGAGCCTTGTACATACCTATGGTAGAGATTTTTAATTATCCCCCAAATTTATTCCCCTTCCTTCATAGCCAGTAGAATCCTAGTTCTTTGGCGGGCCATATAGTCATCAAGAATGAGGGCCACATTTCCCAGCCACTCTAGCAGTTAGGCGTGAACATATGACTAAGTTCTAGTCAATGAACTGTAAGTAGAACCAGTATGTGCAACTTGTAGGAAGTGTCCTTAATGGTAAGGCTCAAACCGTTCCCATTCCTTTTCTACTTTATATTGCATGGAATGGGATCATCATGGCTAAAGCCCGGAATGACAATGGGAATGGGAGCAACACACAAGATGGAGCAATGGAATACGAATCTAGTTTCCGGCACAGTAGGGTATCATATCCTACTTGCTGTTTAAGTCATTATTACTTCCTTTTCATTTCTGTTTTTTTCTAGGCCAGGCTAATCCTAACCAGGAATTGCCTAATAGAGTGGTTTTGAGGATTCAGTGTGATAATACAGCAATCACAGTGCTGGACCACAGAGCACTTACACAATACATATCTGGTATTATGAGGTGCTCACCTTGGTAATGGAGAGAGTTAGGGTCCACTAACTTAGTGCGGGGAGAATGCTGTGGTGTGGAGAGAAGGACTACCAAGGGCATTACAGTGGGCTGACATTCACATAGGCTGCTGGCACATTCTTTTGGGACAAATGTCAGAGTCTGAGGAAGAAAGGGCTCCCGTGTAGTATCTGGAAAGTACCAGAACATTCTGGCGCAGTATCTATGTATGAGACCATGAGTGCCAATGCAGAGGAGGCCTGCTGAAGTGGTGATGATGACACTAGCAGTATCATGGAGGTGGGGTGCTGAAACAGCAAACAGCAGTGGACTCTTTGGGCAGTGACCATGTGGTGGGCTCCGGAAAGAGTGGTCAGGACCTGGTCTCCAGGAACTATGTGGAAATATGGTCTCAGGCAGAAGTTGCAAAACACCCCAAGAATCCTTCCTCCTCTGTTCTTCATCATAAGTAGCTTGAGCCAGAAAGAAGTAAGTGGATGGGACTAGAATTGCTGCAATTCTGAAAGTGGGAGCTGAGCTAGAGAAGGAAGATTTGTGTTACCATTTCTTTGTGTGTGATTGTATTCTCCCCAAGGTTGGCGGTCTCGACAACACCTGTTGCTCATAAATCCAGGAATGACAAACCGAAAATGAACCACGGAAGGTCAGAATGTTTATAAAGACCAGTAATCTTTGAAGTGAAAGGCCTGAGGAGTAATTTCCTCACTCCTACAGCCTGCTAAGGAGGCACCTGCTCTCCAGTGCCCCCACCACGGAATTGTTTTTTTTTAAATTATTATTATAGTTGATTTACCGTGTTCTGTCAATTTCTGCTGTACAGCAAAGTGACCCAGATACTCTGTTTCTCGTAATATCTTCCATCATGTTCTATCACAAGTGATTGGATATAGTTACTTGTGTGATACAGCAGAACCTCATTGCTTACCTACTCCAAATGCAAGGAGGAGGGGGAGAGAGTGGGATGGACTGGGAGTTTGGGGTTAGTAGCCACCGTGGAATTCTGACGTAACTGTTTCACTCAGACATATTAAGTTAGTAGGGTATTAATGTATAAAGGTTTCACGTTATCTGAACATTGATTTTCAACCTTGCTTTGTTGAGTTCCCTTCTTTTTTTTTTTTAATTCATAATCTTCGGGTCCTTGTCAGTGAGTAAAATTTAGGCTATTAAAAATTTCAATCTCAGAGTTCCCTGGTGGCCTAGTGGTAAGGATGTGGTGTTGTCACTGCCGCAGCTCAGGTTGCTGCTGTGCTGTGGGTTCTACCCCTGGCCCGGGAACTTCTGTTTGCCATGGGCACAACCAAAACAAAAAATTTCAATCTCAAATCTGTTCACAGATGGCTCCTTACCCGGTTTCTGTCTGGATGGGTGAACAGGAGAACCAGGAGTAGCTGCAGGGGCGTGCTGTCCGCCCCCTTTCTCCTTACCCTCGTGCTGCTGCTCTAGCTCCTCTGCTCTAGCTGTCTGTTGGGGGTAGGGAGATGCTCCTCGCCTTGCCTGGTTGGACTGGCCTCTAGCTCTTGCTGGTCGCTCGTGCTGCTAGGCTACCATCTGCGGACACCGGCAGTGTATGTGGCTTTAGTGGGCGTGATGGCTAGCTCCCTTGAAGCGTCCCCCGAGACTGGGAACTCTCTCCAAGAAGGGCAGCCCGGCCTCTTGCAGCCATTCCCAGAGGCCGACACGCTTAATGTCTTCACTCGATGGGCCGCCGTGACCGTGGGCCGCGAGGCTGTCTGGGTAGCGCTCAGGCTCCTGCTCCTCTACCCAACACTCCTTCAGGTGGAGTCACACGACTGCTGTGCTCCTTTTCCATGACCTTCAAGGGCCACAGGGATGTGATGGTGTCATCCTGTCCTCCTCCCAGTTGCGTTACACTGCAGTCCTTTCGCGTCCTACCGGGACGGACTAGTCCAGCAAGTCACCTGCCTTCAGAAATCTCGAGGTGAGGAGCAGGGCCCAGCCTCGGTATTCACACAGACCCTCTGCCTTGAGAGACTCCATAGCACACTGTCTTAAGGATTCTCACCCTGTTGCACCCAAAGGTGTGACAGTAAGTGTGCAGGGCCTACTGCCGTTTAAACATCCTGATGGATGATACCCATCTGAAGATACCAGTCTCTTCTTCTCACAGCTTCTCCTCAAATCCAGGAGAGATTCTCTTGGGGTCCACCCCCTCCATCACTTTCCCTTTTCCACCAGCCTGAAAACTCTGATAAGTTGCTCTTTTCCTTCTTCCAGGCCTCAGGGGAGTAGATTGAGGTGGAGGGCAATAGGGGACTGTAGATGATGGTATGTCCAGTAAGCCCTGGGGAAAAGCTGGTCGCATTTGTTGGGGGGCTCTCTCTAGACTGTGACAGAATCTAGGCCACAGGACACTTCAAGTCTGGAGCTAGAGCACCTGAGTTCAAATCGCGAATTTTCTACTTACAAACTGTGTGTCACCGGGCAGCTCACTGACATTTTCTGTGCCTCAGTTTCTTCATCTCTAAAATGGGGATAATAATACTATATGCATCATAGGGTTATTGTGAGGACTAATTGGATGAAGATTTACAAAGT
This sequence comes from Catagonus wagneri, assembly GCA_004024745.2. Taxonomy (NCBI): domain Eukaryota; kingdom Metazoa; phylum Chordata; class Mammalia; order Artiodactyla; family Tayassuidae; genus Catagonus; species Catagonus wagneri. The sequence continues at coordinate 34,296,260 of PVHT020000015.1, read as the reverse complement.
GCTTTAACACAGTGCCTGGACATAATAAATGCCATGTGAGTTGTTTATTATGCTTACTTATTATGATTGCTTATCTTCAGTTTGGGACCATAGTCACCAATGTGAGGGCAATAGAAGTCCCCTTCAACATTCTGTTCTGTTTGACGAATGGATCATGAAATCAACCCAGGAACAGGAAGGACACTTGGAATCACTTGTGGTTACACTTCTAGTGAAATCGGATCTGAGCAAAGAAACAAACTCACTATCTCTACTTGAGTGTCCCATCAGAAAGATCAGGAAAATAACCTTGGGGCGGGGGCGGGGGGGGGGTCATTGGTCCATCCATTCCTTGTTGGTAAATCAAGCAGTCTCCCCTTCTGACAGAGGAGATACTGTGTCAAAGGAATATTTTTATTCAAATTAGGAGCCAACACATTCTTAATAAGTGCTCCACACGCACTCAGGTGAATCAGCATGCTGCATAAACTCTGAAAGGATTTTTCTAACTTTCCACTAGATAGGAGAGCTTGTTTTATTAATATATTGAATAACAGCATTCTGTAAACAACTCATACTTTTTAGATTTACTCCTGCTAAAGAATGCCATACTTAAGTGCGTGGAATTGACACTTGAAAATGAATTACTGCTGAAAATAATGGGGAAATTGTAGCTGTATTTTATACCCCTCTTTCCCAAATCAAAACGTCTCATAAATTCAGTCTCTAAAAGTGTCGGTGGGGGAGTTAACATAACTGTACAAGCAATAAGCCTGACCTTTCAATGTAATTTATTTTCGATTTGCTCAATCCTTTTTTATTAAAACTAGCACATCTGAAGCAGAATTAAATCCTATTATAACAGGTGTGTGATCATATCAGGTTCTCCCTGCCAGCGACCCACTTTATTAAAAGTTACTTTGTTTCAAGGAAGATAACCTGATCAGGGCAGTGGGATACCTTTGGAAAATTGGGGACTGCAGGGGAAGGACTGTTTTATTTTCCTGTGAGCGACTGCTGTTACCGGTGAAAATCAAAGAATATTTATGAGCCTTTCTTTTGTGTTTGAAAAGCCATGGTGGGTAATCTTTCCTCTGTGTTTATAAAGGTTATTTCTCTCTGGGGTTACTTAGACCCAGGAAGACAGGTGGGTCATCAAGCTGTTCTGTATCGTGATCCACACGTTACTTAGCCTGTGATCGTTTTTATGTGCAGAGGTTTTTTTTCTTTTTTGCTTTTTAGGGCTGCGCCTGTGGCATATGGGGTTCCCAGGCTAAGGGTCGAATCGGAGCTACAGCCGCCGGCCTATATGACAGCTACAGCAACGACAGATCCGAGACACAGCTGCAAACTACACCACAGCTCACAGCAATGCCGGATCCTTACCCCACTGAGCGAGGCCAGGGATCAAACCTGCAACCCCATGGTTCCTAGTCAGATTCGTTTCTGCTGTGCCGGGGTGGGAACTCCACGTGCAGTGTATTTTACTCCAGTGACCACTGGAGGGGAAAAAACTGAGACAGTATTTAGATACAGATCCACTTGGGAGAAACTAGCTTTCAGTATTTGGCCTATGTCAGGGAATCTACATTCCACTAGGTCTTTCAAAAAGATTTAGATTTTGAAAACATCACCCCCCACTCCATGAGTGGTTTGGCCTCTCTCCTCTTGTTTCATCTTTTGGTTTCTAGACCGTTTTCTCTGCCTAGTATCTCACTACCCAATTTCATTTCTACCTCTCCCAAGAAGCTAGTCCTGAAACACTCCTACTGGTGGTGACCTCTTTCCCCCTCCCAAATATTGTCGCTGATAGTTTATATCCATCAACTGGCCACTGATCTGAGTTGATTTGTCATAACTACTCCATCAACCTGAGAGCTCTGGGAAGGCAGAGTCAAGCCAACCTAATTTCTCCTGTCTGTCGGGGGTTGAATAAAGGAAAAATTATATGACCACAAGGTGGCAGTAACACACAAGATTGATCGGGGTGCCAATTTGACAGGATTGTGTTCTGGTGGGAGGGTGGAGCATCCCCCTCATAGTCTGAGAACTTCCAAAAACTGCGGTACAAGGCCACCACCTAGGAAGGCAAGGAACTTCCATGAAAGAGGGAACTGGAGAGAGAGCTTATAAATCTAGGTGATGTTGCCACAGAGCGTGATGGGGAGCCTCTGGGTCAGAGAGCTCTCAAGGGCACCAATGGCTTGTGGTCTTTTATAGCTATAGGGTCTAATCTCACCTATGGCTAGCAGATGTTAGGTACAATTTTGCCAGGTATGCAGGAAGGCTCTAAATGGCTATGTATCTGCCTATTGGGGCTATATTTGAAACAATTTGATATGTAAAAGTTTGAGTTTGTTGCCTATTGGCTTTTGAGCGAACAGATTCCAGCCTGCTATTCCAGTCAACAGCATAGGGCTAATATACAGAGGCCATCTTTGGATCAGTTATACATCTTTTGGTACTTTTAGTACTGTTGAAGGCTATTACTCAAAGGCTGAAACCAAAAGCTGAGTTTATTGACTGCTTAAGGGAGAGCTTCACCTGTAAGGTGTAGATCTTCTAAGAAAAGCAGAGTTTACCTTATATAGGGTTTTGAAAAGCATGGAATCCAGGGGTTAGTGAATTTCAGAAGCAGAAGTGCTTAACGTTACATCTTTAGCTGTAGGAATGTAGTGACTCAAGTGTATCTGCTGCTGACTGGTTGACTCTCCTAGGCATAGAAGATCATGATCATTGGCTTTCAGAAGCATGACTTCTAGTACCAAATGTCCCTGACAAAATTAATTGGTTTAAAACTGTCTCTGGGAATTACCTGTTGCTATGGTGAAGGAACAAACCACTATTTTTTTAGGAGAATAGGAAATTTTGATTCTTAGAAGCTAGCAGTGTTTTGCAAACAGCACTCAGTAAGCACTCCTAGAATAAATGAGCAGCACCCGTATATCACTTGAAAACACACTGGCTTCTAGTCTCTCTATTGTTGAGGCCCCTCCCTGGGGTTTAAGTGAGTTGATAGAATAAAAAAATTAATTAATTTGAGGATAGATTAGTGGAGATCATGGGATCTGAATAAGAGAATGAAAAAAGAAGAAAAATGGACAGAGAGTCTCAAAGACATGTGGGACAACATTAAGTGTACCAGCACACACAGCGAATGTCAAAAGGAGACAGAGAAAAATATAAGGAAAATATTTGAAGAAATAAAAAGATCATGAACTCCAAATAGTCTAAATTCAGGGAGAGCTACAACCAGACATATCATATGCAAACTGTTCAACACCAAAGACTAAGAGAAGAATCTTGAAACCAGCAAGAGAAAATTGACTTACCATGTACAGGGTAACCAAAATAAGATTAATAGCCAACTTCTCACTAGAAATAGTGCAAGGCAAAAGGATGACATTTTCGACATACTCAAAGAAAAAAAAATGTCAGTGGAGAACTCTATATCCAGCAAAATTTCCTTCAGAAATGAAGGCAGAATAGAAGTTCCCATTGTGGTTCAGTGAGTTAAGGACCTGACGTTGTCTCTGTGAGGATGTGGTTTGATTACTGGCCTCACTCAGTGAGTTAAGGATCCAGTGTTACCTCAAGCCACAGTGTAGGTCAGAACTTCCATATGCCACAGGTGTGGCCATAAAAAAAAAAAAAGAAAAAAAAAGAAAGGAAAAGTGAAGGCAGAATAAAATACCTATATAAACAAAAACAAAAGACTTCATTGCTAGAAAACCTGCCTTACAAGAAATATTAAAGGATATTCTTCAAGTTGAAAAGAAGTGATACCAAAAGTTAACTCAAATGCATCCAAAGAAACAGTTTGTAAGTATATAAAAATATATGTTCTTGGAGTTCCCGTTGTGGTGCAGTGGAAGCAAATCCAACTAGGAACCATGAGGTTGTGGGTTTGATCCCTGGCCTCGCTCAGTGTGTTAAGAATCTGGCATTGCTGTGAGCTGTGGTGTCGACTGCAGATGTGGCTTGGATCTGGCATTGCTGTGGTTGTGGTGTAGGCCGGCAGCTACAGCTCTGATTAGGGCCCCTAGCCTGGGAACCTCCATATGCTGCCGGTGCAGCCCTAAAAAGCAATACATATATATATTCTTTTTTTCTCTTATTTAAAACATAATTGTATAAAATACGAATTATACAATTGTATTGTTTGGATTATAACATGTAAATATGCAGCATATATAACAACAATAGCACAAAGCAGGGGAGAGGGAATAGATCTATTTTGAAGAAAGGGAATGGCACCAGACAATAATTCAAATCCATAGGAAGAAGTGAAGAGTTTGGTAAATGGTAAATATGAAGGTTAATATAAAATGCTCTGAATTTTTTCCCCTTAATTCTCTGAAATTCTTTCAAAATCAAAGATTATACAGCAATAATTATTACACAATATTTTTGTGTTCATAATATAAATGTATTACATATGACAATAATGGCACAAAGGTGGAGAAGGGAGCAGTACTGAAGCAAGTTTTCTATATTTTATATTTCTATATTTTATATTTTCTATATTTTATATTTCTACAGATTTTTGGGTTAGTAAAAATCTGTAAGTAGATTTTGCTATGTTAAGATGTATATTGTAAACTGTAGAACAGCCACTAATAAAGTAACTCAAAAATGTAATTAAAATCAGATTAAAGGAAATCAAAATAGTACATTAGAAAATATTCGCTTAAGACAGAGAGCAATAAAGGACTAACCGAAGAACAAAAAAAGATGATACATAGAAAACAAATAGCAAAATTACAGACTAAATCTTACCCTATAAGTAATAACAATTAATGTAAATGGGTTAAACACTTCAGTCAATAGGTAGAGATTGTTAATTTGCATTAAAAGAACCACAAGATCCAACTATATGCAGTCTGCAAGAGATATATTTTAGATTCAGTGACAGCATAAATTCAGAGTAAAATTATGGAAAAAGTATCACCATTAAAATAGCAATAATAAGAGAGCTGAGATGGCTTTAATAACATTGGATACATAGAGTTTAAACAAAAAAAACCTAGAGATAGACGGGATGTTTTAATGATAATAGGGTCAGTCCTTCAGGAAGACAAACAATTGTAAACATATATGTACCTAACAATAGAGTTCCAAAATACATCTAGCAAAAACTGACAGAATAAAGTGAGAAATAGACAACTCAACAGTAATTTTTGGAGACTTCAATACTCCACTTTTAATAATGGATAGATCAACTAGGCAGAAAATCAGCAAGGTTACATAAGGATTGAACAACACTATCAACCAGCTTGGCCTAAGTGACATCTATAGACTGATTCACCCCAAAATAGCAGGATAATTCTTTCCATGCTTAATAGTGGGCATCTCAGTCTCTAGTGCTTTGCAACTTCTTAAGGTCAAGCCTATTGTATGCAGTTGACTTGCCAACACTTATGGCTGTTTAATAGGCACCTTCTTCCCATTTGTTAGTAACATGAGACCAATTTTTTTTTTTTTATTTTAAAGACAGGTTATATTCCATGAATCAATACTAATTACAGTTACAGGGAAGTAACCATGACCGAGTGATGTCCCCTATGCTTCCAGCTATACAACTGAAAATTAGGGAAGGCTTCTTCTGATCTAGTGGAAACCAGTTAATTGCAGCTGATACCTTGATGCAAAAGAGTGGTAGGGAATCCTCTTGTTTGTTTTTGATTTAAAAAGTGTCAATGACAATTTCAAACTAATACAAAGGTAAAGGGGATAGGACCCTCATGTACTCATTACCTGCCTCCAGCAATGTCACCTCATGGTCACTCTTATCTATACAACCTTAGATACTACTCTTTCCAATCTTTTTTAAAAATTAGAATATAGTTGATTTACAGTGTTATTTATGTCAATTTCTCCTGTACAGCATAGTGACCCAGTCATACATATTTATACATTCTTTTTCTCATATTATCTTCCATCATGTTCTACCCCCAAGAGAGTGGATATGACTTTCTGTGCTGCACGGAAGGACCTCATTGCTTATCCATTCTAAATGTAATATTATGCATTTACTAACCTCAGACTCCCCCTCCATCCCATTCTCTCCTCCCTCCCTCCTTGCAACCACAAGTCTGCTCTCCATGGTGGTGGTCTGCTTCTGTTTTGTACATAAGTTCATTTGTGCCATATTTTAGATTCCAACTATAAGCGATATCATATGGTATTTGTCTTTCTCTTTCTGACACACTTCACTTAGTATGAGAATCTCTAGTTGTATCCATGTTGTTGCAAATGCCATTCTTTTGTTCTTTTTTATGGCTGACTACTCTTTCCAATCTTTTTTTTTTTTTTTTTTTTTTTTTTGCCTTTTGTCATTTTATGGCCGCACCCGCGGCATATGGAGGTTCCCAGGCTAGGGGTCTAATCGGAGCTGTGGCCACTGGCCTGCACCGCAGCCACAGCAACGCAGGATCCGAGCCGCGTCTGCAACCTACACCACAGCTCACGGCAACGCCGGATCGTTAACCCACTGAGCAAGGGCAGGGATTGAACCTGCAACCTCATGGTTCCTAGTCGGATTCGTTAACCACTGCGCCACGATGGGAACTCCACTCTTTCCAATCTTAATGCCAAATTATTTTCAAGGAAAATTCAAGGTATTATATTATGGAAAATCTTTTTGTAAATTCACCTAGTCAGGGGATGAAGATGACAGAGATAGGCGTTGGCAACTTACCGGGTTATGAAGTAGGTATCCCAGGTATCTTAATAATTAGGTCCCTTATTATTAAGAGATGCTGGGAAAATCTCTTCATTTTCCATCTTGGCCTTAGTATCTTCATCTGTAATATGAGGAGAATTGGTCTCTAAATCATCGGTTCTCCATCCTCACTACACTGATCATTGAAATCATCTGGTAAATGAGGTCCTACTGTACAGCACAGGGAACTGTATCCAATCTCTTGGGATAGACCATGATGGAATGTGAGAAAAAAATATATGTTTGACTGGGTTACTTTGCTATACAGCAGAAATTGGCACAACATTGTAAATCAACTGTATGTTAATAAAAAATTAAAAATTATGGAACTTTTTGGGAGTAAGTTCTGACTTTAGTATTTGGAAAACAACAACAACAACAACAAAAAAAAACCCTCAGGTGATTCTGATGTGAAGCCAGGGCTGAGAAACAATGACCTAGAAAAGTAGTCTCTGTGATAGTTTTATTTGTCAACTTGGCTAAACTGTACTACCCGAGTATTTAATCAAACTCTAAACGTTGCTGTGAAGTATTTGGCAGGTGTGGTTAACATCTGTAATCAGTTGGCTTTAAGTATAAGAAATTATGCTCAATAACGTGTGTGGGAGCCGTCTAATTAATTGAAGGCATTAAAGGCAAAAACCAAAGTTGCCGGGAGAAGAAGAAATTCTGCCTCAAGACTGCAGCATCACCTCCTGCCTGAGTTTCCGGTCTTTGAGACTGGCCTGAAGATCTTGAACTTGACACATGAGCCATAATCACATGAGCCAGCTCCTTAAAATAAATATCTTTTGCATGTAATATAGCATGTAAAACATTGGTTCTGTTTCTCTGGAGTAACCCTGGCTCATACCATCTTCCTCAGTATTTCTAAGGCTTTCTGGTTCCCATTGTGTATCCCTGCTCCTGTCAAAACCAGTCTTGCCTTGCTGAAAATGGTCTTTGTCAGTTTAAAGATTTATCGAGAGGTTACTATTATTGAACAGTTACGATGTGCTAGGCAGCATGCTTAGAGTCTGCCCTTACTTCCCTTGGTTGTTGTATTAACTGAGCTGTCTCTGTCAATGTTTGTAATAGACTACTTACAAAACAGTAGATAACATTCATTTTATTCCTTTTCTCCCATACCTGTATGAGATTTGTATTAGTGTCTCGGGTCACAGAGCATTAGTAACTAAGAGAGAATTTTTTTTTTGCCTGAATTGTTACTGTTTTTATTGCCTATTGCCTGCTTTTTTTTTTTTTTTTTTTTTTTTTTTTTTTTTTTTTTTTTTTTTTTTTTTTTTTTTTTTTTTTTTTTTGCTCCAGATGTATTTTTCTTAGCCCTGGGAGACAGGATTATTTGTAGTACAGAGTGCACAATAAAAAGCAGTTAAGTATAAGGATAGCGTGGAATAAAAGTTGATTGCTGTAAATTCAAATTGCACCATTTCTTTGAAATCTCTAGGGCTCACATGGGGATTATCAGAAGAGTGAACCCAGGGAACAAGCCTTAGTGGAAAAGGCCTAGATCTAGACCTTTGCTACTTAGTATGGTCTTTGGATGGCCAGGCATGGGCATCACCAGGGTGCTTGTTCAAAATGCAGAATTTTGGGCCTCACCCCAGACCTACTGAACTGGAATCGGCGTGCTGGTCTAGTCTGCGTCTTTCACCTTATTTTAGCTGTCCCTTTTGTGGCCATCTCACTTTATGACATGATTTCTGGCATTAGACCTGGGGTGGGAACTTGGGAAGGACAGAGATCAGGGCTTAATAGAGGGCCACAAAATAGAACAACAATAACAACAACCAAAAACACCTGGCTTCTGAAAACTGTTTCATTTTTCTCTAATTCATCCCAACTGGTAATTTTGTTTTTGTTTTTTTTTTCAGTAGAACAATTATTTTAAGTAGTGTCATCTCACGCCCCTTTCTTCTTAGGTTGTGTTTGCTCTTTTCTCTTCTATAGCACCTTGCCCTTGGCCCAAGCACAGTCCTGTGACACACTCAGGTCTGCTGTTGTCAGAGTAGATACTTTAGGATGGGGCTAGTGACTGAACCACTGGAGTTCTCCAAGTCTGATGCAAAGCAAAATGCCCCTAGGTAGGCCAGGCTTTCCTGCACCACCCTTCCTCCTGGCTCCTCCTCCCCCAAGGAAGGTTATGGTCCCCTACTTCTGGAATGGAGCTTAGCTTATCAATCAAAAGCTGACATCTGGGGACATTCTGGGAAATCATTTTAGACAAAAATCCAAGCTCAGTTCATCCTCACACCTAATTGTGCCAGTCAGCCTCAGAAAGGACCATGTCCTTCACGGAAACTGCCATAGAGTCCTCCACTGGACTGATGAGTTCAATCTAGAGCATCTTACCTACCTGGATGGGTGTTTGAGTTACAATTGAGTGGGCGTTCCCGTTATGGCGCAGCGGAAACAAATCTGACTAGGAGCCATGAGGTTGTGGGTTCGATCCCTGGCCTCCCTCAGTGAGTTAAAGATCTGGTGTTGCCGTGAGCTGTGGTGTAGGTCGCAGACGCGGCTCGGATCCCGCGTTACTGTGGCTGTAGTGTAGGCCGGCAGCTACAGCTCCGATTAGACCCCTAGCAAAAAAGGAATTGCATGGGCATCTTTCTGGAGAATATTTCCACTCAGTGTTGAGCAATTTTAAACATTTTTTAAAAAGTATTAAACACAGGATGGCCGTGTTGTAGAATCTGATATAATATTTGTATGATTTTTTTAAGGCAGAACACAATTCAGAGAAAATTCTGCTTGTGAAGAGCACTTCAAATGAGGTCCCTATATTTCTTCAGGAATAGGTATCTACTTTAGCATTAGGGATAGTTAAGTGGGCCAGTATGAGAAGCGCTAAGTGTGCCAAGAGTTATGCTCAGTGATGGGGATATAGAGATGACTGAAACCCAGCCGCTGATATCCAGGATCTCTTTTTCTTTCTTTTCTTTTTCATGGCTGCACCTGCAGCATATAGAAGTTCCCAGGCTAGGGGTGGAATCGGAGCTGAAGCTCCCAGCCTACGCCACAGGCACAGCAACTTGGGATCTGAGCTGAATCTGCACCCTATGCCACAGCTCACGGAAATGCCAGATTCTTAACCCCCTGAGTGAGGCCAGGGATCGAACCTACATCCTCACAGAGATAGCGTCAGGTCCTTAACCCACTGAGCCACAAGGGGAACTCATCCGGGATCTCACACTGTGGTACGATTTGCATGTAAAGTCAGAAATTCACAAGCAGATTTTTCATTTGTTCAGCACTTGCTCCTGACTTGCTGGGCCAGGTTTAATGAAACCCAACCAGAAAATAAATTTAAGATTGATTAACTTTGTGGCCTGGGGATTATTATTCTTATCCAGATTCCCCACAAATACAAAAAGGTCTGTCTATACTATGGGTTCCATTTTAGTACTGGGTGGCTCTGATATATCCGCCCTCACTCCTTCCCTCTGTTCTGCTACTGTGCACATAGAGAAGGGCCAAAGATGTCCTTAGACAAAGCAAGTAGTAGTATTTATGTGATCTGGAGTAAGTAGTGAAGTATAGACAGATTAGTAAAAACAAACAAACAAAAACAGCAACAACAAAAAAACCTGTGAATCTTTAGCTGACTTCACCAAGTAGTCAATGTGAGTTGACTGTTGCCCTTAAACTCCCAGCCCTGGATTAGAATGCTCACAGTGTGGCCTAATTAGCACTATTTTATGACTTCATAATTTTTTTTCCTATTTGTCTAAAACGATCTAGTCAGAGACCCCCTGCAAATGCTAGGCGTTAAATATATCATGATGTTACTTCTTTTGACTGAAGCCTGACTTGATTCAGTGGAAAATGACTTCAGTGTATTGGACTTACGATTCATTTAATGAGTACCGTGGATGTCAATACATTGGTGTAAACCTGGTGCAGGTAGTAATTTTATTTCTAATGAGGGGCTCGACCAGCGTTCCACTATGAAAAGCAGGACATTGTTTACTGGGCACAGAATAAACCTGTCTAATCAGACCTAGGAAACGTGCTAGTCGTACATCACAATGATGTTAAGCCATTTGACTTCTCTGGGACTCAGTCTCCATGTCTGCAAAATGAGTGTGTTGGACAAAGACCTTCTTATCTCTGAATCTCTTGGGGTTTTATTAGCTGTTTTAGGAAATCTCTCATCTTTAGGACATGTGTTGTGTAGTGGAGGTGGGTTTACATGAGCCATTTGTGCTGTGATCTGCACCCCCTCCCAATGCCATGGCACCACAAACTGTCACCTAACTGCTGAGCCTCTTGTATATCTCACTGTCTTACAAGTGAGATGCTGACTGCCCGTCATTCTGGACTGTTTTTTTCAAGGGCGTTGGCAGCAGGAAAAGCCTTGCAATAGGGAGGTAGTGTCTCCCTCTGGGGCAAAGGGCAGGCATGCTTATTGTACATTATACAAGATTTTATAAGCCTGAGTTTCCTAAACTCAGGGTTCTTCTCCTGCTATTGCTATGAGCAAGAAATCATCCTTCATCTGTAATCCAGGAGTTTCGTATTTTCTACCAATATCCATGAAGCTGTGGTTGACTAACTTGCTAGCATGTATTTAGAGCAAAATCCCAGGCCCTTCATGGTTCTTGAAAACAACCCTAGTCCAAATTCATGTTCCTCTTTGCTTTTCTTATTTTCCCCATTTTTTTTTTAGGGTGGTATCTGTAGCAGATGGAAGTTTCCAGGGTAGGGGTTGAGTTGGAGCTGCAACTGCCAGCCTACACCACAGCCACAGCAACGTCAGATCTAAGCCATGGCTGCGACCTATACCACAGCTCACAGCAATGCCTCATCCTTTAACCCACTGAGCGAGGCCAGGGATCAAACCTATGTTCTTATGGATATTAGCTGGGTTCTTAACCCGCTGAGCCACAGTGGGAACTCCGTTCCCCATTTTAAAAGTTTTTTTGGTCTATGGTTGATTTTTGTTCCTCTTTTCTTAATGCTAGAGCACGTAGTCTCTGAACAATCCACTGAAAATACACTCTGTCTTTTATCTGGTTGTTTCATGTATTAATCTTATCTTCCAACTAGATTGTAAGCACTTGAATGCAGGCACTATGCCAATACTTTTTCTGTCTGCCCTATAGCAGCTGGCACGGGGATGGGTTCCCAGGAGGGGCTCAATATGTTTTTTGATTGACTTTGGCCTTATGCATGGCAGCCAAGCTAAAACACTCCATGCGTTTACCACTGAACTTCTTGGCTTGGGTGCCTTATTATGGATGAAAACTGTAGACTGACTCCTCTAAAAATAGAAAAGTGCTAATGAGAGAGGGAGAAGCTGTTTGTTTTTCAGACATGTAGCATGCAAGGCATAGGCATTTCCTAATCAATTAGAGATCATTTGACTAAGGGGCCAATTGCAAAGCTACTCTGAGCCCACATTTCTAAGGATGTCAGGGAAGGGTTGTTGTGCTGGGCTGTTAGTAATTATCATGTTCTGGCTACTTAAGAACTGGAATATAGTCTCTGTGATTTTGGAGAACTCAAGAGCCTCAGGAGGGCATATGTGCCAGCCCACTGCCTTCGGCATCAAGGGGAACTCATTTGACATTTGATGAAAATCCCGGAGAAGGCTTTGACTCGCTCTGAGTGCACTCCCCAACGCCATACACTTGCCGCTTGTATTATTTTAAGTATCCTCTTGTTACTGGCCCATTATACCAGTAAGAAAAATGTCTATATATGCGTTTTCATTTGGCTAATCATCGTTGCCAATTGTCTGGATTATTCAGTTAGTCTAACTGCAGTTTTCTCTAAGGAAATATGGAGACACCACAGCCTTTCTGCATTTAGAATGAAAACATTAGGACTCAAGGCTCTTTTTGTGGCCATGGCCTGGAGGCTGGACTCCGTACTCCCATAATAAATTTTGCATTCTCCCTCTGTCTCTTTTGAAGTTATCAGGACTGCAGCACTCTCGGTTCCGTCTTCCTGAGTACAGCCAACCGACACTGCTTTATAGCCGTGACACGGTTATCTTTTTCTGCCTTTAACCTCGCATAGTTGACATTTGCTGACTTTAGTTTTGTGAGTTAAGGCGGTCCTGTCTCACTTAGAAATAGTTCCCGCTGTTTGAATTTGGGTGGGCTGCCTCAAAGTGGTTGCCAGTTCTTTCATTCCCATGGTCTCAACATTCAAAATACAGGCTGCATTATTTTCGTTGTTGTTGCTGCTGCCGCTGCCGTGTGTGTTAAGACCGGGGTGACGCGATACTTGTGAGTAGGTGAGGATCTCAGGTATCAGAGGGAGTTGGGGAGTAAATCTTCATGAATCTGCAGAAAGATACTGAAGGGCAAAAACTGGGCCATTACCTGAGGAGGGGAGAGGAATGGCAGTCTGAGGTTCGAGGAAAGAGATCAGAGACAGAGGAGTTGTGGAGTGAAGGGAGACAGGGGAAAAAAATCAGACAAAAAGGAACAGGACCCAGACCGAAATGAACTTGACCGCTGTTCCGGTGCTTTGTTATGTTCCTGCGCTCGTGGGGGAGTCTGCGTAGCAAGATGGCTATATGACCTTGAGCAGGATTGTGTCTTATACATCTTTGTATCCCCCACAGTGTCTAGCATCGTGCTGGGCACCTAGGTGGTCCTTAATAAAGGTCTGCTGAATGAATGACCCAAACCTACTGGAGTGGGGACAATAAATAATGGAGGAGGTGGCTGCTGGCTCCAGGCGGTGGGGTGGCTCCCGACGAGCAAGTCTTGATGACGTTGTGCCTCTGACATTAAGCCGAGGGCCCCACACAACCTTAGCTGGCTCCTGTGATCCATCTTCCAAATTATAACCTTTCCTAAATCTTCGGAGTTAGGTACCCACATAACTTCTTTTTATTCTTCTCTTTTTCTTTTTTAAAATCTAGACTCCGAGGCCCTTGAAGTCCTTCATACCTCTGAACTAGTCTGGGTGGTTGGACACAGACGACATATGCCATATGGAAGCTTTTAAATGTTTTCTTTTTCTTTTTGATATAATTTTTAAAGATTACTTTCTATTTACAGTTACTACCAAATATTGGCTATATTTCCCATGCTGTACAATCCATCCCTGAGTGGTTTGTACCTCCCACTCCCCCACCCCTAGACATATGGAAGGTTTTGATTGGAGGACGTGAGACCGATGGCTTCTGCCATTCATGAGGGGTTTAGGGAGTGACTGGATAGGACTTTCAAAAAAATGCATGTGAAGAGAATACTGAGGCTCGTTCACAGTAGGATGTTTGTTGGCACCAACAGCCTGGGCAGACACAGCTCTTCTTGAGAAGGGGGTTTATCCTCGCACGATGATATGTGTACCGTGATATCATCGGCCCTAACCAATGTACGGTCACATGATTGGCTTTTAGATCTACAGATGCCTACACCTCACCTGTTACCCAAATATTATAATTCATAAAAATGTGGTCAGATCATCTGTGGTGCTTCTCATCATGTGGAAATTAAATGCTTGAGGATAATAGTTTTAGTGAGCAGGTTAAGATGACCTATTTGGCATCATAAACTTGCACACCCATAGCACACGATTCCCCAGCCAGGGGTCCATGTGGAGCGGGACAGCATAATGGGTGACAGCATGGGCGTTGCCATCAGACATGCCTGGGCTCAAATTCTACCTTCGCCTTGTAGGGGCTTTTTGACATCAGGCAAGTCACCCAACCTCTCTGTACCTTGGGTTCCCAACCTATAAAACAGTGTAATATTAACTACCTTACGTGGGTGTTATGCAGGTTACAGTAAATGACAAGACACATGTAGTGAGCTTAACACAGTGCTTAGTATATAAACACACAATCACTGGTAGCTAGTACGTGTATTTCTTCCTTGAATGCAAACTTTTGGAAGTGAAGGCCCTGGATAGTATCTCATCTCGCTCACCACTAAATTGTTGAGGCCTGTGCAGACTCCCCAGGCAGGCCCCGCAGAGCGCAGAACAGGTGGGGGCTTGTAAACGAAGTAGGATGTCATTTTGAGCCACCGTTGCTCTAATTTCTTTAGACATTTGTGAAGAACAATTGGATTCCCTTCAGTTTTAATTTCCCTCCCTTCTCAGATAAATTTTCCAAATGTCCACTTCCTATTTCCTCAATCAAGGCCAGAGTTGAAGGAAGCTGGCCTTCAATCTCTAGCCGGGCTGGGAGCACCATTTGGGCTCAAGAGCAAATTGTATCGGAAAAGCGGCAGAAGCGCTGAAATGAATTGTCATGAAATGAGGCTTCCAGTGAAAGCACAAGGCAGAGCCGGGTCCTAATTGGCAGTGGAGTTACTCAGGCAAGAGGCTAATGTCTCGCTGCAGAACTTTTGTGACGTGCAGCCAGTCCCTCCCAGTCCCCCCCTTCCATCCACATACAGCCTTTGGAAGATGACGATCTTTGGGTAAAGGTAACACTGAGTTATTTCACGGTACTAGAAAATCTGTAATCCATAAACTATGTGCAGACATAGAAAAAGTTTGAAGCGTGATACAATTTGAAATGTTCCCGACGTCAGATGAATAATGGTACCCTGAATGTTTCCACATCCTAACTCCTGGAAACTGTGAACGAGTGACCTTATATATACAAAAGGGACTTTGTAGATGCAATTAAGTTGAGGATTTTTTTTCTTTTTTTTAGGGCCGTACAGTGACCCCTAGCCCAGGAACTTCCATATGCTGTGGGTGCAGCTGTAAAAAACAAAAGACAGACAACAACAACAGCAAAAACCCCTGAGCCTCAGAGCAGCTACAGCTCTGATTCAACCCCTAGCCTGGGAACTTCCATATGCCGAGGGTGCAGCCCTTCAAAGAAAAACAAAAGTGAATTGAACTCTAGGGCACATTAGTTTTTGAAAGTCATAAATAGGCTTTTTCATCAAACCTTCAGGAGAACAGTGAAAATACCATAAAAAGCCTAATATAAGGGACATGACACTTGCCTGGAGAAAAGCTTTTGCGATGAAATTATTCATTTATTACCTCCTCCTACCTTCTTCCTTTCAGTTCAGTCATTTCCATGGAACTGTGTCTGACCCCTATGGTTCATATTGATAGCTCTCTTATTTGGCTTCTTTACAGCATTTTGAGTATCATTCAAGCTATCCCTGGATTATTTGTGACAATGAATTCGTTGAGTGTCTCTGATATATAAATCATGGCCTCTATAATGAAACCGTATTCTCTTTAGCACACAGATTGTATCTTTCATCTCTCCTAATTTCTACCATGGCCCTAAGTACATAGTAGCATGTTGGGATAATGTTTTAATAAATTATCCTCTGTGTGTGTATCTGTGCTTACACCTAGCCCTTCCCATATACAGCAAAGACATTTCATCACCTAAGGTAAAGGTTATTATAGCAAAAGAGCAGGAAACAAAAAAGTTAATTCTTAGCCTTTGAGTTTTAAAAGCCTATTTAGAATTTCAGGAACCAGGGCTTCTGAGCTTCAAAATCCTAAACCCTAAAGAACCCAGGACATAGATTTCATGACATACATAATAGATTTGAAAGGATACAGGATCAATCAGAGACTGTTTTTTTTCTCCCCAGACTAGGTGAAAATTCCACGGGATGTGAGAGGAGTGAGTGAGAACAGAAGTCCTCGCTAAGTCCCTTAAGCAGAGGTGCTGTAACCTGTCCTGTGGGGAAAGACCCAGTTCGAAGAAATAATACAGTCCTCCAAGGGGAGACGGATGGAGAAAACTGAGTAGATGAGATTCCACCTGGCCTTTCTCCACATTGGGAGAGGCAGCAAGCCCTGAAGGGGACGGCTGACCCCAGCCTGGCTCCAGAGTGGTAGAGTTGGTTGCAGGTGTCATTGCAGGGGACAGAGCTTGACGCAGCCTTCTAAGTTCCTGGACTCGGGTGAAGCTGGGGAAGAACCAAATATTTTCTGGCTAGCCCCGAGGGGCCTCGAGACCTGAGAAAACTTCAACTCAAGGCCAAGGAGGCATGGCTGTGGTCTGAGTCCAACTGTAATCGAGGCCTGGGTGGGATTTGAATATCCCTGCATCATCTGTGTGGTGTACCTGTCAGAGGCTTCCAGGGTGGACAGCAGAAAACTAAAGATCAAACACTTTCTCCTTGTCTTAGCCGCAACCCCAGAGATTGTGGGCAGAGCTTGAATTGACTGAGATTAAATTTTATATTATCTGGAGGAATGGGGGCTCAAAATAGACAAAGTTATAAGAAATTTTTTTGTATTATAGTTGATTTACAGTGTTGAGTCAATTTCTGCTGTACAGCAAAGTGACCTAGTCATACACATATGTACATTCTTTTTCTCATATCTTCTGTCATGTTCTATCACAAGTGATTGGATATAGTTCCCTGTGCTATACAGCAGGACCTCATTGCTTATCCATTCTAAATGTAAGTTTCCACCTAACTAACCCCAAACTCCCCATCCATCCTACCACCTCCCCCTCCCCCTTAGCAGCCACAAGTCTGCTCTCCATGTCCATGATCTGTTTCTGTTTTGTAAATAAGATCATTTTGCCGTATTTTAAATTCTACATATAAGTGATATCATATGATATCTGTCTTTCTCTATCTGACTTACTTCACTTAGTATGAGAATCTCTAGTTGCATCCATGTTGCCCCAAATGGCATTATTTTGTTTTTTTATGGCTGAGTAGTATTCCATTGTGTATATGTCTCAATTGTCTCAATCCGTTCATCTGTGGATGGACATTTAGGTTGTTTCCATGTCTTGGCTACTGTGAATAGTGCTGCAATGAACATAGGGTTGCATGTATCTCTTTGAATTGTAGTTTTGTCTGGGTATATGCCCCGGAGTGGGATTGCTGGATCATATAGTAGTTCTGTATTTAGTTTTCTGAGGACTCTCCGTACTATTTTCCATAGTGGTTGTACCAATCAATTTACATTCCCAGGAGTTCCCTTCATGGCTCAGTGGTTAACGAATCCGACTAAGAACCATGAGGTTGCGGGTTCGATCCCTGGCCTTGCTCAGTGGGTTAAGGATCCGGCATTGCCGTGAGCTGTGGTGAAGGTTGCAGACGCGGCTCGGATCCCGCGTTGCTGTGGCTGTGGCGAAAGCTGGCAGCTACAGCTCCTGTTAGACCCCTAGCCTGGGAACCTCCAGATGCCGCGGTGCGGCTCCACATAAATGGCAAAAAGACAAAAAAAAAAAATTTACATTCCCACCAACAGCATAGGTTGGTTCCCTTTTCTCCACACCCTCTCTAGTATTTGTTATTTGTAGACTTATTAAGGATGACCATTCTGACTGGTGTGAGGTGGTACCTCATTGTAGTTTTGATTTTCATTTCTCTAATAATTAGTGATGTTGAGCATTTTTTTCATGTGCCTGCTGGCCATCTGTATGTCTTCTTTGGAGAAATGTCTATTTAGGTCCCCTGCCCACTTTTCAATTAGGTTTTTTTTTTTTTTTTTGCTGTTGAGTTGTATGAGTTTGTATATTTTGAAGATTAAGCCCTTGTTGGTGCGTTTGCAACTAATTTTTCTCATTCCGTAGGTTGTCTTTTTTTTTTTAATGTTTTCTTTTACTGTACAAAATCTTGTAAGTTTGATTAGGTCCCATTTGTTTATCTTTGTTTTTATTTCTATTGCCTAGGGCGACTAACCTAAGAAAAGATTCGTATGGTTGATGTCAGAGAATGTTTTGTCCATGTTCCTTTCTAGGAGTTTGATGGTGTCTTGTCTTGTGGTTAAGTCTTTATACCCTTTTGAGTTTATTTTTGTGCATGGTGTGAGGGTGTGTTCTAATTTCATGGATTTACATATGGCTGTCCAGTTTTCCCAGCAATACTTACTGAAAAGTCTGTCTTTTTATATTCTTGCCTCCTTTGTCGAAGATTAATTGACCATAGGTGTCTGGGTTTATTTCTGGGCTCTCCATTCTGTTTCATTGTTCCGTATGTCTGTTTTTGTACCAGTGCCACACTGTCTTGATTACTGTAGCTTTGTAATATTGTCTGAAGCCTGGGGGTTTATGCCACCTGTTTGTTTTTTTCCTCAGGATTGCTTTGGCAATTCTGGGTCTTTTGTGGTTCCATATAAATGTTTGGATTGTTTGTTCTAGTTTTGTGAAAAATGTCATGGGTAATTTGATAGGGATCACCTTAAATCTGTAGATTGCTTTGGGTAGTATGGCCATTTTAGCAGTATTAATTCTTCCAATCCAGGGGCATAGGCTATCTTTCCATTTCTTTGAATCCTCTTTAATTTCCTTGATTAATGTTTTATAGTTCTCAGGGTATAAGTCTTTCACCTCCTTGGTCAGGTTTATTCCTAGGTATTTAATTTTGGGGACGGGGTGCAAGAAAAAAATTCTCATGTGCCTGAATTTGTGGTTTAACATTTATATAAACCGCCCACCAAGGCACTCTATATTTGAATTCAGTTGGATTGACTTGATGAACCAAAGCCTTTTTCCTGCAGTCAGCGTTTAAGAGAAAAGTTAATTGGAAGACAAGAAGCTCCTTCTGCTGGGGGTTGGGTAAATTGGTAAGTATTGAAGTGCTCTCTGGAGTTCCCATTGTGGCTCAGCGGTAACAAACCCAGCTAGTATCCATGGGGATGCAGGTTCAATCCCTGGCCTTGCTTAGCAGGTTAAGTGTCTGGCATTGCTGTTGCTGTGGTGTAGGTAGAAAACACGGCTCGGAACCTGCATTGCTGTGGCTGTGGCGTAGGCCGGCAGCTACAGCTCTGATTCAGCCCCTGTCCTGGGAACTTCCATATGCTGCATGTATGGCCCTAAAAAGCAGGGAAAAAAAAAAGGAAAAAGTGCTCCCTGAGCTGTCCTTGGCTTTCTGTGCTTTTACTCCACCACCTCTTAGCTTCTTTTGTCCCCCCTGGTTAGCCAAAGGAGAGTCCAGCTAGGGTCACCCAACTATTTACAGTGGCAGCAGGGTGAACTCAGGCTTTTTAGAGTTTTCACAGACAAACATAGGTGGAAACAAGAGGTTTTAAAATAAGCCTGAGACATCCAACTTTGTATATAGTTACAAATGTATGACTTGATCATTGATTTTTAGCAGGTAGACAGAACTGGACAGGTTCATATTTTTGAAGTGGGCTGGAGCCTGAAGGTTGCGTCTGGAAGGGCCACGTTATTTATTAAACTGTGTGGGGCAGCTCTGATCGTGCTATAGAGGGGCAGAGGTCTCCAGAGTCAATTGGGGTTGTCGAACCACATTCAGTGAATGTCCTAGCATGTCAATTGAAGAATCCCACTATTGAGGGACTTCTCTGGAGTAATCAATTAAAAGCAGTAGCATTAAGCAGCTAACGGTGCTGGGAAATCAATACCGGCGCGGGGAAGAAACAATTCCCTGCAATGATTTCTATGCAAATTTTGATTCTTGTACCTAATGACATTAGGATCCACTAATGACACATAACTCAAAGAGGAGCTTCTTTCCCGGTTAGGCGTGAAGCACATTTTTGCCCCTACAACCTTGGCGGCCACTTGGGAGGCCTACCTTCAGTGCTGGGAAGCAATAGATTAAAGTAAGGAAGCCCAGCTTTCTGTGCATCACTCCTGTGGGAGAGATGGAGGTCAGAGAGAAAGAATGACTTTCTGGAGATTGGCAAGGGTCCCTGAAAGGGCCAGGACCGTTTCTTCTTTCATTCGCTGAGCACTTGTTTGCACTGGTCCTGCAACTTTAATTGCTCCTTCCCTACTTCTGACCCGGGGAATCCTGTAAAAGACACCTGTAGCTCAGCTCAAGCTGCTTAGAGACTCTTTCCAGATACTACTTCCTCCCAGCATTAAATCTTGTGACAGGCATGCATTTTACCCCAAAATGGGCATTGAAAGAAATACTATATTTCATTTATTCTCTAAACATGATTTAGTATGCTTAGAGACCACACACCCCTGCCCAAATTTGGTAGAAAATTCAATGTCAGCGATTATTGAGGCCTCCAGGGTCATGTTAAGCGTTGTGTGCCTTGGACAATTGCAGGGAGTCCTCAGGTTTTCAGGTCACACATTGGATGGTCTCTTCAAGGCTAACAGCTCTGCTGATTCTTGACCAAGCTGAGGCAGAGGGGCTTTTATCCAGGCTGGGAGCCCTGCAGTGGCCTGGGATCTTCCCTTCCTTGAGTGCCACATTGCCATTTTCTTCTGAGATCTTGTCACCTCCCTGTGCACTGTCAGGAAGCAGCATGCCTATAGTTTCTACTTGAGTCTATAAGACTTCAGTAACCCTGCTGGTTTTGAGGATGCCATCTGAAAGCTCTAGATCCCTCTTTATGTGAGGTACCAAACCTCAGAGCCACCTCCCCTTTTTTTTTTCAGGGCTACACCTGCGGCATATGGAGGTTCCTGGGCTAAGGGTCGAATTGGAGCTGTAGCCGCGGGCCTACACCACAGCCACAGCAACGCCAGATCTGAGCTGCATCTGCCACCTACACCCCAGCTCACGGCAATGCCAGATCCTTAACCCACTGAGCGAGGCCAGGGATTGAACCTGCAACCTCATTGTTCCTAGTTGGATTTGTTTCCGCTGCACCACGATGGGAGCTCCTGTTTGCTTCATTTTGTCTTGGCTTTAGAATACAATGTTCTTTAACTTTGGCATGGAACTGTTGAATCCCCAGGTTTCCAGGTCACAAGGCTTATATTACCCTAGGTAGGCCGTGTGTGCGTGCGTGTGTGTGTGTCTGTGTGTGTGTGTTTACACGGGTACATATTGGAAGGGAGAGGAGTTTGGGAGGTTTTTTGGGGCCACATCTGTGGCATATGGACGTTCCCGGGCCAGGGATTGAACCTGAGCTGCAGCTGCAACCTATGTCTCAGATGCAGCAATGCCGGATCCTTTAACCCACTGCACCAGGCTGGGGATCGAACCCCCACAGCCTCAGAGACAACACGGGATCCTTAACCTGCTGTGTAACAGTGGGAACTCCTCATTCTTTCTGAATTTCCCCTTTCTCATTCTCCCTGCTCCTCCGCCCTGCTTTACCTAGTGAACTCCTAGCCATCCTTCAAGGCTCAGCTTATATGTCACTCTTTTGGTTTTCCATGGCCTCTTACTCTAATTAGGCCCCCATTATATACACGCATAGCACTCTGTAGCTTTTCTATGTAGCACGTGCCATAATGGTAATGAATTATTGAAGTAACTGTTAATATTAGTTTCTCCCGCTGGTTTGTAAGTTCTGTAAGGATAGTGATTAATCTCTTTTGTTCATTGTATATCCCCATCATGTCCCAATATCTGACATTTAGAAGATATAAAAGAATTTGGAAGAAGTGCACAAATGAAGGGGAATCTTTACATAGTTTTGAAGTAACAGCATAGAGATTATTTTCTAATCTTTCTTTCTTTAAATTTACATAGTGGTGATACTTACAGGATGAAAATAGACAATGTAAAGACTATTATTGTGCCCAGAAAGTTGGCATAGAGTTGTCTATAGTATCTTTTTATGTTTTTCAGCATATATATAGTGTCTTTTTTTTCATTCCTTGTGTTAGTAATTTGATCTCTCAGACTCGATGAAATAAAAAATTCCTATTCATATAAGAAACACCACTAAGAGAGTGAAAGGCAAACCAGTATGGGAGAATACGTTTGTAATATACATAATCAGCAAAGCGCTTGTAATACAAACAATCAGCTTCTACAAGTCAGTTAAAAAATATAGAAAACCCAGAGTTCTTGCTGTGGCATGATGGGATCAATGGCATCTCTGGATCCAGGGATGCAGGTTCAGTCACCAGCCTGGCATGGTGGCTTAAAAGATCCAGCATTGCCACAGCTGTGACATAGGTTGCAGTTGTGGCTCAGATTTGATCCCTGGCCTGGGAACTTCCATATGCCTTGGGTGCAGCCAAAAATGAAAAAAAAAAAGTAAATAACTCAATTTAAAATTTTTAAAAACTCGAACAGATATTTCACAAAATAGGATACCAAAATGGTCATCATGCATCATTAGTCATCAGTGAAATGCAAATTTAAACCACAATGAGATATCACTACACATCTTCCTGGATAGCTAACATTAAAAAGCCAGTAATACCAAGTATTGTCAAGGATGGGGAACTGCTGGAACTCTCATGTGCTGTTCACAGGAGTCTGAACTGGTACAGCCACTTTGGAAAACTGGCAGTATCTACTCAAGTTGAATATATATGTACCCAGGGAACTTACACATCTGTATATCTATATCTCCAACAGAAATGCATATGCGTGCACTGAAAGACATGCAAAATATTCATAGAAGCATTATTTGTTTTTTTGTTTTGCTTTTTTTTAGGGCCATGCCTACAGCATCTGGAGATTCCCAGGCTAGGGGTAGAATCAGAGCTGTAGCTGCTGTCCTACGTCACAGCCACAGCAACACCAGATCCAAGTCGTGTCTGCAGCTCACAGCAATACTGGATCCTTAACCCACTAGGCGAGGTCAGGGATCAAACCCGCATCCTCATGGATACTAGTTGGGTTCGTTACTGCTGAGCCACAATGGGAACTCCCCATAGAAGCATTATTTGTAATAGCACCAAACTGAAAGCAACCCAAATGTTCATCAGCATTGGACTAGATAAATAAATTGTAGTATATTCACTCAATGGGATATCACATAGCCATCAAAAAGAACAAACTAGCACTACACCAAACAACTGAATTAGTCTCATAGATATAATAGATTGAGAAAAAAAGCTAGATGCAAATGAGAGTCCATTCATATCAAGTTCATAAACAGGCAAAAGTGATCTATGATGATAGAAATCAGAATAGTGGTAGACCAGGAGGGACATCAGAGAGACATTTGGGATGCTGATGTCCTGATCTAAGTCCTGATCTAGGTGATGCTGACATGTGTGCTCACTTTATAAAAATTAATCAGTCCATCCAGTTGATTTACTTTTATTTTATTTATGTTATACTTGAATTAAAAGATTATAAAACTAAGAATGAATATATTAGAGAGGGTTACATTGCCTGATTTTTTCTTTTTATTTAGATATGGCTTCTATAACATCTTTCAGCGATTTTATTTATTTATTTGTATTAATGATTTTTATTTATTTCCATTATAGCTGGTTTACAGTGTTCTGTCAGTTTTCTACTGTACAGCAAGGTGACCCGGTCACATATACATATATACATTCTTTTTCTCACATTATCATGCTCCATCATAAGTGACTAGATATAGTTCCCAGTGGATTGCCTGATTTTTAATGTTGCTTATAGTTTTAACATGCTATGATTTTGTGTGAAAATGCTTTGAAAAAAATAAAATCCTCTGCAAGTATAAAGTCTTTTGTTTTTGTCAGTGGTAGTTGACCTTGAATTCCTAGTGATTTCTTGATCAAAGAGTGGCACATAATTTGCCTTAAAATTTCTGTATACTTATTTCCAAATTAAAAATTTGTTACCGCTCTCCTTTTCTGGCTACTGTTCATTTCCTATCTCCTTTGAACTTTTCTATTAAGACCCCGGATAAGAAACTGGAGACAAATATCACGGAGTGTTATCTTGAACACTCTTACATTTTGAGCAGGCAATAAACAGTGGCAAAGCCTGGAAGGGTTTAAGGAGAATGGTTCAGGATTCCTTTGAGTCAGCTGTGGCTTTTGCATTAGTCAGACTAGGTTTTCTACTTACATGCATGATGTAGCATTGGAAATAATAATGATTTTCCCGGTCACTTGACCTCTGTTAGGAGTTCATAATTCTAATGTCAGGTGAAAATAATGCTAGAAGAATAATAAGACACATTTGACACTCATTTCCAAAGTAGTCTTTCAAATCATATCGCTTTCATCATTTCCATCACTTTTCTTTTCCTCAGCCTTGCCAGTAAAACTCAGTTAATGAATCTACCAGCAAGCACAGTTATAGAGAGGCTGACTTATTCTGAGATGAAGCTTTGGCTTTACTGAGATCACTGAGCTTGTTCCAAACCCAATATACATTTTTTTTTTTCCTCCTTGGAAGCTTTTCTTTCTTTCAGTTGAGTTCTCATTAAGAACTCAACTTTCCTGGTATCTAAATGAAAGTTTCCTTTAAAGGTATATTGCCTTTCTAATTCTTGGCCTGGGAAAAAATGTCAGAAAATTCTTTAAATCTATTTAGGAAAGTATTTTAAATGCTCATCTTGCACTTTTGAGTGAAGTGTAATTTACATTTCATAAAAGTAGGAGCTGAGCAGCAAGCTGTAAGTAATTATCATATAATTAAATGTCTACTATGAAGGGAATGAAAACGTGAGCTCCTTCATGCCTTCCGTGACTGGGTTATGCAATGGCAAATTAAATTACAGCTCTTTATCTCTGGAAGGCTCCGGGGGACCTACTTAGGATTTGAAGAGATAACTTTGAGTTGCAAATATAGTTTCATTTGGAAGCTGAGGCGATCCCTTTGCCGTCCAAGCAGACCACATGGAAATAGATTCTGTGGTTTTGGTTTTAGAAATGGAAACCAAAGTGTCTGCTCCTCTCGGTGACTTTGAAAACCCCTTTTCCCTATGTTACCATTTGTAAATGAGAAACCATCACGATAACCAGTAATTATTACCATGGATGAGTTTTATTTTTTTCAGATTCACAAAGCAGTTGGCTTTGGGGATGATAGTCAAATGCCAAATGCATTTGCAGTTAGGTGAAATGCTCACCCTGATCCGATTTTGTTTAATATGTATTTAAAATATGCATTGAGGAGTTCCTCGTGGCTCAGCGGGTTAAGGATCTCGCATTGTCACTGCTGTGGCTCGGGTCGCTGCTGGGGGGCAGATGCGATCCCTGGCTCAAGAACTTCCACATGCTGTGCGTGTGGCCAAGAAGGAGAAAGAACAACAAACCAAGAATAAAATATGCATTGAGTCCCTGCTAAGTTCAAGACGCCATAGGGCATTCCAAGGTCAAAAAAGACATGGTCCCTGTTCTGTGGGAGATTCTTGTCAGAAAGCGGATACAAGCTATCCCACAAATAACTACAAAACAAGGCAGAATTGGATAGTTATTAGTGAATCTGAGGCCCGGACGTGCTCAGGGGAAGGAGCAATCACTTCTATTACGGGCTGGGTAGAGCTGGTCAGGTTTATGAGAGACAGTATATAGTCTGGTATACGAGGGATTGACTTATTATAAGAAGAGATATTGAGGAGACCATGAGCAATGATAGATGTGGGAAACCAGCACCAAGGCTTCAGGGAATGAAGTAGACCAATTTGGTTACTTATTCCACAGTCATAGTGGCAATTTATCTCAATTTATGAATAATAACTGTGGGGTTTCACGGGCTTTCTCCCTAGTCAAAAGCTGTAATGTGATCTTCTTGACTGTTTGCACGGTTTGGAGCATTAGATACATGTAGGGGTGTAGTGTGAGATACAGATGAAAATGGACGTATGGAATTGAATCGCAAAGACTCTTGGGCACCAGTCTAATGGAGATAGGCTTTACTTAGAGAATTATTTACTTAAAAAATCTGATTGATGGACTACTGCGTGCAGACACCTTAAAAGGCATGTGGAATACCTTCCCTGCCCACAAGGAAATTGGTTTGTGGGGGCAGTGGGTGAGAAATGCTGAGAGCAGCTGGCCTAGGCAGGATGTGAGGTGTCAGAAGGGGGCATTCTAGAGGTG
This sequence comes from Catagonus wagneri, assembly GCA_004024745.2. NCBI lineage: Eukaryota > Metazoa > Chordata > Mammalia > Artiodactyla > Tayassuidae > Catagonus > Catagonus wagneri. The sequence continues at coordinate 34,269,975 of PVHT020000015.1, read as the reverse complement.
GTAATGTCTGAGCTGAAATACGAAGGAGAGTGTGGGTTTTCCTAAAACATGGGAAAGACGAAGGGTGATTCCAGCAGAGAAATTGGAAGGATCAAGCAGAGAGAGCATGCAAAGTCCCCGAGGTATAGGGAACCTGCAGGATTTCTGGGAGTGCTGAGCTTGAACTTTGGATGTGAATTGAGTGGTAAAGAGATAACGCTGGAGGAGTCGGTAAGAACTTGACCAAGAAAAGCCTTATATAGCATATTACAATGACCCAGGTGGAGCGGATGTAACCCCGAATTACAAATATAGCAGTGGGGAGGAAGAAGCGGGCTTTCATTTGAGAGAGGTTTAGGGGATAGAACTGATGGACTTGCTAACGAATGGGATGCAAGTGATAGAGTGGATGATAGAGTGCGAGGATGAATGTCAGGCTTAAACCCGGGTACCAGGGAGTGCCGTTCACTCAGAGGAGGAATGCAGGTAGATGAGCAGATTTGGGGGGTAGGCAGTTCTGAGCTTTGTTTTACCCACGTTGAGTGTTCAGGGCCTGTCAGATGTGCAAATGGAGATAATGGCAAAATGCTGAATATATTATTTGGAGTACTGGAACATAGTGTGGGCTGCAGATATAGTTTTGAGAGTCACGGTATCAGGACTTGTAAATCCAAATGTCTAGAGGATACAGACAGGTAACATAAACTGATGATTCTGGCTGGGGCTGATATGGGGTTAAGACAAAATATGTGCATAGGCCCTGCCCAAAGGCATTCAAATTTTTTTTAAAATCTGGCAAACCAGACAAACAAAACCTAGCCGCAGGCCATATGAAGCTCCAAACAGCCACCTTTGATTATACAGAGTCATTATCCAGTACAGTGTGTGTAGAGCTTACACGCAGAAAGAGTAGGTACAGTGCAGAAAAAAGACAAAGACATGACTCCAGAGGAGCAATATAAGGAACAGGCAGATATATGTGTGGGTGGGTGGAGAGAAAGAGACAGAGAAAATTGCCAGGTAACTGTGTTAAATGCTATAGAATTAGATAAAGCGTATGCACTTCCTGTAGGAATGTGCACCGTAGAGGGGATTGCTAACTTAAACTGAAGCCTGTCCAGTGGTGTAGTGGGGGCTAAAAACAGAGCGTGGTGGGTTGAGTATTTCGTGGAGGAGGGGACTTAGAAATGGTGTGTAGACAAATCTTTCAAGAAATTTGGTTGTGAATGGGAGGTGAATAGTTGGTAGTTGGTTATTTATATATGTGTGCTGGCCAGGAGAGATACGAGCACAGTGCATGCTAGAGGGAGAGGATGAGGCTGAAAATGTAAGAAAGGAAAGGATCTATTGATAAGCGGAAGTCCCTGGAGAGGTGGGAACAGAGGTGGAGCACAAGTGGAAGGACTAGCCTTGAGGTCAGAAGAGTGGTGCCTATTCTATGGAAATTGAAGATAATTTCATTGAACAGAGATTCATGGAGCTTTTACACCCTGTAGACACTGTTCTAGATGCTGAAGTGTAACAGTTTAAAGAAGTAGGACAAAAATTCCTGCCCCTGTGGAAATGGCGTTCTGGAAAAATTGATTATAGGCAGAGATGGGGAACTGGGAATGTAGTTGAAACATCCTTATTTGATGACCTCTATTTTCTCTGCGACCGAAGGAAGAGATATTAGGGCAGAAGACTCAGAAGTTATTAGAGAAGTTTTGAAATAACTACCATGGTTCATGTGCAAGAGGAGTCTAGGAACACAGAGAGGGACTTCTGAGCAACAAGAGCCATACTTGTCTTGCGGTCGAGGAGGGATCCAAACACTTTTTCTATAAAGGACCAGATAGTAAATATTTCACGCTTTGCAGGCTGGAAGACATCTGTAATTACTGACTACTCAGATCCGTGGTAGCTCCAAATAAGTCATAGAGAACAGGTAAATGAATGGGCCTGGCAGTGTTTCAACAAGATTTTATTTACCAGAAGAGGTGGATAAGAGCTGCTTTATAAGGCAAATGTATTTGACGGCATCCTGGAGGTGGGTAGGAGGATAGAAACCATTGCATTGGTTCAGGTGAGAGTTAATAAAGATCTGAACTAGTGTTGCAGCAGTGGAAATGGAAAGGATGGTAGGGTAAGGAGAGAGAGAGTGTCGTGCCAGTCAGGGAAGGAGTCAAAAATCGGCAATGTCAAATGCTGCAGAGGGGTTTAGGAAGCTGAGGCTAGAGAAGAGGACATCAGCTTTGTTATTGGGAAGTTGGTGCTGGCAGTGAAAGCAGTTGATATAAGCACAGGGGATGGAAGCCACACTGGTCCCATAAGGAATGTTTCCCCTTTCTTAAAAATTTTACCAACTTTCTTAAAAATGTTACCAAATTTTCTCAGAGTAATATATGCATAAAATAAAGCATAAAATATAAAGCATAAAATAGTACCAAAAGACCTTGCAGATAGCAGGCCCTTACCCATTCCCTCCCTCCCTTTACATCCAACCTGTTAGAAGGCTAATACTTGCTCTCTTGACTATTCCTTGTGGTATTTCCATTTTTATAAATAAGAGGCTTTTCATGCTAGTCCTTGGTATATGGGCTTTAGACAACATCTACTGACATTCTATTATGGACTGTGAAGATTTAGCACTTTACATCACTTCCTGCTCATCTCCTTCTCCCTATATACTGCCAATATAATTAAATTATCATCTTTGTTCAAATCAGTATTCAGCATTTTCCTTATGAACTATGTAAGTGTGGCTTCACTGCTGAGCCGAGTAGTATGCTATGATGAATATTTCTTTCTGTGTACAACGTTTTGTTTATCCTGGAGTTAATAACTGCCTCATTTTTTGCTTAATTATAATTAATAATTATTAGTTTAACTAAACTTTATTCTGAATAAGTGTATATGAAAGTTGTAAGAAATAATACAGCGAGAGTTATCCCATATAACTTTTATCTAGTTTCCTCCAGTGGTAACATCTTGTGGAGCTATAGCACACTATCTAAACCAGGGTTTTGACATTGATGCAGTCAAGATAGAGAGCATTCCATCACTACAAGGATCCCTTGTATTGTCCTTTTATAGTCACAGCCATTACCCTTCTGCCTCCACCTACTCCTTAACCTCTGGCAACCACTAATCTGTACCCCATTTCTAAAATTTTGTCATTTCAACAATCTTAAATAAATGGAATGATACAGTATGTAAACTTTTGAGACTGATTTTTTTTTCCACTCAGCGTAATTCCCTGGAGATTCTTCCATGTTACTGCATGTAACAATAGTTTAAGCCTTTTTATTGCTGAGTAATATTTTATGGTATGGATATATCAAAGTTTGTTTAGCCATTCACTCATTAAAGGACATCTGGTTGCTTCCAGTTTTTGTCTATTATGAATAAGGCTGCTGTAAACATTTGCGTACATATTTTTGTGTGAACATCAGTCTTCATTTCTCTGGGGAAAATGCACAGGAGTGCAGTTTCTGGGTTGTATGACAACTGACTGTTTCATTTATAAGGAAGTGCTCTTTCCCACAACAGCTGTACTGTTTTACATTCCCACCAGCGACATGTTAGCAGTCCAATTTCTCTGCATCCTCAGCAGCATAAGGGTCACTATTTTTTTTTATTTTATGGTGTGTAGTGATATCTCGTTTTATTTGCAGTTCTCTAATGGCTAATACTGTTGAACACCTTTCATGTGCTTATTTGCCATCTGTATGTGTTCTTAGGTTAAGTATCACTTCATGTCTTTAACCCATTTTCCTTCCTTCCTCCCTTCCTTTCCCTTCCTTTCTTTCCTCCCTCCCTCCCTCCCTCCCTTCCTTCCTTCCTTCCTTCCTTCCTTCCTTCCTTCCTTCCTTCTTTTTTTCTTTTTCGCTTTTTAGGGCTGCACCCAGGCTAGGGATCGAATCGGAGCTTCAGCTGTCCGCCTGCACCACAGCCACAGCAGCACGGGATCCAAGCTGCATTTGCAACCTACACCACAGCTCATGGCAATGCCGGATCGAACCCGAATCATCTCGGATACTAGTCAGATTCTTAATCTGCTGAGCCACGACGGGAACTCCGAACCAAAGAGTCTTGATTATTGTAACTATATAGAAAGCCTTGCATTTGGGTAGACCAATCCTTAATTTATTCTTCTTTTAGAAGTTGTTTTAGCTCTTCTATTTCCTTTGTTTTTCCATATAGATTAGAACAATCTTGTCTATATTTACAAAAAAATCTTGTTGGGAGCTTTATGGGAATTGCATTAAATCTGTATATCAACATAGGGAGAATTTTCATCTTTACTACGTTGAGTTTTCCAATCCATGGACATGTTATATATCTCCACTTATCTAGGTTGTCTTTCACTTCTTTCATGAGCATTATGTAGTTTTCAGTATATAAATTCTGAATGTGTTTTGTTAGATTTACACGTAAGTATTTCATTTTAAAAGCAATTAAAATCATATTATATTTTAATTTCAGGGGCCACATATTCATTGCTATTATATAAAAGTATAATAGATTTTTATAGGATTACCTTCTATCCTGAGACTTGGCTAAACTCACAAAAACTAAGTTTGGAAGTCTTTTTGGTTAGATTTCTTGTGCTATTCTATGTAGACAATCATGTTATATTCACATATTCACATAGGGTCAGTTTCATTTCTTCCTTTTCCATCTGTGTGCCTTTTATTTCCTTTTCTTGTATTATTGCACTGGCTAAACCTTCCAACACTATATTGATTAAAAGTGGTGAGAATGGACTTCCTTGCCTTGTTCTTGATCTTAGAGGAATATCATTTAGTCTCTCACTATAAAGTATAATGTTACCTGTAGATTTTAATGTAGATGCTCTAGATCAAGTTGAGAAAGTTCCTTTCTATTCCTATTTTTCTCAGGATTTTTTAAACATGATAGATGTTGAATTTTGTCAAATGCTTTTTCTACATCAGTTGATATAATCATGTGATATCTTCTTTACCTTGTTAATATGGAAGATTACATTGATTTTTCTAATATTTTATCAGTTTTGCATCCTGGTCTAAACTGTGCTTGACCATGGTGTATAATTATTTTTATGTGTTGCTGAATCGTTTTTCCTAATATTTTTTTTTGTTAGGGATTTTTGCATCTGTATTCATGATGAAAATTGAACTGTATACTTTTTTGTACTGTCTTTGTCTGCTTTTGGTATCAAGGTAATACTAACTTTATAAGATCAACTGGGAAGTGTTCCTTCCTCTTCCATTATCTAGAAGATACTGTGTGGAATTGGTATTAATTCTTAAATGTTTGGTATAATTATTTGGTGAAACCATCTGGGCTTAGAGATTTCGTTGGGGAAGTTTTGAAATTATTAATTAAATTTTTATAGTGCTATTCAAATTATCTATTTAATATTGAGTGAGGTTGTGTGCCAGTTTGTATTTTTTGAAGACTCGGTCCATATAAAATAAGTTGTTGAATTTACGTGTGTAGTTTTCACAGTATTCCCTTAGATCTGCAAGATGTGCAGTGATACCTCTTGTTTGATTTTTTATATCGGTAATTTTTGGTTTTTCTTTTTTTCTTTGTCAGTTTTTCTAGAAGTTTGTCAACATTATTGGTTTTTCCAAAGAACCAGCTCTTTGTTTAATTGATTTTCTCTTTGTTTCTCTGTTTTCAAGTTCATTGACTTCTGTTCTTTATTGTTTACTCCTTCTGATTTCTTTGGCTTTATTTTCTCTCTCTTTTTCTAGGTTCTTAAACCAAGAGCTTAGATTATTGGTTTGAGATTTTTCTCCTTTCTAATGTATGCATTTAGTGCTATAAATTTCCCTGTGAGCACTGCTTTAGCTCTGTCCCATAAATTTGAATACATTGTGTTTTCGTTTTCATTTATTTTAAACTATTTTTTTTTTTGTCTTTTTGCCTTATCTAGGGCCGCACCCACGGCATATGAGGTTCCCAGGCTAGGGGTCTAACAGGAGCTGTAGCTGCCGGCCTTCGCCACAGCCACAGCATCACTGGATCCGAGCTGCATCTGCAACCTACACCACAGCTCACGGCAACACCAGATCCTTAACCCACTGAGCAAGGCCAGGGGTTGAACCCGCAACCTCACGGTTCTTAGTCGGATTCATTAACCACTGAGCCACGAAGGGAACCCCTATTTTAAACTATTTTTGATATCTCCTGAGATTTTCTCTTTGACTCGGATTATTTAGGTGTGTGTCATTTAGTTTCCAAGGGTTTAAAGATTTTCCTATTATTTTTCTATTACTGAGTTTTTATTTGATTCCCTTCATATGTTTAGATTCTTTTCAATTTGTTGATGCTTGTTTTGTGGCCCTTGATATGGTTCATCTTGGTATATACTCCATGAGCACTTAAAAATATGTGCATCTGCTGTTATTGGATATAGTGATCTGTACATTCCACTAGATCCTGTTGGTCGTGTTGTTCAGTTCTATATCCTTGCAGATTTTCTGTCTAGGTGTTCTACCAGTTGTTGAGAGTAGGCTACCATAACTGTAGATTTGTTTATTTCTCTAAATAGAGAAAGAGTTCTGTCTTTAGAGCCTTAAAAACCAGTTCTATCAGTTTTTGCTTCACATATTTTTCAGCTCTGTTGTTTGGTGAATACACATTTGGTATTGCTATGCATTGCTGGTGGATTAATCTTTTTGTCATTGTGTAATACCTCTCTCTGTCTCCGGTAATTTTCTTTTCTTTTCTTTCCTTTCTTTCTTCCTTCCTTCCTTCCTCCCTCCCTCTCTCTCTCTCTTTCTTTTCTTTTCCTTTCTTTCCTTCTTTCCCTTTCTTTCTTTCTTTTTTTCTTTCTTTCATTCTTTGCCATGCTTGCAGCATCTGAAAGTTCCTGGTCAGGGACTGAATCTGAGCCACAGCTGCAATTTATACCACAGCTGTGGCAATGCAGAATCCTTAACCCACTGTGCCACAGTGGGAACTCCTCTGTTAATTTTCTTTACTCTGAGGTTTACTTTATCTGATATTTATATATATTCCTCGTCTCCTTTGATTAATGTTTGCATGATACATCTTTTTTCCCCTTTACTTCCAACCTGTCTATATCACTGTATTTAGTGAGTTTCTTGTAGACAGCATAAAGTTGGGTCATGTTTTTAAGTTGGGTCCACTTTCCTCATCTCTGTCTTTTAAATTGGTGTATTTAGACCATTTGCACTTGATGTGATTATTGATATATAAAGCTTTAAGTCTGCCATATTGTTTTTTCTGTTCTGTTTTTTATTTCCGTTTAATTAATTAATTAATTTCTTTTTTGTGTGTTGCTTGAACACTTTTTTAGAATTCAACTTTGATTTATCTAGTGTTTTTGATTGTATGTCATTGTATAGCATTTTTAGTGATTGCAATTGGTACTGCATTTGTATACATTTACATAGCTTATCACAATTTACTGGTGTCATTATTTTACCAGTTTGAATAAAGTATAGAAACCTTGCCACACTCTATGTCCTTTTACCCTCTTCATTTATAATATAATTACTTATAGTATTTCCTCTACATGTTTAGAATCACTTTATAATTTTTGCTTCAATCATAAAATATAATTTAGAAGCCTCAGGAGAAGGAAATTCTATTAATATGTGCCAATATTTTTGGTTAGTGCATTCTTTATTCCTTTCTGATGTCCTAAGACTCCTTTTATGATTTCCTTTCTGTTTATAGGACTTCCTCTAGCCATTTTTATAGGTAGGTCTGCTGGTGATAAATTCTCTTGGTTTTCCTACATCAGAGAATGTCGATTTTCTTTTCATTCCTGAAACATATTTTTGCTGGATACAGAATTCTGGATTGATGGTTTTTATGTTTTGGCACTTGAAAAAGTTGTGCCACTTTATTTTGGTATTTGTTGCTTCTGAAAAAGTCTGCTATTGTTCAAATTGGTTTTTCTCTATAGGTAAAGAACATTTTTCTTTCACTGCTTTTGATTTTTTTCTTTGACTTTGACTATGGTGTGTATTAATGTGAATTTCTTTAAATTTACCCATTGGGGGATTCTCTTAGCTTTTTGAATCTGTAGGTTTATATGTTTTATGACACTTGGGAATTTTTCAGACATTTTTATTTGAACACTTTTCAGCCCCACTGTCTCTCTCCTCTCCTTCAAGGACTCTAATGACACAAATATTGGATTTTTTTTATAGTCCCACAGGTCCATGCAGCTTTGTTTATACTTTTCGTCTATTTTCTCTCTTGTACAGGTTGGGTAATTTCTATTTTTCCAACTTTTTCTTCACCGATTCTTTCCTTTCTCCCTTCTATGCTTTCCTCTATCCCCTGTATTGGGACCGTCAAGTGAGTTTTATATTTTGGTTATTTTATCTTTTTAGTTCTAAAATTTACATCTTGTCCTTTATATTTTCCATTTCTTTGTTGAGCCTTTTATTTTTCCCCAAGGTCTCTATTTTTTCATTTGTTTCAAGTGTGTTTAAAATTGCCCATTGAAACATGATTGCGATGACTGCTTAAAATACTTGTCAGATAATTCTAACACCTGTGCCGTATTGGTGTTACCAATGTATTACCTGTCTTTTCTCATTCAGCTAGAGATCTTCCTTGTTCCTCGTATGACAAGTCATTTTCAATTGAAATTTAGACATTTTGGCTATTATATTGTGAAGGTCTGAATCCTATTTAAACCTGTCTTAGCTGGCCCTTATTGACTCTGATTTGGCAGGAGAAAGAGTCCCAATTTATTATTTCCAGGTCGAGTTAGACATGTATATTCTCTGCTTAACATCTGTTGATACCCAAGAGAGGGATATTCATGGTTAGAAGTATATATTTCCTACTTGACATCTGTTGACACCCAAGGGAGGGATATTCGTTACTGCTAGGCAGGAGTGGGATTTCTACCTCCCCCCTAGGCCTCCAATGATAACTCCTTGGGTGCAAAGGGTAGGAGTGCCTTGTTACTGTTCCCCATCTGACCGTTACTCTTACTAAAAGTATGGTGGTGATCTCATTACTGTCAAGCAGTAACGAAAGTCCTGCCTCTCCTCTAGGCTTCCTCTAACACCACCCCAGTGGGGAGGGAAGGGACACCTTATTACTGCTGTGGGTGTGTGGAAGTCTAGGCTTTCCTGGCGATCTCCACTATTGGAGGCCTCATTACCACTGAGCAAGGATGAAATCCCAACTCCCTACATGGTGTTCTTTGGTGCCAACACAGTGGAGGTTTGGGAGCAGCACCTTACAACCTTCTAAGAAGTCTAGGCTTCTCACTTAGCTTTTGCTAGTATAGGTAGGTGTGGGCTAGAGTGGTAATTGTCTAAAAGTTTTTTGTCTTGCTAGGCTTTCCTGGTCCTTGGGCTAATGAAACCAGGCTTTATTTATTTATTTTTTCTCAATTAGAATGGATTTTATTTTATTATTTATTTATTTTTTTATGATTTATTTTTTATTTTTTTGCATTATAGCTGGTTTACAGATTTCTGTCAGATTTTCCAACTGCACTGCGTGGTGACCTGGTTATGCGTACATATACGGATTCGGCACATGTGATTAGATATAGTTCCCCGTGCAATACAGTTGGGTCTCCTTGCTTTTCCATCATTAAAGCACTAGTTATCCCTATTCTCTCCC